>JAOVVH010000026.1:11055740-11066900 GCA_028566435.1 Scorpiodoras heckelii | reverse complement strand
TGCCAGTAAGTTAGCTAACTGAGTGAAATCTGCCCGTGGCTGAGGGAAAAATGGCAGTAATGAAGTTAAATCTGCAGTGGCTGAATGAAATACGGCCTTAACTGAGGGAAATTTGCTGGTGGCTGAAGGAATAACCATTTGTAAACTTTACACTGGCTTCAAGTGACTTAAAACTTCAGACGTACCTAAACAGGCGCTTAAGGATGTTGCTTATGGCCCCCAAAGTTTCAGAAATGGCCACAAGTGAACACTGAACAGTCAGTTCTCAAAGTTGATGTGTTGGAAGCAGGAAAAATGGGAAAACATAAGGATGTGAATGACTTTGACAGGGGTTAAATTGTGATGGCTAGATGACTTGATCAGTGGTTCTCCAAAATGGCAGGTCTTTTGGGGTATCTGGTATGCAGAAGTTAGTACCTACAAAAAGTGGTCCAAGGAAGGACAATTGGTGTACCGGCAACAGTGTCATGGACACCCAAGACTCACTGATGTACTTGGGGATTGAAGGCTAGCCCGTCTTGTCCGATCCCACAGAAGAGCTACCGTAGCACAGGTTGCTGAAAAATGATAGATAGATAAATGAAAGAAAGGTGTCAGAACACACACTGTAGTTGGTGATCAGTCAGAGTGTCCATGCTGACCCCTATCCACTGCCGAAAATGCCTACAATGGGCACATGAGCATCAGAACCAGAGCATGAAATAGGGGAAGGAGGTGACCAGGTCTGAAGAATTGCCTTTTCTTTCACATCCGTTTGAAAGCCAGGTGCATGTGTGTTGGGGAAAAAGATGGCACCAGGATGCACTGTAATAAGAAGGCAAGCTGGCAGAGGCAGTGTATTGCTCTGAGCAATTTCTGCTTGGCAACGTTTGGCCGAAGCCTTCATATGGATGTTACTTTGACATGTATCACCTACCTAAATATTGCTGGACCTTCATGGCAACAGTATTCCCTAATGGCAGTGGCTACCACACTCCAGAAATTGCTCAGGAATCATTTGATTAATATGACAAAGACTTGGCTTCCAAATTCCCCAGATCTCAATCTGATCGAGCATCTGTGGGATGTCCCGGACAAACAAGTCCGCTCCATGGAGGCCCCACCTTCAAACCGCTGCTAACATTTTGGTGCCAGATACCCCACACGGCTTCAGAGGTCCTGGAGGTCCAATGCCGCAATGGGTCAGAGCCGTTTTGTCAGCACAAGGGGGACTTACACAACATTAGGCAGGTGGATTTAATGCTATGGTTAAATGGTGTATATGCTATAACAAAAATAATTGAGGATAATATGAAAATGGCAGAAAATAATAAAGGAAAAAGACTTTTAAAAGTACAAAAGCTGTTCCAGGTAGCCTTGTATAATGTTGCCCTGTGTGATTTGTTAGAGCCAGATGCTATAACTTGTTTTTTACTCATCCAGTAAAAGCTTACTGGCACCCACAGGCTATCAGTCGGCTGCAGTGCATTTCAGAAAGTGTACTGGGTCCATTTAGAGAGGGAGATTGGGTGAGAGGCTCAGCTGGGTGGACCTAATCCTACTGAGAGCAGATTCCACAGGGGCTATAAAAAGAGAGTTATTTCATACAAAATATTTGAAAGCCATGAGCTTTTTTTTTTTCTATTGCATCGTATACCATTGTGTTGCTTTATTATAACCATACATCTATTATAACCATACCTGTGCTACATCTATCGTTGTCGGAGACTGACATTGTCATTGCTCACCATTTTGTTTGATGACATATCATGTGGTTAGTTCGACATTTGAATTGTTTGATTGATATATTGTTCCTTTCAGGTTAATAATGGGTTGCTTTGCTGACATTCCTTTAAATCTTTTGCAAAATCTTTTACCTACTTTAAAATGCGCCTTCTTTTACTATTCATACATAGCTGAGTCATTTCTTTAAAAAAAAAACCCCTCGAATAATGCATTCACTGATCTGTAATCACAGAGTAATAGCTCAGATCTAGTTAAGCATGGCTGTCTGTGTGCCACCGGGGTGACAGTGCTCTGGAATTTGAGGCAGACTGCTGATCCTGCACCACCTCTGCAGTCTACAAATCCCCTTCTACACCTCATTCTGCTCCTTGAAGTGAGTCATGATAAGAAACATAAGGGTGATATTATTTATTGGCCCAACTGCAATTTGAATGCAAATGATTTCCTGGAAAGAAGGGGCTCTTAGCAAGATTTTTTTTTGTTGCACTCACTTCCTCTGGAGAAAATGGCTTTAAATGTTCTGACACCTGCGTGCTCGGTTGCCAGAGCGTTTTACAGAGCTCAGCTCCACTGGGGGTCGGGGCTGCTTTGCTATTCCAGTCAGGCTGATTGGGAAACATGGCACAGTGCACTTAGCCCTGAGGTAGAGCTCCTTGCGGTGTTGTACTGTAGAAAGCAGTCCTTGGCTTTTCCCACAACAGCTTACGAACTGAAGCATGACTCACCTCTTAGGCTAAATTCAAGTTAAGGAAAACATAAGTAGCTGGGAAGCATAAATGAATCAAATGTGCACAAAAGAGGGATTTTGAAAGCAGAGAGTTGCCTAGTGTTTTGTTTACGCTGGTGCCATTACCGTTGTACTTATTGTGTGTCCCGAGAGTCTGTCAGTGTTTTTCATTTTGTCTTTTGATTGAAAGTGCCAAGCAGGACTTCCCACACAGCGGCTTTGAATTGTCTGCCAAATGGGTTCCTCTGCTTCTAGTTCTAGTAGAGGAGTCTTTTCTGTCAAGCCAAGAAGCAGTGCTGCTGTTAAGTGTTGAGATCTGAAAACAATATCACTTTCTGTTGAGTGCAAATGGCACCTTGGCAGTGCTCTGGTTGAACAACACATCATGCTCTGCTTCTTATTCCTAAACTATCCAGCATTATGAAAAATCAATAACATTTGCATACCTTCTTTCTAACAATTGCACTATAACACATACAGAACTGACCGATACAACACTTCTTACACACAGAGACCCTGACATTCAACTGCAACTTCCATCTTAAGCTTGACTTATGAAATAAGAGATATTGATATGGTGTTTTGATTTGTGACTCATGAAGCAGAATATTGATTTGCACCATCACTTTTTTTCTTGGTCTTTCAAGACAGTTCTATGGCTCTATGGCAAAAGGCGCTACATTATAAAACACAGGGATCAGAAATCTCTCTCTATACCGCTTGGTTACTGTAACAGGTAGAACAGGCTGCTTAATAACATAGTTCCATAGTAACGTACTGTTTTAGAAACAAAAGCTGCATTTGAAACCATTAATGGTTCTTCAGTTTGTGTTATTAGAGTGGAATTTTAAGAAGGTAATGTTTCAGAAAGGTAATGCAAAGCTAAGATCCTTTAATAATCAAAACAACCCTTTTTTTTTAGGAGTCTAGAAACTATGCAAGAGCAAATCATGAGTGAATATATTAATAAGTATTTGAAAAAAATGATTCCTTAATCTTCGTTACTAATGAATGACGACAGGAAGGAATTATTTGCTACCCCAGTAGGTAACATTTATTAACAGAATTTTTAAAAAATTGAGCTGCATTATAAAATGAAACACATCTTGCAGATAATATTATAAACTTCCAAGAGAAACCTTCAGTGCTACTTAAGAAGCAATTGATTTTAATTACAGCTTCACTTGTTAAAACATTTGGGGAATTTCATTTCAGCCTCGAATTTTTTTTTATATCTTGGCCATGATCTGGTAAAAAAAAAAAAATCCTGAAATCGCTGTTTGATTGCTTAAAAAGCAAGCTTCAGTATTCAAGCAAATCATTATGGGTTGCACGAGATAAGTCTGAAATGCTAATATTATCTTTCCAACCCTCAGGAGTAACATGCCTCCTAGCATCACTCTTGTGCCATGTGTACTATAACAGTGTCTCAGTTTAGTCCATTATTTCACAGCTTGCCCACTTATATACAAACACCTACATACTGTGTTAGAAAAGTCCCAGTCTGGCAGATCTTCAATCCAAACCGGGAGCTCAAACCCAACATTAAGCTTCAGTGCACAAACAAAAGTGTCATGTGCAAATGATATTAAAATTGCTGGTTGTTTTGAGGAAGCTGAATTACATGCTGAGGGTTGCACTAGGCACCTGAGGGACCCGGCGCTCCAAATTGCCACCTGCGCCGCATGAGACAACAGAGATGCAGAGACGCTTCCTCCCACAGGCCTGCCAGCGATCACCAACCGTGCCCACTGATCGGGACTGTAATGAAGGGTTGCAGGAGAGCGTATAGGATAACAGAGTCTCGGCTACCGCTTTCACTGAAGGTGATCGCTGTCATTTAAGTCTGTGTAGAGCTGGGTCTGATACTATCAATTTGGCCCCCTGAGTTCAACTCTCATTTGCCCCCTAATTACCCCTCTGCGTGTTGCCATGGCAATGGTCAGCAGTGATTAGCAGCGACAGATTTAATTACATAGAGGTTTAAAAGGCTGTGCTTCTGTTTGGCCTTTGCTCTCTCTTCACCCCCTCATTTTGCCTAGAGGGTGAGCTGATGATGGCAAAGTGGGAACCGGATAGTGGAGCGCTCAATGAAAATATCTCAGTCAAAGGGGAAAAAAATTCAACTTTTAAGACTCAAATTCAGTAAAAACCACAGAAAATAGCTCTCAGTGCTTTGAGTCAGAGGAAATCTCCTTGCATTCGTGCATTATTCTGTGATTTTTGCATTAATAAGTCCCAGTTTTATAGTGTCTTATAAACCAAGCACAATTCAAAGATTGCATGCTAGTAATCCCAGTGGCTCAAAGCTGTCAGTGCATTTAAATGGGCTCTCCAGCTCTGCACAGTGTATATTAATAGTTAATAAATGTCACCATGAGCATGAGCTGGATCACTTTCCCTATGCCTCTCTGTCCTCTTTTTATGAAGTGACAGTGAAGATAAATGACAGCCAAAGTTACATGACAGCAACAGCACAGATCAAAATCTCCGGGCTGTGAAACAGCACCCCTCAGTTGAAACCCCTACCCTTTGAAATCCAGGAAGGAAAAATCGAGAAAGTGCTTATGCTCTCCAATTAATCTCTAAACTCATTTAGAAGTCTTTTCCAAAATCTCAATGAATCTTTTAATAGACATGCTAAGCTGTGTGTGCCTCTGCAGCTGCCTTCCTCTAAGTGAAAGGACTGCGTACTCTAGAAGTCCATACAGCTAAATTATCTTTGATATCTATCCTTTGTGACCTGTGTTATTGGCTTATTGACTTAGCCACAATTAACTTTAATGACTGCATGCAAGGGTGTTTGCATTCAGATCAATACTGCAGGGTTCATACAGACTTGGTCCAGGGGAATATGTCATCAACATGAAAGTGGATGAATCTCCATGAGCGTCAAATAGTGTACAGATATGGCATATAAGACTATATAATTTAAATCAATAGAAACATTAGTGATTGGAAATTCAGCTGTTTTCATTATTTCGGTTGGTTTAGTTCAAGTCTTTTTGGCTCCCAAACAGCTCATTGCCGTTTCTTCCCCTCAAGCTGGCCACAGTAGTTGATCTTTCCCTACTGGAACAGAAATCATGCTGCTCTGCAGCTGCAAAGATTCTGACTGGATAAATATCAAATTGGATAAATTTCCGCAAGCAAAGGCAAAGTGTAAGTGCAGACAGTGTGCCTGTGATATACAAAACCATTTCGACTATAAAACATTTTTGGGATGGGGTATGGAATGGATAATATCTGCATATTAGAAATGCATGCATACTAAGGTGAAGTTGTTTCCCATGCAAAGGCTGAGAAAAATGTGTCTCCATTTTCTAATCACTTTTTGGGCTAATTTCAGATTTTTGGTGTCACTTTTGAGTTGTTTCGTGGCTGGAAAGTTGACTGAAACCTGGCAACCCTTCTGTGTTAATCTTGCACACTGTTGAACAACAGTATGTCTAAAAGAGATTAAAATGAGCTAATAGACCGTATGCTTGATTGTTTACTTTGGGCTGCCTATTGGGGTCGTGAGTTCAAATCCCAGCACCACCAAGCTGCCACTTTTTGGCCCTTGAGGGCCCCAAGGCCCTTAACCATCAACTGCTCAGTTGTATAAATGAGATAAATGTAAGTCACGTTGGATTAGGGGGTCTGCCAAATGCCGTAAATGTAAAATGTAAATGTTTCACAGGGTTACACTAAAAATTCCCGAGATAGTGGCCTATACTATGGGTCAAATGTGATAGATTTTGGTGAGGCAGTGGAATGCTAATTAAAAAAAAGGGCTTTGAATCCTGATATTCACTTCCCCAATACAATACAATACATTATAATTGCATCATTATAACAAGCAGCCGTGCAGTCACAACCTCACACAGATGAACTGTATGTGATCACTGGGATTAGGGAATCATGAACACTCTGTTTTTTGATTCTCAAAAGTGTGAAAGCATCTGCTACTTCTCTATGTGGGTCGGCTCTCAGTGTTAAAGAACTGACTGGTTCTAAAGACTTGACTATTCTTTAGACTTATAATACTGATCCTGTCTTGGAGCTGTACGAGTTGTGACTTATGCCACAGTGCATCAAGAAAGAAAGTCTTTCTATGTTGTTGCAAGCCTGGCTGTTGCTTTACTCCCTCTTCTCTAGTCTACACTCTATAAGAAGATGAATTACACCAGTCATCTCGGAGCAGTCTGGGTTATAAGCTTTAGAAATGCTGTCTGGGCTTGGGAGTGGTGCAATTGGCTAGAAATACAGTGTCCTACAGCTATGATTTCCAGCAATATCCCAGTCATCTATAGCTCTCAGTGGCTTAGTTTCTCTCTCTGCTGGTTGGCCAGATCACTTAGGACACATATACAGAAGGGGGCAGTTTGCACTCTTCTTAAAATGTGTGTAGCTGTCCTAGGATATAGGATAATTGGTAATAAGTGCATGTCAGAGAATGGTGGCTGTCCTGTGCGAGAGAAGTCTGGTTTTAGAGATTGCACTATAGAGTATAGTTATAGTCAAAAAATCTTACCCAAGTAAAAGTTATTTATAGAAAATAATGCCCAAAAATAAATAATTAGTCAAACAAATGATGTTTAGATCTTAAGATTAATAACTGCTAGTAAGTAGAGCATCACACAGGGTCACTGAAATACCAGAAAAACTGGCACTGGAGCCTATTGAACATATTGTACATAGCAATGCCACCTATGCACGTCATTGATTGCATCCGTCAGTACGTATATAAAGTGACAGACATCTGTGGAAGCTTCTAGAGCTGTTTCCGCCATGAGAATGCCAAGTTATCACGATTTAGTGATTTTGAACACAGTTTAATAGTTGGAGCTCATCCAAGTTTGGATTTTCATGTATGATCATTTCAAGGGTGTGCCGTGACTACAAGAATTCTGGCAAAACCTAAAACTTACAACCACAGCGTGGCTGTAAAAAGACTCTGGGTGAACGTGATGTAAGAATCGTTTCACGTGATAGGCGTGCAACACTGCCTCAAGTAACATCAGAATTCAATGCTGGGGCCTACCAAGTATTAACTGCTACACCAGTTTTTCTGGTACTTCAGTATATCTATATACGTAATCAAAAAAAGGACAATTGGACACAAAAATTATTTAAAATGGACATTTTATGAAACATTCAACAACCCAAAAACTTTGAACTATGGCAATCCAGTTCAGATTTGGCTCCCTTTGTTACGTAGCTAACTGACTCATTCGAATTATACCCCGACCCCCTGTCTGAGGATCTCCACCCACAGTATTGTCATTTTTTTTAAAGTATTGTAATTTTTTTAAGTATTGTCATTTTTTTCTTCCAAGCACCAGACCTGTTTGAATTATATCAAAGCTAAGGGCTAAAATGTTTTTTTCTCAACCAGGAACGTTGCAGGAATAAAAAAAAATGACTTTTTGCAATTCCTTATGACAATGATTTATTTTCCACCATGTAAGTAAGTCAGTTCACGTACACCAAACTTTGATACAAATTCCTCTCTTGATCATCTAGCATCCATTATAGCTTAAACATTGAGATTTGAATTAACTAGAGACAAAACTTTTGGAAACCTTATATATAAAAAACTTTGAATATAAATATGACTCATTAAAATTAGTTGAGAAATGTAAATGTTATAATGATTTTTTATCTAGAAAAAAACGCAGTTCCCCCATTTACAGTACCTGCCCAGTCTTGCGGCGTCTTTGTATATATGTCTATAGACACACCCCGGACACATGGGTTGGGGTGAGCAGTGGCTCATTATCATTTAAAGGGACAAGCACTCAAACCAGGCATATGGAAAATAATGGTTTAGACGGGGTATTGCTGTACATTGATCCTTGTGACCAAAGCATGTCCCAGACAATTAAATAAGACATTTAAGGGCAGTGGTAGCTCAGTGGTTAAGATGTTGGATTGCAGATCAGAAGGTCAGGAGTTTGAATCCCAGCACGACCATCCGCCACTGTTGGGCCCTTGAGCAAGGCCCTTAACCTGAAACTGGTCAGCTGTATAAATGAGATAACTAAGTCACTCTGGATAAGAGTGTCTGCCAAATGCCATAAATGTAAATGTAAGTAAGACCCCAGGGAACTGTGTTAACTTGTGTAGAAGGGATATATTATGTCTCATTTAAGCGTGCATATTGTCGTATGTATTTATTACAATACATTTTGGCACACATCTCATTAACAGTATGCACAGAACCTTCTCTTGTTAACTCTTGTAATCTTGTTAAGTTACAGGGATAATGCTAACTGTTTTTGTCTTAGGCACATCCCAAGTTACTCTCAACTGGATTCAGGCACAGAGTTTTCTGTTTTCCACTCAGGAGCATAAAGCGAGCCTTTGTCTCTATTAAAATCATTATTTTACTGTCTATAAAATCATCCGTCTCAGCAAGTAGTGACCTCACAGTGAGGATGCTACTGGCAAAGAAGCAATGCTTTTCTAGAGAACAAGATAACATTCATAAAATATTAACTAACTAACTAAAAAAAAGAAGAAAATTTTTTTCACTAATACCCTTGGGCATCAAGAGCCTCACAACTTGCTATTCGAAATACTACTTGAGTAAATATAATGTAAATATTCTGTAGCTTATGTATGTAATGATACTGTAATCTAACACTATCCACCTCTGCAAACTGTATATGATAAACAGTGTGTGAATTCAACTCTATAAAATACAATTCCTGCTATATTGTGCTTTCTAGTTCAGTAATTAAAAACAGTATGCCAGCTAGATTTAATAGGTTATTCCCTAAACACTATAAATGCCAAATTCTCTGAGCTTTTATCGATTGGATCTGAATGCTGACTGATCACTGTAACGCTCTAACTACCTCTGATTGCACACAGAGCTTTGAAGAGCTGAAAGATGAGTTCCTCTGTAAAACGCAATATTTATTTTTAAAAAAACCCTAGGCCTACATATCACAGGAGAAATAAAGCCGTGCGCCTCAGAGGTTTATCTGTCTTTATCAGCTTCATATCAGCCTCAACTGAGAAAAACAATTTCAAACTTGAAAATGTTTACAGTTTTATTTATGTAGGAGTATATAGAGTAATTAAATCTTTGAATGATATTGAGATCTTTGGAGAGTGGGCCTAAATGTAAAAGTATCAAGGGAAAGTGCATTGTAATCCAGGAGAGTGCAGAACTGAAGAAGAATGCCTGATACAGCCGACTATAATGTATAATATAATGGTGTGTGTAATATGACCACTGTATAAAGCGAGAAAGATACACATACCAAGGTGAAATAAATAAGCATACCAAAATTCCAAAATTGTTGCATAAGCAGTTATTTGATAATGAGATATTGAAATATGTCACTTATCCATTGATAAAATTTCACGAAATTTGGTGTACATCTAAAGAATGTCTTAATGATGCAGGCTCTGAAATGTGATTTTTGCTCTTATGGTGCTGCTCCACAAATAAGCTACTGTAATGTGTCTCCTAAAGACTAACTTGCCATAAAAATTTCAGTATTTTTGGCAAAACAGTTTGAGCTATTGCCCAAAAAAGTCATTTGAGCTTACCCCACTTCTTCAGGGGGTGCTAGCATGAAGGGCAACATACACCTTGGGACACAAACCTTATATTCTGTATCAGACACATGGGGCTACAACCATACCAAGTGTCATGTGGATAGGTGAAGTCTATGATATTGTTGACGAAATATAGGTGGCGGAATGAAAAAATACTTTGACAAAACTATTTGACCACCAGCGCTCGCTGTGGTGGTCATAAATATACAAAAAAGACAAAGAACAAAGAACAAAGGAAATACACAGTACTGTGCAAAAGTCTTATTCACCCTATATTTGTGTTCAGTAATAGATGTTTATTTTAATTACTTCTGCATTATTCAGTCAAACAAAATAAAAGATTTTTATATTCCCAAACGTTACTTTTCCAACAAAAAATTAAATGTTACACAAAAATGTTTGTATGTCCGTAACGAAAGCAACACATTACATAACAGAGCACTTTTCAGACAAAAAACATACTGAAGGATGCTGGGTTTTGCTGCAAAAAATGAAGCAAGTGTGACAGTCAAAGTCTTCAGAAGAGTAAAACTTCCCAGCTAATTTTCTTTTAAAACTGCACACATTGTACCCGTGAACACTAACAAAAAAAAAAAAAACGGCACAGCAGATATTGACTTCCTTTAGTTTATTACTATTTACTGCACTTTACTGTATTTCTTCTATGTAGAAACATCTTTATTATTTTTGAAAGCAAAAGTCTTTGCATGGGACTAAGACTTTTGTACAGTACTGTATACATAGCATGATTAGCTAGAAATGGTAAAAACAGGAGGCACAGATAGTTGACTGAACTAATAAAAAATAAAAGAACTAGCAGGATGGGAGAAAACCCAACCATACACACGAACAATTGAACATTGAACATGGAAAAAGATGAACAAAAAGGGTAATTCATGACAACCGGTAGGTTGTTTGTTCTTATTTGTTATTGGTTATTTTTTATTTCTTGCTTTCAGAAACAACCTGTAAAACATGCCTTAGCACACAAGTGTATTATATGGCTGGGAAAATCCATTTGGACAAGTGTCCAGAGTGCTTGTTTGTGTTGGATGGGCCAGTCATTTTTATAGACACTCACCAATGCCCCTTCACTCTCCTCCATCACAGTCAGTTCAGGAAAAAAATAATGTAGCTAAAACCGGTAAGCC
>JAOVVH010000026.1:10941927-10953774 GCA_028566435.1 Scorpiodoras heckelii | reverse complement strand
AGTACATGCACTTGGAAAGGTACTGTTATCTCTTCAAATGATAGAAGTAATGGCTTTGTGCAGCCATCCAATTGTATTTTATATCTAGCAAAGAGATATCAATCTCAAAGTAATGACAGGATGTAATGGCGTTTGTTAATCCGTGCAATCAGTTAAGGAAAACGTTGCCGATTTGTAAGGAGGATGATATACGAACAGAGGCGAGTTTAGTGGGTGGAGAGTGAAAAAAGTAGAGGTTTGCTGCTTGCACAGACAATCCCAGAGGAGGCTGGGCTGTACTGGTGAGGTATAAAAGTTTCTCGCCTGGAGGTAAGAATTCTTTGGATAAAACTTTGGATGTGTGAAGGGAATGAAGGCAAGAACGATGAACTGTGCGATGCCTACCTACGTGAGAAATTAAACACTAAGGCGAGGTCAGTTTTGTTTCTGAAGCTTTATTTGGTTATGCCACTACAGATACAGTATGATCAAGGATATGATGGATTCTGTGGTTGGTGGGTTTGAAATTCACTGAAGTACCAAAAAAACTGGTATGTTCACGCCTATGCATAATACATAGCAACGCCACCTATGCACGTCATTGGTTGCGTCCGTGAGTGTGTATATAAAGTGATAGACATCTATGGAAGCTTCTAGAGCTGTTTCGACCATAAGAATGGCAAGTTATCACAATTTTGCAATTTTCAACACGGTTTAATAGTTGGAGCTCGTGGGATGGTTCATAGCATTTCAGAGGTTTGGATTTCCACGTATGAGCATTTCAGGGGTGAACCCTGACTACAAGAATTGTGGCAAAACCTCGAACGTATGACAGCCGTGTGTCCGTAAAAAGACTCTGGCTGAGCGTGAGCAGCGTCGGCTGGTGAGAATTGTTTCACGTGACAGGCATGCACCACTGCCTCAAGTAACGTCAGAATTCTATGCTTGGGCCTTAACAAATATCAGTGCAAGGACTGTGCAATGTTCCCTCCGAGATCCCATGGGAGACCTAAAAATAATTAACTGCTATACCAGTTTTTCTGTACTTCAGTGCATAGAAGGGCTTTAAATCACACCTCCATTTTTGTTTCCAGTATTTCACTTTTTATGGGGCTATTAACAGTTTAACAGTGATACTAATAATGCAGTCTGTGGAACCTGAAGTGGATTATTTTCGTTTAACAGTGCAGTATGGAGTGTATTATGTTTTAAAACACATGCTTTTTATGGATCTAGAGTATTAGGAACACCTGAACACTTGAACGTTATCTAAACTGCTGATCATGTGGCTGCAGCACAATGCAAAAAATACAAGCAAAATAAAAAATCATGCAGATGCAGGTTAAGAGCTTCAGGTAATGTTCACATCAAACATCAGAATGAAGAACTAGTGTGCTCTGTCTCGCTCTGCCTGTGATCATGGCATGGATCTTGGTACCAGAAGGGCTGGTTTGCATAGTTCAGACAATGCTGATCTCCTGGGAATTTCACACACACCAGTTTCTCGAGTTTGCACTGAATGGTGTAAAAAACATTGCGTGAGCGGCAGTTCTGTAGGCGGAAACACCTTGCTGATCAGAGAGGTCAGAGGAAACTTGCCAGATTTGATGGTTCAAGCTTCCAGGAAGAATTTAGCAACCCAAATAATCAGTCTTTACAACCGTACTGAGCAGAAAAGCATCTCAGCTTATGCAAATGCAAAACATCAGAGCTGAAGGTGGATGAGCTACAACCAAGAAAAGGAGTCTGAGGCTACACTGTGCACAGGCTCACCCAAACTACTAAGTTAAAGAAAGGGAAAAAGTCACCTGGTCTTTTCTTTGTTAAATAGCAACATGGGAATCAAACCCGGGACCTTCCGATCACAGGGAAGACACCCTAACCACAAGACCACAACTGCCACCGTACAATAACATCTTAGATCGAGCGCATTAACATAAACCTTATGGGCAGAACTACTATGGGACCCGTGATGCTTTTTCAAAATTAATCTACATCTTCTGATTCAAGATTATATTATATATTATTATATTATAATTATTAGATTTAATTAGATTTTAATTGCTGTGAGGGTTTAACAGGCTCTGAATTCTGGTGTGTCAGTGCAGTGATTTTGAACCTTTGTGTAAAACTGTTCCAGGAGCCATTATGATTCACGAGAGCACTGGGACTGGATCGACTGGGCTCACTTTGAAATCTTTTGGATTATTCACAAAGAGCTTTGTGTTTAATTAAACCAAATTAATTTAATCATAAATTTCCTGAGAAATTGATTAAATGAAGACTTGCTGTCTCTTGTGTTAGATTTCATTAGGTGGATATTCATTAAGGTTAGACAGCATGATGATGTAAAATCAGTATATAAACACCCTGATGGACTGTTTGAGTATTGAGAGTATTGGCGGGTGTCGGTGTTTGGGCTGTTTGGATAACCAATGATATTTACTGTGATGTGGAACTGAAAATGTTATTCCACTGCTGCTTACCAAAGCATGGTGTCCTCTCCCCATCCTAACCATCTTTTCTTCCACAGTTTGTTCACAGTTCTCGAAAGGAGTCTACGCCATCATTGGTCTATATGACAAGAAGACCATGAACATGTTGATGTCCTTCTGTGGAGCTCTGCATGTCTGCTTCGTCACGCCCAGCTTCCCAATCGACACCAACAATCAGTTTGTGATCCAGCTGAGGCCCCAACTCCAGGATGCTCTGATTGACCTTGTGGAACACTACAAGTGGACCAAATTTGTCTACATGTATAGCTCAGATTCAGGTAGGTGATTCCCTCTAAGACGTCAAAAGCCAAGGGAGTAGTAGTACAGCTTTGGCTTGCATTACTGTGCAGGCACAACTATAGCTTTGTGTTATAACACTGTGGTATTTTTCATTTAGTTGGATGTGTGCCTTTTTTTCTTGTTCTCACTCTCAGTTGCTGTTTTCATGACAAGGAATGAATCTACCTATACTGATATTGGTGGAATTACTGATTACATTAAAGCGTACTGAGATCCAGTCTTAGATAGAGAAGCAAGGTCAGTTATAGAATTGTATTGTAATGCTGTAAGCAAAGTCCTAAAAGTCCTAATTTATGTCTTTCAAGCAGGGGTTGTGGATTTACCAAAGCATATACACTGTCGGGGAATTGAGAGTTATCTTCCGCCAGTTAGCATGACAGTAAATCTGACTTTTGACTGTGAGTGGTGGAAACACTGTCTCTGGCCCGAATGGGCCACCAACTGGCCAATCAACTTGCCTGATGTCATTTTTTTCTGGCCTTGAACCATCAGGCCATTGCTTATGTTGAACCTTGGTCTAAATATATATAAAGTTAGATGAAGCCAATTCTATAGCCACCTGCAGGAGACTACACTACGGAGTGTTTTCAGGGGC
This sequence comes from Scorpiodoras heckelii, assembly GCA_028566435.1. NCBI lineage: Eukaryota > Metazoa > Chordata > Actinopteri > Siluriformes > Doradidae > Scorpiodoras > Scorpiodoras heckelii. The sequence goes on along the minus strand of JAOVVH010000026.1, from coordinate 10,950,405 downwards.
CACGGGTTGCACATCACTGTCCACTCATAGTCAGCTAGTCTGGAGTCAGATCAGAAACTGAGAGTGGACTTGAACATGGTGGAAAAACCTTCCAGACCCTCAAAGCTGCGTTTTAAGGGAGTTGAAGCCAAATCAAGTTAAAGTTAAGCATCTTGTTCAAAATCAAGACCAAAAACCATCAAATTCTTTTCAAGGCCAAACCTTTATTTTAATTAATTGCCTTAATTTTGTGCATTGTGCCAATGATTAGGCTTTGTTTTCTAGAAGAAAAAATTGCATCTTGTCAAACTTTGTGCATATGCAAAAATAAACGCTTATTTCATAAACATTTTTTATAACTCTCCATTAAGACCAAGACCATATGTAGTGAGAGCCATGGAAAAGTCTGAGATGAGTCCAAGTCGCTATAGAAAACGTGACTCTAGTCCTTTAGCCGTAGTAATGTCCTGAAACAAGTGTGGTTTGAAAAAAGGCAGCTAGTCGAGTCGACTACTTTTTTTGAATTACTATTTGTCTAATAAAAATGAATCGCCCCTAATGTTCACATTTTAAAGTAAATGGGAGCAATCGATTTGATTGGATATTGCAGCATCAATTCCTAATCAGATATCATTAATATACAATGAAGTACCAGAAAAACTGGTATACAGTTAATCCTTGGTAGGTCCCCCACAGGATCTTGGCGGGAACGTTGCACAGTCCTCACGATGATGTTTGTTGAGGCCCCAGCACTGAATTCCGATGTTACTTGAGGCAGTGTTGTACGCTTATCACATGAAATGATTCTTGCCAACCGACGCTGCTCACGTTCACCCAGAATCTTTTTACATCTACGCTGCTGTCGTAAGTTCGAGGTTTTGCCGGAATTCTTGTAGTCACTGTACACCCTTGAAATGCTCATACGTGAAAATCCAAACTTTGCTTCTACCGCCGAAATGCTACAACCCATTTCACGAACTCCAACTATTAAACCGTGTTGAAAATAATAAAATCGTGGTAACTTGCCATTCTCATGGAGAAAACAGCTCTTGAAGCTTCCATAGATGTCTGTCGCTTTACATACACACTGGTGGACACAACCAATGATGTGCGCAGGTGTTGTTGCTATGGATTTTGCATAGGCTCCAGTAATTCAATGCATTTTCCACATTTGCATGCAAATGATCGTGTACGTTATTTATATATTTGTGCTTTGATAACCAAAATACAGCTGTACATACAGCTGTATAGCAAAGCATATCATCTCTGTAGACAAGCGCAACCCAAAACCTGCTTCAGAAAGCAGAACAAAACTAGTGTTTCTGTGCTGCTTTTATTTTTCTCTTTGTACCACATCTGATATAATAAAGGACATATGTTTTTCCTGGTTTATTTATTTTTTTATTTTTAATAAGGAAGGCTTATATCTGCAGCTGCAGTAGAGGATGCACTGATTTGACTGTAGGAGCTTTTTTGGAACCTGCAGTGACAACAGTGTAATGCAGAAAGCGAGGAGGTCCATGATGCTGTTCGTAGCAGTTCAGCTTGGCACAGAGAGTCTGTGTTCTACTGTAGTGTAATATTTCCACTGTCTCTGGCGTAGTGACTTCAGTAATGGCTCCCTGGTTACGCTGAGATTCCACGGTAGAGGAGCCGCTAATTTGCTTTAGCCAAATGGCTTATGCGCCTTGATACACTTGAGCTACCTTAATTAATCGGTAAATGATGAATTTCCTATAATAAGGTGCAGAACTAAATCTAAAAGAGTGATGAAAATATGATAACACAGTTGCACAGTTGGTCTCCGCGCTGAATGAACCGAAGGGATTATGATACAAGGTTCTGTACAGGAATACTGAATGGGCTTGTAGCGAATGTGTAAGATGCACAGATGAAACTTAAACTGTCGGTTGCTAATATATATGCTAATAAAGTATATATTGAGAGTTTGTACTGACTGCTGGAGCTTTCCATAATAACAGACAGTTTAATTAGATAATATTATTAGTTAGTTAGTCCTTTAAATGTCATGCTTTCACACCAGAAGACATGGAATATAGTCGATTTAGCTCCGTGTTCTTCTGTTATCGCAGCTAGCTTCATTTTAAGTCAGCTGATAACACTTCTGGCTAAACACTATGCAGGTTCACACCTTGTCAAAATTTATGGCTGAGCCCAGTGACTGTCTCGCATTACATAATCAGTTATTCTGCACGCTTCTCTAAAGCACACACACTGAGCGCCTTCAGACACAATTGCAGTGTTGAAACCATATTAAACTGTTTAAATTAGATGATCTACTTTAACAGGGTTTATTAGAAGGTAGTTTTGTCATTTAAAACTCGTATACCGCAGCTGATAAAATGTGAACTCGCGTTAAAATTGGGGAAAATGAATTTGGGAAATATATGACTATCAGGGGATTGTTTGAGGAGTTCAGAATATCCTGGGATTTTTCTTAACGCACAGTAGTGTCTAGAGTTTAGGGGAAGTGGTAGCCTAGTAGGTTAGGACTCTGGATTGTCAATCAGAGATTGAGGGGTTCGAGAACCAACGTCGGGGATGCTGCTGATAGGCCCTGGAGCAAGACCCTTATGCCACCACCCACCCCAGCCACCAAGGGGTGCAGTGCACACACGGTGCCAGTCTCAACCCCGGCTAATGGGAGGGTTGCATCAGGAAGGGCATCCGGCATAAAAACCTGTGCCACATCCTCTAAATTAGCAGTTAAGTCTTTTCGGTTACACCCCAAGGTCATAGCTTAAATCAAATAAAAAACCTTATGTGTTTTAACTTCAAACTTAAACATTTCACTCCTGAATGTTATAACACATTAAACAAGGCAAACCTACTAAACACTAGGTCCAGCAGAATTGGCTGGGAATTAGACTTTAATATGGTGATTTCTGATGATAAGTGGGAGGAGATTCTCGCCCATCTTCATTCTAATCTCCGTAACCAATTTACAAAAAGCTTGTTTAAGATTGCCCATAGGCTGTTTATCACCCCAGAGAAATTCAGTAAGCTGGACGCATCTAGATCAGATATATGTATATACTGTATGTATGCATGCCAAATAAACGAGGTTACACTCCTGCACTGTATGTGGACTTGCACATTTATGAATAAATTTTGGGAGTGGATTTGCTTGGAAATTAAGTGCCACTTGACCCCCCCTAGTCCTTGTTTTAGGAGCGTCATTTAATGGGCTCACTGTCTCACTGTCTTGTACAAGAAACTCATCATGGTTACCTGGATCTCATCTACACAACTTAGCATACCTCAGTGGTATAAAACAATATGTGATATCATTGCCATTGAAAGGTTAGCTTAGATATTTAGATATTAAAAATATTAAGAAGTTTTATCAGGTCTGGGGCGAGTTATTGAAACCTGCTATCAGGGATGGCCTACAGAGAATGGGCATGTCTTATTGTGGTTTTATGTTACTCTTGGATTTAATGTTGGTAATTATTACTGATGTTCCTTGTTTAAACTGTTGGATTATATTTTTAACATGTAGCAACTGTCATTGTATTGTACTGCACGTTATATTGTCATACTTTGTATTTTATATGATTGCGCTACATTAAGATGCAGCGATCACAAGGAATGGGCGCAAACCATCAAGAGGAATAAAATGGGGAAGGGGTAGTTGTGAAAAAGAGAAGAAATGCCATGTTGATGAGAGGATTATAGCCAGACTGGTTCAAGCTGACAGGAAGGCTATGGTAGCTTACTTAAGGCTAACTGTGATGAGCAGAAAAGCATCTCAAAATGCAATACAAACCTTGAGATTTACATTTATGGCATTTGGCAGACGCCCTTATCCAGAGCAACTTACATTTATCTCATTTACACAACTGAGTGGTTGAGGGTTAAGAGTCTTGCTCAAGAGCCCAGCAGTGGCAGCTTGACTGTGGTGTGATTTGAACTCATGACCTTCTAGTTAGTGGGTCAGTAGCTTAACCACAGAGCTACACTACCCCCTGGATAGGCTACCTTGTGTTGTATTGTACATCTCTACAGGCTGCAGAAACTTATCAGAAAAAATCTAGAAAAAATAGTTGCCAATAAATTTCATGATCGATTAGTAGAACTGCGCTATGAAGCACATCACTTCATTAAAAAAAAAAACATTTAACTGAAATTGTGGAGCAGAAAAAAATCAGCATAACTTTCTTTATGGTTTGGGAACTTGCAGTACACTACCCTGCTGGCCTCATGACATATCTTGTGTTTTAATGTGAGTACTAATCTGATTTTCATTCGTCTATAGGAATGTCAGGAACTGTGGGAGTGTGATGTGACATCCTTGCTCGAACCGTCCATACTAATGGCTTGTATGATGGCTTGAAAGTAAGCCTGGTCTGAAATGAATAATTAGACTAGAAAATGAATGTTTTCTCACTTCAAAACCCAGCTCATGTCAGCAGCAAGCAGCAAAGCTATTTGAATCAATTAGCTTGTAAGACGTTAAGCGATTTTTCCGAATCAGTAGCGCTGATAAACGATTGAATATTCTTAGCATACACAATGTCTTGTGTGTCGAGTCATCAAGTCTCAGTCCTGCTTTCGGTTCACGTCGAAGTCGATCCCAAAAAGAGTCAGTTCACTAATCTGGGGTGATGGAAACTAAACCTGTGGTTGAAATATTCACTCGCTGAATATATAATGAATCAGACATTTTGTACCATTTTGTACCTCCATCAGAGTATTGCTTAGTATTTCTTTCCTAAATACTGGAGAAAAGGTTGCCAGATTGTGTTAAACTGATCAACTCAATTGGTCATCTGACATCAACTTTATTTTCTCTAGAGTCTAATCATTTCATAAAGCAATAATATAACAGATGGAATGAACGAAGGTCCCCTTCCATGATCCTAAAACAAGTTTCTTAGCTACGATAAGTGCGTCAGTCTAATATTTGAAATTTTAATATTTCTGGTCCTGATAGTGTTTGTGGGTTAAAAAGGGTCAATATTTAATTTTTTTTCTTAACAATATGGATATCCAGCACATAATGTTTTATTATTTTATATTTATTTTTTATATGTTTTTTATATTTATTCATTTATTCAATTATTTTTGTTAAAAATTATAAGAAAAAAGCCCACTTTCCTTATGGGGACCAGCAAAATGTCCTCACAAGGTTAAAAAATATCAGATATCCCTATTGTTATGAGGACACACACACACACACACGCACAGATTTTGGCAACTTTTTGCCTCTTTTATTTATTTTAGTTTATTTTTGTTAAAAAATACAACAAAGCCTATTTTCTTTATGGGGACCTGCAAGATGTCCCCACAAGATATTCCTATCCTTGTGTGGACATTTGGTCCTCAGAAAGATATAAAACCATGGTACACACACATGTATACACACACACACACACACACACACACACACACACACACACACAAACAGCAATCAAAATGAATTTAGTTTCAGGAAGCAAAACATTTATTTTGTCTTAATTTCAAATTTGTTCGAAATCTGAACAAATCGCGGCTTGAAATACAGATAAGATACAGTTGCAAAAAGCGTGATTACAAAAAATTTATGAGCAGGAAGTGATGTACATAATACCATCACCTTGAACTAGTATAAGTGTCTCATTTGGTTGATGTGAGCACTTGATAATACACTGAAGTACCAGAAAAACTATAATTTTTCGCATATGAAATATACGGGCGCAGTGTGTATATAAAGCGATAGACATCTATGGAAGCTTCTAGAGCTGTTTCCACTGTGAGAATGGCAAGTTATCACGATTTTGCGATTATAAAACACGGTTTAATAGTTGGAGCTCGTGAGATGGGTCGTAGCATTTCGGAGGTAGAAGCAAAGTTTGGATTTCCATGTATGAACATTTCAAGGGTGAACCGTGACTACAAGAATTCCTGCGAAACCTCGAACTTATGACAGCAGTGTGTCCGTAAAAAGACTCTGTCTGAACGTGAGCAGCGTCGTCTCGCAAGTATCGTTTCACGTGATAGACGTGTAACACTGCCTCGAGTAACATCGGAATTCAATGCTGGGGCCTCAACAAACATCAGCGTGAGGACTGTGCAACGTTCCCTCCAAAATCCTCTGGGGGACCAACCAAGGATTAACTGCTATATCAGTTTTTCTGGTACTTCAGTGTATTGTCTCATGCTTTGACAGGTTGTCTTTTAAAGTCAGTGATGTTGTATTGTAATTAGTGAACTGTTATTTAATTAAGCCTAGTTAAGAAAGAGTTCTGGATGCTTCAAATGATCAAAATGCAGCAAATAAATATAATAATAAATATAATTTGTATTTTATTTATGATTTATGACTCACTAGGACTGTGTGGAAGAACATATCCTGTTAAGATTCCTTCGATCAGTTCCTGCTGCAGTGAGTGAACGATGAGCTCTTTACAGCAAACATCAATACAAAAAAAAAAAGAAGAAAGGAAGAATAACATGCATTTCCTAATACAGTCGGTTAATTATTAACGGATGTGTGTGTCTGATTTTCACCATCACTGAACTGATCGTGGTTGGAGAGCGCTCTGTGACATTCAGCTAGAAAACACCTCTGGAACCCCCACTGCACTCCTGTTGCCTAGATACTGCAGTGCACTGGTGCATGGCTATTTTCAAACTTTTAAGTGAGTCCTCTGTTTACATGTGTGTGTGTGTGTGTGTGTGTGTGTGTGTGTGTGTGTGTGTGTGTGTGTGTGTGTGTTAAAAGGAAGCAATTCTTTTGGATAATTTCTTTCCAACTCTCACAAGCAGACATGTAGAGTGAAATGTCAGTACGTATATTAATGCATATGCCAATAGCAGAATGGGAAAGTGACCACCGCGTGCCGATTGAATGTAATTAAATGAGCTGTCGATGTCGATGTGCATTTGACAAGCAGCTTTCCTCAGCACATCTGCAATAAATCGGACGGCCAGATGCACCCCGGCCAAATCAGCTCTTAACACAGAGCCGGCTTTGTTTACAGGAATGAAAAGAGCACCTGAATCTGCTTCAGACAGATTCATTTTGTATTTGGCATGACCTTTGGTGAAGGTACGAGGAGTAGGGGAGTTTGAGTGACAGGACGAGAAGACGACACCGGCCCAGACCCCTTCTTCTCGACCAGTCCTTTAGCCCATCTCCTTCTGTTTCCTTTCTTATCGGTGTTGCTGCAGTAGTGTGACGCGACACTAACACGAGACAGATAGAATGTGGGTATCGCCTTTTTCGCACACGCTCTCTCTCTCTCTCTTTTTCTCTCTCTCTCTCTCTCTTCTCCCGCCTTATCTGCGGTTTAGTGCTGCTCAGTGGGTGATAAAGCCGGTCTGCTCTCCGGTGTGAAACAATTTCACAGCTGCTGAGATCTGCCCAAATGTGCCGGCGTGCTCAGACGACTGGAGAGGAGAAAGCACAGGCACGGCCAAAAGCAAGGAGGCATTTCCAAACGCAATCTGACACAGCCCTTTAATATACGACGCTCAGCACTGTTGCCAGCTCACTGTTCTTTCTGACAAACAGTTGGGGGAAAAAAAAAAGTTATCAGTTTGGACATTTGTTGCATAAAGTCTGTTAGTTAATTGGAAATTTGAATGTGTGTTTGAATGTAGGGCTGAATGATAAGGGCAAGAATGAGACACGACTAAATTCCCGAACATCACAATTCTGAAATCACAGTTAATTATTGAGGCAATTTATTTGGCATTTTATAATTTTAAATAGTCATTTATTTTGAATTGTACTTTATGTTATAAGCTGCTATTCATTTAAATGTATTAATTTTTGACTCAGAATAAGATTGCTGCTTAATTTGCTTTTATTGAGTGAATCAGTAAATAAGAAAAATATAACCACAGCTCCACAGGCAATCAATAAATAAATCACTAAATAAATAAACAAATAAATAAATAAATAAAGCACCTTAGCATGGAAGCATGACTAATAAAAGTTCAACTAAAAGTCTAATGATAAACATATCTTTCACACGTTTATGCCCAGGCAGCTTATAAATGCAAAAAGCACATTAAAAACACTAGATGGCCAAAAGTATGTGGACACCTGACTATCACGTGAGCCATATGTAGTCACAAAGCTGGTAGCACACAATTGTAAAGAATGTCATTGTAGGCTGTAGAAGTACAGTTTCCCTTCACTGGAACTAAGAAGCCCAAACCTGAGCTCACGTGATATATATAATTCATAAGAGAATTGTCAGTCAGTGTGTGTTTGTCAGTGCAAGAATTTAGGTCTTTCACCATCTACAGTTCATAATATCATGAAAGGATTCAGCGAGTCAGGAGAAATCTCGGTATGTAAAGACCAAGAGTGGAAACCACTGCTGAATGTGCGTGACCACCAGGCGGTATTGTTTGAGAAACCGTCATGCTCCCGTGATGGATGTAGCCACATGGCCTTAGGAGAACTTTGGAAAATCATTGTCACTTAACACAGTTCACCACTGCATCATGAAATGCAACCTGAAACTGTACTAAGCCATATAT
>JAOVVH010000026.1:10799983-10810671 GCA_028566435.1 Scorpiodoras heckelii | reverse complement strand
TTTGCACAGTACTGTAAGAGATGTAATGCAGAGTTTCTGCCTCTAACGTTTGATTCCACAGCCTTCCTAGAGCTTTACAAGAGACCTGGCCTTAGTCCTTGCTTTATTTCGCAGTGAGTTCTTTTTCCACTGAAGCCTGTGGCTGCTGTAAATGCGGCAATATGAAAAATGACATTGTGTCACAAATCAATCTTGTGTTTAATCTGAACAAGATGACATATTGAGCCTATGATCTATGTGTGGTCCAGAAGTATATTCCTGGTTGGGCTAACGGGAGTAAAACAATATAAACTCTTAAAGCAACTGAATCGTACCAGTCACAGTTGTGAGCAATGTTTTATTTTGGGTTTGGGTTTGTCACTAAAAAAGCACATGCACTTGGAGAAAGCAGACCTCCACCAAGGTCAGAAGGCAAGTCTTTTGTAAGACAGGTTCATGCATGCATAACAAACCCAGTTCATTTTTGCCCAATCTTGCAAAAGTGCATCTATGCAGTGACTGAATGCAGATCTGGTCCAAAATGTAATAGCTTCTTTTGTTGCTAAGAGCAAACCAACAAACCAACAAAGAAATAAACTGCACCAAGAACTCATTGTGATTGTCCAAAGAAAAACAAGTTTGTCCAAAATTGCAGCTTTACAGAAGAAGGCAAGAACTTTCTTTAATTATAATGCAAGTTACTACAAAAAATGTTTGATTTTAAACCATTTTAGATCATTTCTATCGGTCTGTTCATCACAAAACATTCACATGACATTAAGGACAGCTGCTGTGTTCAAATGATGAAGAAAAACATATAAGTGCAGTGGTTGCTCAGTGGTTAAGACATTGGACTGCTGACTACTGACCAAAAGGATGTTAGTGCAAATCCCACCACAGCCAAGCTGCAAGTGTTGGGCCCTTGAGCAAGGCCCTTAACCTTCAACTGCTCAGTTGTATAAATGGGATAAATGTAAGTCACTCTGCACAAGGGTGTCTGCCAAATGCCGTTAATGTAAGTGTTTTTTTGGACAGCAAGAATATTCTCCTTTGTGGAGGTAATTAACAATATCGATTTGTGGTCATTGGGAAAATGCAACATACTGTTGATAATGGGCAGTTGCTAATCATAAATACCAATTATCTTTCTAAGTTTGAGATATCTATGCGTATATGACCACAAACCATTGCATTCACATTTATTTCTTCTTTTCTTTCCTTCCATGTCTGCCAAAGTAATGTGATGGTTTTAAATTCATAATTAAATCTGATCAAATAAAACAGAGGTGATCTGACTGAAATGCAATTTTCCAAAGTTAAAGAATAGTCCAGTTGGCGTTGAGAAACCATGTGCTGTATTTTCTATATGCTCATTGGTTCTTCTGCAGTATTTATATATATATTTTTCCCCAAATGCCAGATTCATTTTGCTGAAATATTTCCCCAGGTCCATCGTCTGATCGGGATCTGATCTAGAGCGCAACCCATGAATTTCTGATTCCCAGCTCTGACGCCGGAATACAAACCGTTGCCTGAGAGCAGATGGATGGTGTGTATGAACTCTGACACATGGTAAGTGCTCCTGTCCAAGCCCAGTCACAACACCCAAAATGCTGTGTGAGATGAACGAACTGTTCGTACTGCAGAGAATCACACTACTGAAAGTGCTAATTACTCTCTGAGATTATAGAAGTTTTCTTGTTACACGAACAGAGAAAAACAGCAAGGAATTAAATCAATAGCTCAGAGTCAGCTTGCTCAGGAGACAAAAATAGTACTGAACTCTACCTGCCAGAGTGGTACACTCAAGGGTACACCTTTAGTACATTTAGTGTGTATCGTTCACCTGGTAATGTGTGGCTGTAATGCACATTTTTAAATGATTTAAGGTGCGTAAATGGACTGTAATTAGATTTTCAAGATTTTACGGTACACAGTACACAAGATACATAATAACAGTATTCTTATATACCACATTTTTTGTCCTGTTCAAGCCCATTTCCTTTTTTTCCCACTTTAATTTGGCTTTTAACAATATTTGTGATCTTTATTATAGAATTATAAGGGCACGGGGATTATAAGGCATTTTATGGCACTGCTAAAACTTTCACAGCAGCATTCACGCTCAAAAGAAATTTACTGTATTACGTTAACGACAGCTTCACAAGGAGACTCTGCATTGCAGTAAATTACTCAGTACAGATTCACTCATCAGATAAGTATTTGAGATTGCCATCTCAAACATTGCCACGCCAGTGACGTGAGATCCATCGGCGTATGGATGATTATTCAGTATTTACCACTTCTGAACCTGGAATCCATTTATGCTGAACTGAAATGAAAAATAAATAATTCATTGGATCTGCATACAATTTAAGGTAACAATTTGTACAGAGCTTTTTAAGTGTAACTGTGCCATTCATTGTCTATTGAAATCTAAAAACTAAACCTGCTGGATTCAAACCTAAACCCCATGATTATAGGGCAAAAATATTACTATTACACTCAAAACACAAAAAAATGCTCAGTATTCAAAAGCTGTGACGATGTGTGCAGGATGTAGGCTATACGGCTATCATGCTTTTAATTTGCAATTTTAAGTTCAATTTATAAAAAAAACAGGCCAATAGTTTTCCTACAGTTTTGACATTTTAAGTAAATTTTGTCCTTAATCTTAAAGGGGATTTAAAAATCAGTCCTTGAGTTCTGGAGCAATGTTTCTGGATAACAATGCAACAGTCATTTTTTTAGGTTTACATATAATTGGAAAAATTATGAGATGTAATTGTTAACAGCTCATCACAAATTTCTAACATGTTTGAGAAAACAGCTTTGGAAAACTGAATTACACTTTGGAGTGATTTTATAGATTTTATTGTAATTCCCCTAAAATCGGCAAATGCCCAGCACAGCCAGATCATTCTCCCATGAGCAAAGAACCATGCTGTGGTTTTGGGGAAAAAAAACCCAACATTACGAGTAAAACAAGAGTAAACTTCAGCAGCACTTTTGCATGATGGACCAATTTATTACTGTGAAAGGGGATGAAACTGGACACCGAATATACAATGTTGTTCCTGGACAGGTTTGTAAGCAAAATCTATATAAAATATAAACTGTCTGAATGGCGACTTTATCCACCTTATTCCTGCTTCCCATGATACCTTGCATGAATTATGCACGATACTTCCAGGTACTTCTTGACTTCTTGTTATCCAGTCAGGACTGGTGAAGTTAATGGTTATTCTGAAGGTATCAATTGTTTGGCGTTAATGAAAATAAATACAGGATCATGTGATCATCCCTGCCTTCATTTACTAGGAATGAGAGATCAAAATTGATTCGGTTATATTAAAATGTCTGTTCACCGCACGTCTTATTAGCGCTTTCTGTATGAGGTCGCTGTCTCCCCAGTCACTGCTGTACAGGTTTGAATGTGTTATGTCAGTTTATTTGTGACTGCGGTGCGAGAAACAATGGCTGCCCCACTTGTGATTTGACCAAAAGAAGAGCAGCATGCAGTGCTTGTTTTTTGTGGTCTGAGGGTGTGTCTGGTGCCGATATTTATGGAAGAGTTCGTGCACAGTATGGAGAAAGTGTTTTGAGGTGTTAAAGCATCCTCCTTATAGTCCTGATCTCATAGTGCCCCATCGGACTATCAAAAGTTTGTTCCACTGAAAGAAGCCCTACGGGGACGAAGATTCACGTCTGATGAAGAGGTGAAGACAGCGGTGCATTCGTGGCTCGCAGCTCAGCCTAAAACATTTTAAATGAGAGACTACAAAAGCTTGTTGACAGACAAAGTGTATTGTAAAACATTGAGATTATGTTGAAAAAGTTTCTCTTTTCTGAATGTAGATTAAAATTAATTCGACAGCCAGAGTGCGGATAATTGTTGACTCACATTTAGTTTCATTACAGTCTACAACAAAGGCTCTCTTGACCATTCTGATAAATCAACAGGAGCCAAATTCCACATTTATAGAGCTCTGAGAGTTGACATCATGCAATCCGGGTCGAAATTCGGAAACTGGGAATATTGCTGGGTAAATGACTTCTAGCAGCTAGTTCCTTCTCCCACTGAAAAAAAAGCTTATTGAATCGAGTTACATTCACACAATTTGTTTTTGTACATGCAACATGATTTGATTATGTCATTTCAAAGCCCTGAATTAGATGGAAACCTGCATTCACAACTGAGCTCAGGCTTGAACCTAGGAGGCTGGTGTTGGAAGAGTGTAACATTTACTGCTGCATTATTCTATCATTCCAGTATAATCGCCTTAATTTAAGACTATAGTAATTCCTTTTTCGCATCATCGCTAATGTCTTCACAAGACTTCATAATGTAATTGGATCATGTTGAAATGACTTGAATTAACCAAACTCGCTCTACATAATTCTAACTAGAATTTAGAAACGTTGAAAATCACATTTTATGATAAGAACCTTATTTTTATGTACATTTATGGCATTTGGCAGTCACCCTTACCCAGAGTGTAAATCGCTCAGGATAAGGATGACTGCCAAATGCCATTAATGTAACTCAGTAACACATCTGAGCAGTTTAGGGTTAAGGGCCTTGCTCAAGAACCCAGCAGTGGCAAGGATTTGAACTCACAACCTTCTAGTCAGTAATCCAACATCTCAACCAATAAGCTCCACTTATGTCCCACACATGGTTCACACGCTTCTGACTGGTCGCTCGTCCCGTTTTTTTCAGTGTACAGAGTGACCTGAGATGGCAGAACAAAGAGAGACGAGTAAAACGGAGAGCGTTTTATCAGATTCCTGAAGATCCTGAACGATGACATAAATGGATTACTGCCATAATGAAGTGAACAGGAGAAAACTGAGGGATGGGACCCCACAAGCAACGGATTCCACTTGTGTACCGACTTTTTTACATCAGGTACAGAATACTTCCTAATGTTAATATCTTGTTTATTTAACAGGCATTTATTTAGAGTTTCTTACAATTTGATTATAAAAAGCTAGACTAAAACCATTATGTCATGGATTTGGCAGATAAAACAAAGTCTACGAAAATTAAAAATGTTGCATGACATTTTCAGTCAGTGAACTATGGTATCAACAAATGTGAAACAAATATGGGATAACACTTGGTAAATCAAAGCTAATGACTAGTTAAGGCTACATAGTTGACAAACTGATCACAAGGGGCTCTTATTCTTCCACTGACAACAAAGCAAGTTTTACCCATTAGACTTGGTAGCCAGCTAAATATTCATCCCGAATCCAGATTTTTTCCATTTGTACCTCTCCAGGCTTTTGTAGGCTTTCAAAGAGTCTCAGGAATAGGATGAGGGAATGCCGATCAAGTAAGTGTAGATGTCTGAATAGTGCAGGTCTGGAACCCACTCTGGTTGTTTCAGTACCTGTGAAAAACACCCCAGAGGCATTATAAGGGTCAATAATAGCGTTCAATGTCCTTGAAATTAAAGTGTACAGTGAACACAGTGAGAGCCTGAAGCTTTTTAGGTGCATATAAGGTAGCACTAAAAGCATGAGCTCCTGCACGGGAGATCATGGGTTCGAACCCTGCATAGATCACAAACTTGTTTGTGGGGCAGTAGTGGCTCAATGGTTAAGGCTCTGGGTTACTGATCTGAAGGTTGGAGGTTCATGCACCTCCAAGCAAGGCCAGGCGCCTAATCCTTCCTACACAGGGGCGCCATATCATGGCTCTGATCCCAACCTCCTGACAAGCTGGGACGTGCAAAGAAAAGAATATCACTGTGTAATAATGTGACAAACAAAGGCTTCTTCTTCAAGTCTGTGCTGGCACCTTTTCACTTTTGCTCACACTTTTCCTGCCAGCATGGCAGTGTAAACAAAATGAGTCATGTGACACCCAGAGCTTTATAGTGTTATAACTTGCCTGAGAACAACAGTCCATGTTAACGCTTCAAGCCACGTTCTTGAACGTGGGCTTTGTGTATGTGGGTGGGAATGTGGAGGGACGGGCTCCAAAAAAAATTGTTCGGTGTTCTTGAGCTCACCCTACGTAACCATTAGAGACCTAACCTTGATTAATTGTTAGCCAGACAAATCTTACCTAATGCACATTTAAGAAGCCGTGCAAACAAACAAACACAACTTCGTAAAGTAGACCTTACTGGAACCACATTAGTATTATAACTTCACTACCCTACACTACATTTTTCATTTTGAATGTACCTGTTTATTAACCATCAGGTCATTTTTAGAGTGTGTGTAGTGCATTAGCAGTATTGTGGAAGACTTGTAAACAATCCTAGTGCATGGTAGAATACTGTTATTGCACTAAATTACCACATATGGGAGTTAACAATCTCAAATCTCAAATACACATGGCAGCTCCACTGCACAATCCTGGTATTTTTTTATTTTTTAATTTTTTATTTTTTTAATAGTTAGCACCAAGTGATCTCAGGCATGTCCAGAGCTTTTAGCAGCAATGATGTAACTGGATGTAGAGGCTTCTTCTGGTAATCCCTGTAGATTTGGATTATAGGCTGTCCTGAGGCAAGTGCAGTGCAATGTGGGGAAAATACTAATATATAAAATCTCACCATTATACAGTTTGGAATGTTAAATAATAAATAGTCTGGTATATGTGGATGGCACTCAATTCTACCAATAAAACTTGCTCTATTACTGTCATCTCTATTTCAACAGTGTGTGTGTGTGTGTGTGTGTGTGTGTGTGTGTGTGTGTGTGTGTGTGTGTGTGTGTGTTTCCACACAGCTGGGTAATTTTTCTCTGTAAGCAAAGTGATTTTTCAACTCAATTGCATATTCATAGCTCCTCAGCGAGAGAAGAGTGTGTAATCCTTAATGCATATATTACAGATCAGAATTTACTGAAGTGGTCAGATTTTTATGCATTAGAATAATGAAAATCAGAGCTCATTATCTGCAGTGATCATCCCACTGCTTATGTCTCCCCATGCGCCGGGCATCAGCAGAGAGATATTGTTAAATTATGCAGCCCAGACAGACACGAGAAATCCATCATCTCTTAGCAAATTTCTTTTGTAGGTAATGCGTAGCGGCTGCTGACATCAAGTAATCACAGAGTAGTGCATACTGTAGTACACACACACACACACACACAAGCAGCTGCCCTTTATTAATGGATGACTGGATACATTTCAGACACGCTGAGTTATTATAACATCATCTACATCTAAAATATCAGCACACATGATGTAGTCATAAGTATGTGGACACCTGACTGTCACACTCATACATGGTTCTGTCTCAAAGTTGGAAGCACACAATTGCTTTGCACAGAAACTGTAAGAGAAACAAGCATACATAGCAGACTTGAGACTTGACTTGGACATGTGACTTTGACTCGCAAAAAATGACTTCTGGCACAGAGCCCTGACTACAACCCAAATGAACACGTTTGGGATGAACTGGAACTTGGACTGGAACTGGAACTGGAACTCACCCACACCCCAGGCCTCCTCACCTGACCTCACTAATGCTCTTGTTGCTGAATTACCAAACATCCCAACATCTACACTCCAACATCTAGTGGAAAGCCTTCCCAGAAGAATGGAGCTTATTATAACAGCAAAGAGGGACTAAATAAGGAATGGGATGTTCAAAAAGCATAGGGGTGTGATGTGATGTGCAGGAGTCCACAAAACATACGCCATATAATGTATATTTAGTATTTTTTTTCCTAATCAATTAATAATGAGCCAAGTTTTCTACTTGGAACATTCTCTAATAGAGTAAAACTATAATGTAAGATGTGCCATTTCGGATTGGAGGAACTTTTTTCAGACTTCTTAGAACTGTAGGAGAAGTACCTACTTTTTGTGTCTCTGCACTTTAGAAACCGAGGATGATCATAATTCTTGGAAAGTTATTTGAGGGACTTTTTTAGCTCCTACTTCACAGTATGTACTCTCCCAACACAAGAGGAACCATGAGCCACGTAAATAACAGTTCTTAGTATTAAAAGTGAAAAAAACAAACAAACATGGACATATGGACTGACATTGAAGTCCAGGCTTTATTGAGCCTTTAATGGCTTTTGAGTTCGCATTATTGAATCAGGACAAAAAGATTTTATATTTCCAAACATTACTTTTCCAACAAAAAATTAAATGTTACATAAAAATGTTTGTATGTCCGTAACAAAAAACACTTTTCAGACAAAAAACATAACGAAGGCTGTTGGGTTTTGCTGCAAAAAAAAAAGAAGTAAGTGTGACAAAGTCTCCAGAAGAGCTGTGGCAGATTCTCCAAGACACTGAGTAAAACTTACCAGCTAATTACTGTACAGTATGATGCAGAAATCTTAGACACATGCGAAGACTCGCTGTAATGCAAAGTCGCCTTCGATGTTATAATAATGATGTTTCTACATAAAAGAAAACACTTTATAAAGTGCAGTAAACAGTAATAAACTAAAGGAAGTCCATATCTGCTGTGTCTTTTTCTTAAACAGTGTTCCCAGGTACAATGTGTGCAGTTTTATAAGGAAATTATAAAAGTTTTTAAGTTTTACTGAGCGTCTTGGAGAATCCGTCACAGCTCTTCTGGAGACTTTGACTCTCACACTTACCGGTACTTCTTTTTTTTTTGCAGCAAAACCCAGCAGCTTTATCTTCGTTATTATTTTTTTGTCTGAAAATGGTCTATGTAATGTGTTGCTTTTGTTACTGACATACAAACATTTTTGTATAACATTTAATTACTTGTTGGACAAGTAACATTTGGAGATATTAAATCGTTTTGTACTGAATCAATAAAACCCCCATCAATAGCAAAAGTTGTACTTAGGTGCTATATTCACCTTTTTCCTGAAACATTTTATCCCCATTAGAACATTTAAGTGTTCCTCCACAAGGAAATCTATAAAAAGTTTAAGGGTTTTAGATTTATTTGGTCCCTAAACATTTCACTAAAGGAAACATAAGGCTTAAGGCTATTTGGACTCCATTCAGGTGGTGGAACAATCATATAGTTGTAAGGTTCAACATAGAACATTTACCGCTTTCCTCAGAAAGATGGCTGGAAAAAACTCAAGGGTCTCAATTTACTATTTTTCCTAAGCATTTTGCTGAACCATGACCCTCACAGTTTTTCAGCAATCCTTCTGGGGGAAGACTTAAATGTTCTATATTGAACCCTACAGCAGAGTGTTTCCCCTGTCAGCAAGGAGTTCAGGTAGAAGCCCTAAAGGTTCTTCCCAGGCATATTAACTGAAGAACACTTAGGGCTTCCTCCAGAAAGAGCACCTAAAAATCCATTGAGGTTTCCTCAGTCAATTGCTCAAGGAAAAAAAAAAATTCAGAAAGTGCTAAAAATAGAACCCATTTAGAAAGATAGGAACAATTAACAAACCAAAAAACCCCTGAAGAACCCTTAAAGGTTTCATATGACCTGGGGTATGAGACCATGTAGATGTCATTACTCTGAACTTCTTTGTAGATCAATTATAGATAAATCAATTCTGGGTTACTTGTCTGTAAATTAAATCAGGGTGGTACAGTGGGGGAGTGTTGCAGCCTTACAGCTCCAGGGTCCTCGGTTCGATCCTGAGCTGGGGTTACTGTCTGCGTTAATGCATTAATGCGTTCTAGGTGATCAGATCACAAGTGGTCACCGTTGAGTACACATGTGAACAGGGTCAAATGTGTCTTGAAGATGCACTGAGATCTGACCGCTCAGACCACATTCAAATAATATGGCCAGATTCTCTTTGCAGTGAGTGCTGGGCCACACTGAAGGACGGCCTACTCAACTGATGTCCTTTGGGTATGCAGAAGTAGTGCTTATACTTCTTTTAATTTCTGACAGACTTCACATAGGACGTACATTCCTACCTGTCTCTGGTTAAACACATTTATTCCATGCAAAAGGAAATGATGGA
This sequence comes from Scorpiodoras heckelii, assembly GCA_028566435.1. NCBI lineage: Eukaryota > Metazoa > Chordata > Actinopteri > Siluriformes > Doradidae > Scorpiodoras > Scorpiodoras heckelii. The sequence goes on along the minus strand of JAOVVH010000026.1, from coordinate 10,800,792 downwards.
TGTATTTATTTGCATACAGAGAAGGGGCGTGAGATCCGATCACTCGAGACGCAGGTGGAGACACGTTCTAACGTCAGGTGTGAACTGACATCCTTGGAGCTGCCCACTTGCAACCAGATCACCCAGGACGCTTATTAATGCCAGGTGTGAATGGGGCCCCTGTGTCAGTGTGGATACCCTCCAGGTTCACCGGTTTCCTCCCACCTTCTAAAACCATACCAGTAGGTGATTTGCCTAAGGCCCATTCACACCTTGCATTAAAATGCATCCTGCATTAACCGATCCAAAGTGTTCATAATTGAAGTGTGAACACAGAACCTTCTTGATGCATCCCGGATAAAAACATGTTCATTTATAACTTTTGTTGGCAGCCCACATCAGCGAAGCATTTGAAACAGTCCATAGATGTATGTAAAATAGGATTCACTGGACATTTCTGCCTGAAAACCAATGCAGCGGAAGATTGTTGCAATAAACATGTATGAAATCCGAAGGCTGGTGGTCACAGGGTATTTCCACCTGTGAACGGCTATACGTCTTGACTTTCCATTTGTAACTGGATCACTTGAGATGGATGTTAATACCAGGTGTGAACAGGACCTAAGATGAAATTGGCCCTAAGTGTGAATAAGTGTGTATGTATGAATGAATATTTACATTACACTACATTTATGGCATTTAGCAGACACCCTTATCCAGAGTGACTTACATTTATACATTTATACAATCATTTGTACAACTGAGCAATTGAGGGTTAAGGGCCTTGCTCAAGGGCCCAGCAGTGGCAGCTTGGTTGTACTGGGATTTAA
>JAOVVH010000026.1:10631271-10648626 GCA_028566435.1 Scorpiodoras heckelii | reverse complement strand
GATGTTTCTACGTAAAAGAAAACACACTTTATAAACTGCAGTAAACAGTAATAAACTCAATTTTTCATTTTCTTAAACAGTGTTCCCAGGTACAATATGTGCAGTTTTATAAGGAAATTAGTTTTTAAGTTTTACTGAGAATCTGCCACGGCTCTTCTGGAGACTTTGACTGTCACACTTACTTCTTTTTTTTTTTGCAGCAAAACCCAGCAGACTTAATTATTTTTTTTGTCTGAAAAGTGGTCTGTTGCTCTGTCAAGTGTTGCTTTCGTTACTGACATACTAATATTTTTGTGTGAATGTTTTGTTGGAAAAGTAACATTTGGAAATATAAAATCTTTTTGTACTGACTCAGTAATGCAGAACTAAAAAAAAAAAACACATCAATAACAAAAGTTGTACCTCAAAAGACTTTTGCACAGTACATAAAGTGTGTGTATAATCCAGGTTAGTGAAAAGACACTTTGTGACCTCAGTATTTTAAAGGTTCAATAGGCCTTTTGTTTTTTAATTCAGATAGAAGATTATGCTGCGAAGGCCGTGAGTTTAATTTTTCCTTTTGAGTCAACAGAGTGACTCAGCCAGTTAAAACCAATTCTGCTTCATTTAAAATTAATGCAATATCAATAGGTCCATTTTATATCTATTATGGACATGGGGTTGTTTGATATTTCCATATTTCTAATCATTTTTTAGATTACAGTGTCATGAAATTTGGCCTTGCATTTTCCGACTTTGTAATAATAATTACCTTCTGTCACTTGACCTTGATGAAAAGAATTGAGAGCAGAAAGGAAGCTAAGCACTTGTGATCACAGTATGGGGCTGTGATCAGAAAGTGTGTATTTCCTGAATAGAGCTGTTGTAGGAGGTACTCTCCAGGCGTGTGGTACACATAGTCAAAGACATCGTCTCATTTCAAGCGCTTTGCATGCATAGGTATGATTTAACAGCACATAATGTGTTGAAATGAAAGGCCTGGGTTTGACGTCTTAGCCTGAGTCATTCCGCTGCTGATTACGTGGCATATATGAGGTGGGTTACAGTAGGTTTGTTGAGTTTTAGATGGGAAGAGCATGAAGACATTGGAGACATCTGTGAACCTTTGAATGTGCGAAATCACACATTTCTAAATAACATTGGACAGGCTGTGGACGGCTACCCACACCCTCTCCACAGAAGCTCTCGCCTCCTGAAGATGCTGCTAGTGAGGAAGTTAATTAACCAGCGAGATTTGGTGACACATTTCAGTGTGGCTGCAAATCATTAGCGGCATATCGAGGGTCTCTCGAGTCAAGTTCGCAGTGCCTGTTTACAGTGGCTGTACCCCCGCGCCATGCGACGAGCAGCTTGTCCCAGCAGCCGCCGGAGTAAGGGCTTACAAATGACATTTGGTTGTGCTAAGGCTCCTCACATCATAAATTGAAAGAGTAATATAGGCAGGGACAGATTGAGATTAAATGTCACTGTTTGATCTGCTTTGATAAGATTTCTGCCCCTTACTTACAGGAGGTGAGGAGCGATCCTTTACAGATGTCACTGCAAAGGACAAAGGAAAGTAATTGCTTTGTAAAAATAATTTTTTTGTCAGTGTGTTTTTCTCAGATTTCATAATATAGCTCTTATTTACAATATAGCTGCAGTTCATTGCCTCAATGTTCAGTATATGCTGAAGTACCAGAAAAACTGGTATAGCAGTTGATACTTGATAGGTCCCCCACGGGATCTTGGAGGGAACGTTGCACAGTCCTCACGCTGATGTTGGTTGAGGCCCCAGCATTGAATTCCGATGTTACTTGAGGCAGCAGGAACCGATTCTTGCCAGCCGAAGCTGGTCACGTTCTTTTTCGTTCGTCTTTTTACAGCCACACTGCTGTCATAAGTTCGAGGTTTTGCCGGAGTTCTTGTAGTCACGCTACACCCTTGAAACACTCATGTGAAAATCCAAACTTTACTTCTATCTCCGAAATGCTAAGACCCATCTCACAAGCTCCAACTATTAAACCGTGTTGAAAATTACAAAATCATGATAACTTGCCATTCTCACATTGGAAACAGCTCTAGAAGCTTCCACAGATGTCTGTTGCTTTGTATACACGCTGGTGGACACAGCCACTGGCCTGCGTAGGTGTTGTTGCTATGTATTTTGCATAGTACCACTTTTTCTGGTACTTCCGTGTGTTGTGCTTTCTGCGATGCTTTTCTGTATACCATGGTTATAAAAAGCGGTTATTTGGGTTACCATATGTACCATATCATAACAAATCAATCCATTCTCTTCTGACTTCTATCATAAATAAGGCATTTCGGCCTACACAGCTACTGCTCACTGGATGTTTTCTTGTTTTTCGCACCTTTCTGTATAAACTGTTGAATGTGAAAATCACAGGAAATCAGCATCTGCTTCAATACTTAAACCAGCCTCTCTGGCACCAAGATTTTTTTTTGCAGTTCTGAAGTTTGATGTGAGCATTAACTGAAACGATTGACATGGATCTTCATGATAAAGATACCAAGAAGCTAAGGTGCTAGCAGAAACAGGATTAGCAGAAACAGTGGAGTCAGTGTTTATACATAAATACACCAAAGTGCTCATGTGTCATTCTAAAAAATAATACATGTAGAACAGCGTTTATTATGCTTAAAGATAATGATGATGATGATGATGTCAAAATTAACTTTAACCCTTTTTGGTTCATGACCAACATTGGTTAGCTAGGTGTCACAGCATGCATGGGGAAAAGGTTTTTGCAATGTTTGTGGCTGGAAATGGAAAATTTTGAGAATTACAATTTGCTGTTTTAAGGAGTTTGAGAAAAGTACCAGCTATATAACAGGAACGACCCATCCAAGAAAAAACAACCATTTAAATGTGCAACAGTTAATTGTATTCTTACTAATAATACAAAAAAGCTGGAAAATGGTTGGTTAATGCCCTGACCTCAGGAGAAAACCCCTCTGGAAAACTGTTTTACAGTCCAGAATCCATGTTTGTGTTTACATGGCTATCCTGTCAGTCATTTTATAGACACTCCCTCACACCCTTAGACTTCACACTCTGGTTGTTTGTTTGTTTATTAGTTTTTAACGTCATTTCAGCATCGGTGGCTATACATGACAAACATAAGGTTACATCATTACACAAGTCTTTTATCAGTACACAAGTTCAACTTTCAAACACAGTCATGGGGCAATTTTGTATGTCCACTTCACCTAACTTGCATGTCTTTGGACTGTGGGAGGAAACCGGAGTACCCGGAGTAAACCCACGCACACACGGGGAGGACATACAGACTCCACACCGATAGGACCCAGACCAACTCCACCTGGAGATCGAACCCTTCTTGCTGTGAGGCAACAGTGCTACCCACCGAGCCACCGTGCCGCCCTGACTTCACACTCTACTAACATGCTAACACCATGTATCTGTGCAAATGCTAATGATAGTTAACTCTAGTGGAACCACAACTTTGTGTCCATGGGTGGGTGTCTCAAAGACTAAAACAATCATTCAGATCTTGTTCAACACCACCTAATTAACCCAACAGAGACCTAATCTTCACCTTATCTTATCTTTAATATCACCTTTAAGAGCTTAGAGGTACTTGAGCACAGATAACAAGTGCCATTCAAGCACATGATTAGCGTCAATTCATACTGGCTGGAAAGTGCTCGCTCCATTTTGGGTTTTGCAGGCAAGCATCATGGGTTTTAAATCTAATATGGGCAGCTGCTGGATGTCAGTGGAGGTAAATCACCGGTGGAGTGACATGGGAGAACTTAAGAAGATTGAAGACAAGGCGGGTTAATGCGTTTTAAATCAGCTGCGAGGAACTAATGACTCATGCAGGAACACCAGCTAGGAAGGGAGTTGCAGAGATGACAAGGAACTGAATAATCACCTGAGTCATTGAGTCCTCCTGATGTTTTAGAGGAGAAATCAGCATGGTTTAATAAGGTTTAGAGCAGGTGGGAAGTGATAACTAATTACACGACACTATCCTGACTCTATCATTCAAGCATTATAGGCCAAGCATTGGCTCTCTACATGCAGCAATATTTTTAAGGCAATGATTAGATGGTCAAGTGGACATGATTATGGCTAGAGTTAAAGTTTTTATGGAGGTAGCTCTCCAGGAACGGGATTGGAGGGCACTGCTTTAAAGCTGTACTCTAGATGGTAATTATTTAAGACTTAATAAAATAACTATTTAAGTAAGATGACCATGTACAAACAGACCGGCCCATCCTCCATTTATATGCTGCCATTTATTGTCATAATAGATGGATTAGTTTTATTTTTCTCAATTTACAGGCTTGTGCTGGCTTGCTTGCTTTATTTTTTCACATTTTTTATTAATGACAATAATATTAAACTACTGGGTTTGACAAAATTATTTCAATAGTATTTTTAATCTCTGTCCTTGTGAACTAGAATAAGGATGAGTTTTTCACAGAAAGCACTTCTGTACGTTACTCTGAATAATTCCATCTGCTAAATGGTTTAAACATAATAACTTAAAAGCAATCAATTTAAACCTGACAGTATATTCAACATATCAAAGTGCAGTAATCTATTCAAATGATATGATTAGAAGTCGATCAAGAAGCAGTTTCGATTACTTAGTCTGCTTATGTGTAAATGTATATAGACTCAGGAGCATGAGTGGAATACAGATGTCTTCAGAATTGACTGGATTTTCATGAATACCTTGTTTAAATGCTCGTATGAATAATATTCACATAAATTCATTCATATCCAGCTTGAGGCTTATTATTAGGTGGGAAAAGATTAAATCTCAAAAGCTTCAACTGAGTTCTCAGTTTGCACCTCTGAGGGATCCACAGCCTGGTCCAGGAGGTTTGCATGGAAAATACCAGAAGATTCCTGAAGCCAAAATTCCTGAAGAATCCTAAATCCTAAATCCTAAGGATCCTAAATAGCTAAGGGCCTTTATCTATCTGAATAACATTTAAGGAACGCTTTATGAGTGTTAGTACCAGTACATGAAATTAGCAGCATATTGAGTGTATAGGCCTATTAAACATAACATGTAAAAAATAAAAAGATCCAGGTTTTTCCTAAACATATTTTGTATAGAGGCTTGGAAGTCTTAAAAATGCTTAATTTCTATAGCAGTACTGCTTGAAGTATACCTAATTTTGAACATGTAACTGCTTAAAGCTTTGAGTTAATTTGATTTAGTTTGAGTTGAGTTGATTTGTGTTAAATTAATTTTATTATATCTGAGTTGATGTACATTAACATTGAGTTGAGTTAATTTTATTTGAGTCAGGTTTATTTGAGTTGAGCTGAGTTGAGTTGATTGAATGGAGATGTGTTGCTTTGAGTTGAATTGATTTGATTTGGGTTTATTTGAGTTGATTTGAGCTGGGCTTTCTTGAACTGGGTTGGTTTGAGTTTGTTGGGGTTGACTTATTGTTGGAGTGAAGCTAAGTTCATTGGAGTTGATCTGAGTTGAGTTGATTTTATTTTCTGTTGAGTTTATGGAGTTGATTTGATTTATTTTCATTGGGATGATTTGAGTTGTGTTAAATTTAGTGGGATTAATTTTATTTGAATAGAGATGAGTTGATTGAATGGAGCTGTGTTGCTTGGAATTGAGTAGATTTGATTTGGGTTTATATGAGTTGATTTGAGCTGGGCTTTTTTGATACGGGTTGGAGTTGGTTTGGTTTAAGTTGATTTGAGTTGCATTGACATGAGTTGGGTGGATTCAACTTGAATTGGTTTGATTTCAGATTATTTAATTTGGGTTGATTTGATTTGAGTTGTGTTTATCCGAGTTGAGGTGGAATGATATGAGTTGATTTGAGTTGCGTTGATTTGACTTTATTTCAGTTGTGTTGATCTGAGTTTATTTGAGTTAGACTGATTTGTGTTTATGTGCATTACCAGCAAGAATATAAAGCTGCTGGAAAGCTGCAAAGCTTTCTTGAAAAGCTTTGAGTTCATTTTATTTTGTTTGAGTTGATGTGATGTGTTAATTTTATTACAGCTGAGTTAATATACATTCATTTTGAGTTGTGTTAATATTATTTGAGTGAAGTTAAGTTTGTTAGAGTTGAGCTGAGATGAGTAGATTATTCTGTTGAGTTTACTCGAGTTGATCTGTTTTAAAATTGTTGGGGTTATTTGAGTTTATTGGGATTAATTTTATTTGAGTTGAGCTGATTTGAGTTGATTGAATAGAGTTGATGTGAGTTGATTTTGGCTGCTTTGAGTTGAATTGATTTGATTTGGGTTTATTTGAGTTGATTTGAGCTGGGCTATCATGTATTGGGTTGAGTTGAGTTTATTGGGGATGAGTAGATTCGTGTTCAGTTAATTTTATTAGAGCTGAGTTGATGTACATTTATTTTGAGTTGAGTTCATATTATTTGACTGAAGTTAAGTTTGTTAGACTTGAGCTGAGTTGAGTTGATGAGTGGAGTTGTGTTGCTTTGAGTTGAGTTGATTTGGGTTTATTTGAGTTGACTTGAGTTCCATTGACATGAACTGGGTTGATTCAATTTGAATTGGTTTGATTTTAGGTTATTTAAGTTGGGCTGAGTTGAGTGAAGTTGTGTTGGTTTGATTTGAATTGTGTTTATTTGAGTTGAGTTGGGTTAATTCGAGTTGATTTGAACTGGGCTGATTTGACTTTATTTGAGTTGTATTGATTTGAGTTTATTTGTGTTAGACTGATATTGATTTGAGTTACTGGCAAGAAGATAAAGCTGTTGGAGAGTGTGGCAATATATATGGCACCTTTTGCCAGATGACAGGCATATCTGCATGTTTCTAGCTAATGCATCTCCCACATTTATACTTGTTTTTTTTTTTAAAAGGTCTTAAAGATAGTCTCCAACTTCCTGTTTTGACAACATTTCTGAATGTATGAGTTTAGTGTTGGCATCTACAGCCATTCATGTCCTCGTGCAAATGTTTTTCTTCCTCGACTCACATTTCAGATGCTAATTAGTAAGCATTTAATTAGTGTTAGGAGAGTCATCAATCTTCAGAGAAGTGTAGGGGGAGAGTAGTGGGATGGGACAGGATGGGGTGTGTCAATGAGCCTGGGCAATGTGATGAAGGTGTTAGAACCATTGCATTTCACCAAATAAAATTTAAAAAATAGTTGAAAACAAGTGATGAATATTTTTTCAATGTCAAGGCAAGAATATTTTGCTGTTTTTGAGTAAAGGATTAAAAGTAGCACAAACACGTGGCATTTTCACAGTGATCACTGAAGCATCTTTGGAGTTCAGGGATTATGATTTTCAAGTTTTAAGTTTTAAAATAGCATTTAGCTAAAGTCCAAAGCAAGTGGAGATGGTTTGATAATTTAAATCTAGTGTATGTATGATTGACCCATGCCTGCGGTTTTCTCACATCCTAATGAGAATGCATGGTGTGTTTCATATAAAAGAGAGGAAACTGGATATGAAATAATATATAAGATGGCATAAGAAGCACTGATTGTCTTTGGTCTGTCTGTAGAAAAGGGAGTATTTTGTCAGGGTTGTCTTCTAGTGAGAATGAATTTCACAGTCTCTGTGATGAAATCGAAATTCTGTCTGTAATGGATGATTATTCAGCAAAGCACAACGTGACATTTTTCTTTCCAGTGAGCGATCTTTACTTAGGACATAGCTGAATATGGGTAAAGAACTAATTTCCCCTTCTTTGCAGTAGTTCTGTAATGAATTCTAAAGAACTGATGATGATACTACTTTATACAGTCGAAAGAAAGGAAGAAACAAAGAAAGCCTATATTTTTCTCAACACATTTTTATGAGGATGCTACATCTTTTCCGTATTGCTACTGGGGAGTTTGACAAAAAAAAAAAAAGATTCTTGGGCTGCTAATGAATTGTGCCATCTTTTGAAACTTTTATTGCTTCTAAGATAGAAGGAATGTGCAGAAATTCTAATTAGGTGTGCAAATAACCATGGCGCTGATTCAATTCTACAGGACTTTTGCCACCGGCAAGTTGGAAGCAATTGACTATGTGTGAGGACATTCAATCTCTTGGCTAGCAGCGATGTAACATGCCAAGACGAGCTGCTGCACCACTAGTTTTACAGATAGCCCTTGGCACAATGGTATAGCAAGACAGGGGATTGTCTGTTCTGTTGCGAGCTTAATTAGAAGAATGCAAAGCAAGGAAAGAATGCTGGAGGAAAGAGATACTTCATGCATGGGAATACTGAGGACAGGACAAGTGTGTAACTGATTGTAATTGGCATAGGTTAATATCCAGAAAATAGCCTGCAACTAGATGACTCGACTAAGCCAGGAAGCAGAAGTGGAGTTGGTCCACATGCTGTACATGAGCCAGAGGCACAAACCTGTGCAGTTATTAACCAATCCCTGTGACAGCCTGCAGGGGGAAAGGGATAGGCACTGAAGGGAATGAAGTGTCTGCTCTGACAGGATTTCCAGGCTTTATTTGGGTATTTTGTTGTATTTAAAATTTGGAGACAAAAAAACAGTTTTACATATTTGATTACATGGTTCAATTCATGTCTGATGGAGTACACCCTTGATTTCCATCTGCTATATTTGCCCATGTTGATGGAATCAAGCCCCGTATTTGGACTGGCATCCCAGCCACCAAGTATTCCCTATGCCTAGTTCTTGTGATATGCTTCAGATCCACCTTCATTTGCTTCATTTGTGCATTGCACCAATTGGTGCACCACTGTGGTAGCTCAGTGGTTATGTGGTTGGACTACTGATCGAAAAGTCAGGGGTTCAAATCCCAACACCACCAATCTGCCACTGTTGGGCCCTTGAGCAAGGCCCTTAACCTGCAACTGCTCAGCTGTCTAAATGAGATAATTGTAAGTCACTCTGGATAAGAGTGTCTGCCAAATGCCATAAATAAAATGCCATAAATATTAGGCTTTGTTTTCAAGAAGGAACTACTTCTTGCCCAACTTTGTGCATGTGAAAACAAATACAACATGAGCATTATTTATTTGTACAAACACTCAGTTCAGACCGAGACATAAATAGTTAGACCAATTCCTAAGAATGAGACTAATCTCAATCTCAATCTCAAGTCCAATTTTTAATTCCAAAACAGTTTAACACATTAGATTATTGGTTTCAATAAATGCCTGATGTAGTGCACCCTTGATATCAAGTGACTATTTGCCCATGGTGATGGAATCAGACCCTGGGATAGACTGGCATCCTGTCCAGGAAGTACTCGCACTTCATGCCCGGTGTTCTCAGGATAGATCCTGGATCCACCACAGCCCTGGCCATGCTAAGGCACATGCTGAAGATGAATGAAGATGAAGGGGGTGTAGTAAAGAAGATGTAGGGCTATTTGAAGTAGGGCTGTAGTCAAGACTGTCTTTGTGAAGTCCAAGATCAGGGGCCTCATTTTAAAACTGTGTGTAGGATTCACGTCAAAAGGTGGCTTACCGACAAAACATAGTTTTGCTTACAGACAAAATATTCAGATTTCTAAGCCAGTGTATAAGCATGTCCTATGCAGATTTCCCTTTATATATAAAACGAGTAATTGTAAAAGTGGTGCATCTTTGCAGGCACCATGCCACGCCTATAGATGGAGATAAATAGTGAGTGAAACATCTCAAATTCCTAATGACCACAAGCAGACCTATCAGGTCAAGTGCAGAGAGAAAGACAAAAAGCACAATTTCATGCAGTGTTCTTGTTGAGGAGGTTGACAAGGGGGAAAAGACTGTTTGGTGCACACAACGTTGGCATCACAAATTCCAAAGAGGTCGGAGTGTAACAGAAGTAGTCCGACCTGAAAGTATCTGCCGAAATACGCTTTGCCCTACACAGGCAGAGTGTCTGTGCTACGGCTGGGGGAAAGAGGGAATTGGAGCTCACCCTGCTAGATGAGAAACCATTGGGGAATGCCTCCTGAGTAGAGTAGTGACCGAAGTGGAGGGGGACACTGATGTACAACACCACAATTTATCAATAAATAGTGTCATTTGTTTCTGTACTTGGGGATCCCTGGGGATAGGGGTCTGGGACGGGGTCAGGGTCAGGGCCAGCACAATCATCGCTCTCGGCGGACAAAACCACATTCCTTAGTCGTGCTCGATGGTTCATACTACAACAGCGCATACCTGGCTGTGGTGCAAACTGTAGTTCCTATTCTCTGCCCTCCGTGGGTTGAGGAAAGGGGTGAGCAGCCACCGCATGAGGGGATTTCCACTGTTGCCTGCAAAGTGTGAATGGGTTACACACGATTTATTTTACACAATGATATTAATTTCACACTGTTTCTTGCATTTTATCCTTCTGCCTTCTGTCACTGTTTCTCCAGTTCAGATTAGATTAGATTAGATTAGTAGTATGTGCATTTATTTATGTGAGTACACATGGGTCAGAGTTACCATATAGCCTTTTTCGACCAACGTTGAACCAGTTCCGTTCAAAAGAAATAGGTTCATAATACGGAAAAGTTTGTTCCCAGCTGGAACCAAAAATCAGCAGGTTTTTCAGTATGAACCGTAGTGAACGTGTCATAATCTGCAGGTTGGAAGTGAGAAATCATTGAGAAAAAAAGAGCGTACAGTGGTCTGCCAACAAAAAAATCACAAAGTAAGAAACTTTACACTCGTTTAGGCTATACGTCTGCAAGTAAAATCATCTTACATACTATTGCACAGAATAGTCTAAAACATCTTATCATTAAAAGTTGATCTATGTTTGCTTTTTTGGATGAAAATAAATTGCTTTAATAACATAACTAACGTACGCAGGTATTCTGTGATCTATCTTGCTACTATAGTTGCCTGCTGTGCATTGCACAGCAACCTCAGTAGATGGCACATCCTCGATTACAGTGGTTCTGCTCAAAACTGGTCGAAATGCGGGCCAGTTCACTAGATATCACCAATGTTCCAGGACTCTCCAAAGGAACTGGTTCAAGAACACATTCCACATTGGTCAAAATGGGCTAATGGAGGACCGCACATTCTCCCATCAAGTTTGTTTCTATAAAATCCCATGGTTTACTTAACAAATGGTGTCTGACTTCTTTTGTACATAGGCAACGTTTACAATTGAGTCCCCAGGACTAGGACAGGGTTGAGTCCAAGTGAAGTCAAGATCGAGATTGTAAACCTTGTTACCCTTGTATTGCTTGAAAACTTAGCTGAGACCAAGACCATAGTTAGCAAGACCAATGTCCATGACCAGGGCAAGTCCAGTTATAATTGCTAATAATACAGAGACAAGTTCAAGTCAATTCACAAAACATAGAGAAACTAGACTTGGGTCCAAGATGCTCATAAAAGGTCTACGGAGTGATTATTATGATTCCTCTGTATTTAACAATTGCAGATATCAAATGAACACATCTTAGTTTTTTCCCCCCAATTTGGTCACCTGCCAATTCCCACCCAGCAGATATCCCTCCCCTGTCATACGACAGCTACTACCCAGGACGTCGAAGCCTATTAAACATTCCCTCTGAGCCCCCTGAATCCATCGAAAAGCATCTTTTTAAACTGCAGCAAATGCTGCGTCACATGGTCATATAATACACTCAGAGGAACGTGCTATCCACCCTCTACCATATCCATAAACCCCAAGCTTACAGACGTCCACGATTGGCAACTGTCACTATAACGCTCCTCAGAGAGCACTTGCCATTTTTACTACTTGGCTCCTGCCTATGGATGACTGTGACACTGTCAGGATTTGAACTCATGACCTCCCAACGTTTAATAAGATTTTACTGGCTACCAGCTGCTATGTTGAGAAACAGTTCTAACCAGTCTGTTTCTGTTTAAAAGCTACTGGAGGCCTAGCTACACTCTGAGGATAGAGATCTTGAGGTGACAGTCACTTAAGTACTGAAGGTTTAATGCAGGAAGAGAAAAAAATCAGGTGGATTGGTTTTATAAGTTGCCATTTTCCCTCTATATTGAATTCCATTTTCAGTGGCGCCTCATAAAGGTGTTTTATTTCCTACGCACATTAACGTTTTAATATGGCAAGCTTGATTGACAGAGGATAATTAAATGACAAATTCTGAATACCTCCTCCACTTCTACTACTATCTGACTTCCAGTCAAATTGTATGAGAGTGTCACACTTATCTGTTTAATTGTACATCATGCTGTGATTTTATTTAGCATATTTCCTCACCCCCACGTGAAATTAATTTCTGCTTAGCCTGATGTCAAATTACTTAATTCAGTCCCAGCATATGGTATCTACACACCAAAGCTAAAGGAAGTGCAGTACACAGGTTTGTCAATATACAGCTTTATGCCATATTAATAATTGACAGTTTCTGATTGTAATTATATTGCAAGAACATGCAATCACCCACCTACAGATCTCTAACTGCTAGGGGTTTTTTTCGTATGGAAGAGTGAAAACACAGTTTAGCACCAGGAAATCAACAACAATTGTTTTCATCTCATCGCTCAGCAAACTGCATCTTTTCATCACTTCATTCCATTTTGAGATTCGTGTTATTGTTTAGGGCTTTGTTCTCACCTGCCTGTCCTTCCCTCTTTGCTCCAGACATTTGTTCCACACAAAAGAAATAAATTGCAGTGTCCACTTGATCAAATCTTTGCACAGAGGTGAAAAAAAATGAATGGAATTGTAGATTTTTGAGTACATGACACTTTCAGGTGTAATTGTATTTACAAGGCTGAAAACTGAAAACTTTATTATTTTTTTTAACTGCACCAACATGCAGGGTGGGAAAAGATTTCAATTTCATTCAGGGATATGATGTTATATATCATTTAAAAAATAATTGAATAAATTTCACATTAAATATCATTGTCTTATAGTATCCATGAAATATTTTTACATTTAATATCAAAATATATTAAATTTTTTACTGAAAGGTGAATTAATGCCAGTTTAAAGCATCTGCTCATTCCTTCCTCCTCTTCTTATCACCACATCATTAGCACACAAGTCAGAACTACTAATAATTAAGCAGTTTATGACAGGACTTGAGCTAAGATTAAACTCACACAGTGTGTGTTCGGATCACACAAATGCCCACAGCCTGAACTGTACAAAAAACCCACAGGCATAAGTACGTCTCTTACGTCAAACCCGTGTTTGTCCCTGTACCTTTCTAAATTCAATAGGACTTTATCCTTTTGTAGAAGGACATGGTCTAGCACAGCATCTTTTTTTTAAAGCTCCGCGCTTTTTTTTTTTTTTTTGTAATGCTTGCAAAAAAAACTTCAGAGGAGTTTTGTTTGAAACAATGAGGTGCGTGAGGAAATGTGTTGAGCTGACAATTTGAAGTGTGTAAAGTTTTTCCTTTTTAAAACTGGGTAAAGTCGGGAAGAGACGAACCTGTGAAGTGCAGGAGCTGCACAAACATTAGAGAATCAAAAAAAAAAAAGAAAAAAAAGCAAGTATTAAATGATAAAGAATTGTACATATAGTATATAGTTTTATAATATATATGAGTTTTATAATAGGTTTTATTATATATATAATATTTTGCAATATGATGTCATAAACAGGATTTATAATACAGAAAAGGGTGTATATAGATGCTAAAAAATGATTAAGGCCATACGGAGCTTTTACATATTGATATAACAGCTATGATATCTATAGTAAATTATGTTTGTCAATATATTTCCGTTTAACGAGTTAAGCATACACCTTTATTTTATTTTTTACCTTTGTTTAAACAGGTGAGACATTAAGAACAGGTTGTTATTTACACTGTCAGCATGGATAAGCCTGCTGGTATAGTTACTTTGTGCTGAATGTACACCACCTGTGCACATCACGTCAGTACGTATATTCAGTGATAGACTTTTATAGAAACTTCTAGAGCTGTTTCCGCCATGAGAATGGCAAGTTATCACGATTTTGCAATTTTTCAACACGGTTTAATAGTTGGAGCTCGTGAGATGCGTCATAGCATTTCAGAGGGAGAAGAAAAGTTTGGATTTTCACGTATTTCAAGTGTTTAGCGTGAGTACAAGAATTCCAGCACCTAACGTCAGAATTCAGTGCTGGGGCCACAACAAACATCAGCATGAGGACTGTGCAACGTTCCCTCCAAGATCCCATGGGGGACCTACCAAGTATTATACCAGTTTTTCTGGTGCATCAGTGTACATACTTTACTTTAGGGGTTTTTTTGTTTTGTTTTGTTGTTTTATTGTTGCAGTGTAACGTATACGTTTATTAAAGCTTTATCAGATTCTATAGTTACAGATAATGTTAATATAACAGCCATTTATAAAATGTCTTCTGACTGAAGCAAGCATGAATTATGCCTTACTAGTCTTAAGATGTTGAATATTTTTCTATAACAGCAGCTCTGTCAGTAATTTGGCTGTAACTTATTAATGCACCCATTCTAATATATTGTCATATCTACAGGAACAGCTCGTTCATACGGATTAGAATAGCAAATGATCCACACAAGTAGAAAATATTTACAATTTTTAAAAATATTTTTGTCTTATTAAAGAGAGATATAAAATAGAGGCTGGTCTGGGAGCATAATTGATATGAATCTCACAGATGTTTCACAAGTTATAAATGGATAAACATGTAAGTTTAACTGAGTGTCTTGGAGATTCTGTAAGAATAATATCTGTAATAGTAATAATATCTATTATAGAGTCTGTTATAAGGCATTACCAAATATATCTTTTATAATGTGTGTTATGGAGACTGTTGTGAGAGATTGCTAAAATAAAAGAAAAAAGGTTTAAAATGCATATTCTTCTTTTTTATTATTCTTGTATATAAATTGCTAAAAAAATAGTCCTATTGAGTAGATTTTCTTTACCTTATGAAAAAAAACCTGTCAGGTGAAGATGAAGATATGAAGAACTATAAATATTCTCATTTGCTCTAGGGATCAGTAACCACTTACAGATAAAAAGCCTACAGTACACTTGATGTTCATCACTGCCTTATTTAGACCGTGGGTTAAATATAGATTAATAGCACTAGGAGATGGAAGCTGATCATCTGTATGTAGCAGTGAGGAGAAAGACCTCACTGAGTGTTACTCTGTTTGTTGTTTTTGCTCCTGGGTTGCTGGTGTGAGAAGGATACGTCATTTCAGTTACGTCGTTTATGTTTCATATTTAGATATGGGAAGCCTAAGAGCAGGACAAAAGGGCAACTGGTAGCAGGGAGCCCACAGCCCTGAACTGGGCGGTGCTCTGTAGGAACAGGAAGTCCCCATATGGGAAGGGAATGAGAGCAGCATGTCTTCCCTGGTCTCTTGGAGCCCGGTGGCCATCAAGTGACAGAGTGGCAGCTTGGAGCTTCACGGGATTGTTGGCCGCTCGTGCCCCTACCCATGTCCCTCACAAATGGCAAAGTGCTGTGGATGTAATTTCTCAGGAGCTGCGACAGTTGCCGAGGATCATATGGTGTGCACCTGAGCACCTACATAACGACTATCGTCCAAACGCTGTCAGATTGCTAACTTCCACGCTGCTTTGTAATGCTAATGGCGTCCACGAAGGAATTCAGCACAAAAAAAATGTACCATTCCAACTTGTCACCACATTTCACGCACAAACTCAAGTTCTCGCCTTCCTCTCCCTGTTATTTCCCTCATGAACATTCTCTGCCACGTCCCACATTTCTCTCAGCCAGGCCGAGCTCTGAGCATCTGCCATGTGCCCGAAAAAAGAGGAGACGCCGAGGTGTGCTACAAATCTAGCATGCAATCTCGTTCCTCCACACCACTGATAAAAAAAATCTTCCGGGACAACGTCTAACCTTCACTTCATCTTAAAAGAAGTGATTTCTTTTTTCTTTTGGAATAATGCAGACTCGTGATGTCAGTAGAATATACAGAGGTATGTATGGTACTACCATAAGAGAACTTCCAAGCTTTTATTGACCTACATGTGTTCAGTCCAACTGGTTTGCATGTTTTGGATTTTTTCCCTTTTCATTTACATGTAACTCAATGAGAGGTCATACTGGTAGCTCACTTCGCACCAGTGTGAAAAAATTGGCCTTTGTGTAGCTCTTATTGATTATTCTTAGTTACATAGAAGTCCACGTTCATTCAGACAGCCCTGTATAGAAAACTGGTAAAAGTTATAAACCATATCATCCTGGAAGCAGTTCATCTAATCAGCCAAATGTAACATATAAGCTAGCATAAGAGCTAGCTAGAAAACGTTGTCAAAGGAAATATCAGGGGTCAGAACATCACAAGGAAAAATCAGGAGATCATCAGGTCAAATCTCAGTGATGCAACAAGCAAAATTAGTCATGAACTCAGGGAAGGAATTTCCACTGTCGATCAAAGAGACACTAAATAATCACAAGTGTCTGAGTTCATGTATGCACATAAGCTTGGATAGTGTTTTTCTCTGAGTGATGCAGCTGTTCAAAATGCACAGTGGTTGCTTTCCCGTGTCTCGGAGCAAGCGCGTGTTTGGAAACACGGAAGCAGAGAATAAGCCTCAGATTTACGGACAGAAGGGTCGAAAAGACTTTGCAACGACAGACAGAAAAGCAACCAAATTAGACCGTAGGCCTTGACTGACGTATTTTGCACCCAAATTCACATCCCTTTAGTCGGTTGAATTGCTCATGAAATGTTCAACACAGTGAGGTGCGACACATATCATATGAAATGGCACGACTTGTCCTTTCCAGCAACGCTAGGTGCACCTGACAGACGCACTGTGCATCTATATTCACACTCATGATTCTCAGTTTAATAAATCATGAAGTCCATAGAGCTTGGACAGAGTGCTACATATCGTAATAAAAAACAGAATTTACCCTTTCCGATGATACTAGCTGTTTCTCTGTGTGACTAAACCGTTTCAAATAATCACAGCAAATTTCTGCATCTTTTCCAACATACAGCTACTAGTCACTAAGCCATTTTTTTTCTCGAATTGCTAAGTCATAGAGCATCCCGCAGTCATGCTTCTGATATTGCCAGATGCTAGATAATTTCCCTTCATAATTATGAAAAGTATCTCTACTGCCAGCATTGTATGGTGAGATACATTTAAAAGCATATCAATTTCTTAAGACACCATCTTTTTTTTACCTTGACATACGCCAGTCAGGCATAATCTTATGACCACCTCCTTTTCTCCATGCTCAATGTGCATGTTCTCAGTTCCATTTACCATATAGCTGCACTTTGTACTTCTACAATTACAGACTGTAGTCCATCTGTTTCTCTACATACTTTTTTAGTCTCCTTTACTCTGTTCTCTAATGGTCAGGACCCCCACAGGACCAGCACAGATCAGGTACTATTTGGGTCAGACACAGCAGTGCTGCTGGAGTTTTTAAACACTGCGCTGAGACACATCCACCATATTGCTCCACCCTGTAGATG
>JAOVVH010000026.1:10539283-10550290 GCA_028566435.1 Scorpiodoras heckelii | reverse complement strand
TAGATAGATAGATAGATAGATAGATAGATAGATAGATAGATAGATAGATAGATAGATAGATAGATAGATAGATGAATCAAGGCAAAAATACAATTCCTTTCAGGGTTAAATATTTGTATTTATTTTTATGAATAAAGTTGTATTTTTAAAAACAATTAAAAATACACTTATTGCTGTAGACATTAAATAAAGTATCACTGAGCTTTTTTTATGCAAAGCTACTCTAGTGCTTCAGCAAACCTCTTGTATATATCATGATCCATATCATGCATCATAGAAATGTCTCCATATGATTGTTTTCATATCGCCTGACCTTGTTTCTGAACTTTTATAAAATGTGCTCTGTGAATGTAGGAACTTCTTCAAGACTGATGTTCCTAGCATTTTAAAGCTCCTAGACTCAGCAACCGCTTCCTTACCTGCTCATATATTTTTTAAAATGAGGAGAAAAGCTTTGCATTATGGGGATGTGCGATGTTATGACTAATCATTTGGCTGAAGAAGCACCAGGACTGGAGAATTTCTCGTGGTTAATGATGAGATTTCATTCCAGCAGGGCCGAGGCTGTGATTATGCCTAAGCATATGTCAGGGATGAGGAATAGATTCTTGCTTATGTAAAGGATTACTCCTTACTTAGCTTTAATCTTCTAAAACATCAGATAATGCACATTATTTCAGCACTGTACTGAACGACGAATCTTTAGCAACGATGATCCGTATAATCACTCAGGCGAATTCGTGCAGATTTCATTTCTTATTAAATGTATCGTTTTTACAATTAAGACAATATCCGTCAATCTTAAGGCTGTTTATTCAGAACAATTCATAATTTAATTTAATTTATCTGGATTTTGTTCATTTATTTTGATTTTAGTCACTGAAAAAAGGCTTTCAAATCATTCTAATTTGTGAATTGCATGAAATGTATTTATTGTTTGAAATTATTTTTTTAAAGAAAGGAATCCTGGGGAAAAAAAATAACAACAGGTAACAGGAGAAGTATAACGCAGCCCAACACAAAATGGATTATTTCCTATTTACAACATGACACCCTGAAGCGTATCACTCTCCGCATTCAATAGCGATTTGCAGACAATTACAAATTTTTAATTTATTATTAAAACGACAGGTCGTACATTTTAACCGTGTATAACTACGGTTAGTTATTCAGATGAGCTACTTCCAGTTATCGCTTATGATCAAGCAGCTATAAACAGTCGTTCCATCGGCAGTATGTTTGGAACTTTGCCTTGAAGTGTAAAAACGCAGAAAGTCGTGAAGACTTTCCTGTGGAGGAAAACTTACTAACTGTGGAGACTCCTCCCACAAATGACAGAAAGCATCGCCATATCATTTGTTAAACACCAACAACACCACGTCCTTTTAATGTTTATTGATAGTCTTAGGTTACGTTGTTAGAAGTCGCTGTGAATTAGTTGTTACTATAGAAACGGCAGCATGCTAATGAGAAGGAGTGCATTGATTTAAGCGTGTGATTCGATTCACACCAGAGTACAATTCGTTTTCAGAGGTCGGTGTTAAAGCAGTGCCGCAGTGATCGCGCGTTTACAGCCCGTGTTAAACCGCCTGCGTGACCTGATCTATTTAGTGCCCAGGCTCCCAGCAGGACGTGTAATTGGTATGCGCCGATGTTCTGCTGCATGTCTTCGGCCGTGCTGCCGTATTACCGCGAGCAGACGACGGCTCCTGCTGAAGGTGTCTCGGGCAGCTCCTCTTTCTGAGCGAGTCGTGCCCTTCGCCAGTTCCGCTCTCTTTCTGCCATGTTTTATTTCTCATCTCTTAGCGTTGTGGTACTGTTAATGTATTATTCATATGTTGTTCCTATTTCTCCTAGCTATTTCTGGTGTCTTTATAATAAAAAAAAGTACAAGGCGATCACATAGGATCATAAATGTTTGATCATGCCTTTCATTATTTCTTTCCTGTTTTTTATTTTTTTGTGTGAAATAGATGCCTCTGACATTGTCGTCTAGACCGGTAGATATACAGAGGTGTTATATTACAGGCTGAAATAAGGCTAAGGATAGTGGTGTAGTGGTGTAGTGGTATTTTGCCACACTTTGTGGCTGCGTTTAGGACACATTTGCAGTCTGGACTCAGGGCTGCATAAGAGGACCATTATTACGCTCTAATTACTGCAGATGAGTAGCCAAGCCCACGATCGGCAAACGGTGTGAGCGGAATATGTAAAGTGTCACTCCTCTTCGTCCTGCTCCACCTTTCTTCTGAGGTTCTCAGTTTCTGTACTGTTTATCTTTGTTAAAGTGGTGTTTTTGGTTTTATTTTTTAAATGAAAGATCAGAGCTAAACACGAGCTTTCTTCACATCCGAGGCCTGAAACTGATCTGAGACGCCCTTCACATGAATCGAAGTGTCCCTCGGTAAAGACGGCGAAGTCTGCTGAAAGTCTTCAAAGACGGAGACAGTTCAGTGTTCAGTCCTGGTTGAAATAGAGCACAGTGTCCCTAATGCTTTGGCCACAAAAAAAGTGGGATTTTGCATGATCGAGCATTTAGTTGCGGGTTGTGTGGGTTTTTTTCCCTTTTTTTTCTTAATATGTCTAGATAATATTCCGTCGAAATAGTAAAATATGGCCGGTCTGCAAGAAAACAGCTTGGTCAGTTTTGCAGAGAGTTAGACAGATGAACGAAAGACAGAAAGCAGCTCGCTCTCTCTTTCTTTCTCTCTCGCACACATACACACATATACCCAGTAAACAGTATGAGTCAGGAGCAGAGCAGCTAGCTCCATTACCTCAGCTGTCTCCAGGCTCCTGCTGCCACATTTAGATTGTGTCTTTTATCATTCCAAATTGACATTTATGCTTTTACTCGTATTGTTTTTCCAAGGTTCCCACCGCTCTTGTCGAGCAATTTATTTTAATCCCTGTCACGGCAAGGCCCTCTAGCCTAGCGGAGCTTAGCCTAGCGACGGTAATTTTACCGTGGCCGCGCGGCAGCAAGGCACCCCGCGAAGACCTCCTCCGACCTGCTTCTGCTTCACCCGCACTAATTACTTTTAGCATTTTCTTTCCCTCTTAGGCTTTCTCATCTCTCTCATATTGCTTCCTTGTTTCCTCTCTTTGACAGCTGAGAAGAAAGGCAGACGCAAGTTTCCTAGATTCTTACCGACAGTGCTATCCGTTTCCATGTCCTTATTCTCTGAGAGAATATAGTAGGTTATATTTCTATATTTTTTTTTCATTATAGCATTCACACTAAGCCGCTTTTTCAGTTATTTCCTCACAAAAGATTTCTTTCCCTTCTTTGCATTTTCTTGGCAATTGGCAATTCCTGCCATTTTCTATTGATCGATCTCCTTAAATGTAAACATGTCTCTTTGTTATCAGCATGATGAAAAGTGGCTTTCAGAGTCGGAAGTGACAGTCGGGGGCGAAATGGGCCTCGCGTTGCATCGCGTCGCGTCGCGTCGCGTCACATCGCGTCTCTCTCTTTCTCTCTCTCCTCATGTGACTCACCGAGTATTTTGTCAGCTCCTGCCGTTTGCTCACTGAATCAAAACTCAATTATTCATAAACACTGTTAAATGGTGGGGAACGGAAAAGCTCGGGGAGAAAGAAACACGGGCTGGGGAGAGGGAAAAAAAGACAGAGCAAGAGGCTGGTGGAGATGAATGAAGGTTGGTGGCAGGAGACGGAATGGCTGCACAGCTGTTTCATGTTCCAGTAAAACGGATATCATAAAGCCTGCGATGCGAACGGAAATGTGAGAAAGGCAGCAGGCTTTGACTGCTATACAGTCTTATTTGCACTCGGTGTTTTGAAAGAGCAGAACAGGATGCTGATTGACGGCGTTTCTGCGAAACTGAAAACTTTCCTCCTAAAGTTCCTGGAGAGAAGCCAGTTTATATAGAGTGCATTGAATTCAGTCTGAAAGAGCATCGGAGAAATACGGATCATTATTGCTTCGGAGCGTTGGAACGTGAATAATTACTCAACACCTGTTTTACACGACGGTGGATATTTTCTTAAGCTGAACAATTGAAAGAGTTTAATAATATTTAGAACAGAAGTGTCTGGGTTTTTTTTGTATTATTGTGGTCCATAGCATTGGTTATGCCTTTATTTTTTGTGTATGATTGATGTTCTTGTCGAATTTGCTGAATTCTTGTAACATGTCAGTTACCATTATTGTTGTTCTCATGGCCAGGACTAAAAGCAGACATCAGCATTCTGGACAACAGCCAGGTCTTTTAACACCTAGTGTCCTTGTAGGGGAAGGGAAAAAAAAAAACAGGACAAAATAAATGGTATTTCAAAGTGGCCTTGATTTCTGCTGATTGCATGCATTGATGTAGGCTATAGGTTGATACGTGTCTTAGTAGCAGGTTATAATATAATTATATAATAATTCATTAGAAATATTCCAACATTCCATACCATGTTGAGCAGATCTTTTTTATTATACTGACATTATATTATAAAATTTAATTATTATAATGACAATCAAAATATATGTATATTCCTGTAACAGCGTGGCTCCGAGTCTAGTTCCAGCTGTAACATAAATGATAAGTTTATATTAATGTGTTTGTTCTAATATTTTATTGTTTCTATAGCTCACACACAGATACACTTCAAGAGAGAAAGCTTATAAAGAGAGCCTGGTGAATTCAGCCTGCACAGGATCACATTACCCCAGCATGGATATTTTTGAATAACAACAGAGTCTGTGGTGTATTATTTCTTAATAATTCCCTAAAGTCATTTTCACACAAAAATGTGGGAGTTAACTGGCAAAATTCAGAACTCAGGCTGAAAAACAAGTTCTGTTGTTTTCACCTGGATCTGAGAGTTAAGTGAGTTAGCAGCATTTAGCAGTGGTGTCAAGATCTACGGTTTGGCCACAGGGTTAAGCTTTTTTACCCTTGCTTTGGCAATATGAGGATTTGTGAAACCTGTGCTACCATATGCAAACCGAATGCAAATAAAACTAGTCGGGTGGAAACAGCAATTCAGTGAAGGTGAAAGGACGTGGGACATCAAAGACGTGTTTTTGGTAGAGGTTACTTCTGCTTTGATCAAGCTGACCGGTGAATACACAAGCCACAGTCTCTAAAAGTTGTCATAGTTACAAAGTAACATTGACCAAAGTAGCATTAACAAAGGAATGTTAATAAAGTAAGATTAACAAAGTAACATTAGAAAAGTAACATTAGCAAAGAATAGTAGTTACAAACTAGCATAAACCAAGTAGCATTAATAAAGTAGCATTTACATTTATGGCATTTGGCAGACACCCTTATCCAGAGTTATCTCATTTATACAGCTGAGCAGTTTCAGGTTAAGGGCCTTGCTCAAGGGCCCAACAGTGGCAGCTTGTTGGTGCTGGGATTTGAACCCCTGACTTTCCGATTAGTAGTCCAACGTCTTAACCACTGAGCTACCGCTGCCCTGTAGCGTTCATAAAGTAAAAGTAGCATTTCCAAAGTAACATTCATAAAGTAACATTAGCAAAGTATAATAATCACAAACTAACATAAACCAAGTAACATTAACAATGTATAATAGTTACAAAGTAACATTTACAAAGTATTAACAAAGTATCATTAGCAAGGTAACATTCCTAAAGTAACAGTAACAACGTGTCATTAACAATGTGACATTTAACAAAGTAAAATGATTACAAAGTAAGATTTACAAAGTAACAATAAAGTAACATTAGCAAATTATAATAGTTACAAACTAACATAAACCAAGTAACATTAACAAAGTAATATTCCGCTCACAAGACTGGTTCCATAACCACAAGCCCACGGCTGCCCCGTAATAGTTACAAAGTAACATTTACAAAGTAACATTAAGAAAGTAATGTTAGCAAAGTATAATAGTTACAGAGTAACTTTGACCAAGTAGCATTACCAAAATAACATTAATAAAGTAACATTAGCAAAGTATGATGGCCACAAACTAACATAAGCCAAGTAACATTAACAAAGTATAATAGTTACAAAGTAATATTTACAAAGTAGCAAAGTATCATTAACAAAGTATCATTATCAAAGTAACATTCCTAAAGTAACAGTAACAAAGTGTCATTAACAAGGTGACATTAGCAAAGTAAAATGTTTACAAAGTAACATTAACAAAGTAACATTAATAAAGTAACATTAGCAAAAGTATAATAGTCACAAAGTAACACTGACCAATTAACATTAACAAAGTAATATAAAAAAGTAAAACAGTTACAAAGTAACATTAATAAAGCAACATTAACAAAATATAATAGGTATAAAGTAGCATCTACAAAGTAACATTAAGAAAGTAACATTAGCGAATTATAATAGTTAAAAGTAACATTGACCAAGAGCATTAACAAAGTAACATTAATAAAGTAACATTATCAAAGTATAATAGTCACAAACTAACATAAACCAAGTAACATTAACAAAGTAATATTAACAAAGTAAAATAATTACAAAGTAACATTTACAAAGTAACATTAATAAACCAACATTAACAAAGTATAATAGTTATAAAGTAACATTAACAAAGTAACATTAGTATAACTTTAGCTAATTATAATAGTTACAAAGTAACATTTACAAAGTAACATTAATAGTGTAACATTAGCAAAGAATAATAGTCACAAGCTAACATAATGTAAGTAACATTAACAAAGTATTATAGTTACAAAGTAACATTTACAAAGTAGCAAAGTAACATTTACAAAGTATCATTAATGAAGTATCATTAGCAAGGTAACATTCCTAAAGTAACAATAACAAAGCATCATTAGCAAGGTGACATTAACAAAGTAATTAAAACGTAACCAATTTTACAGCCGTCAGCATAAACGTGATGGTTGTGGGAACAAGTTTATGAGAAATTACGGGTGTAAACTGGCAAAATTCAGAACCGAGGCTGAAATGCAAGTTCCAGTATTTACACCTGGATCTGAGAGTTCAGTAAGCCAGTAACATTTAGCAGAGGTGCTGAAACATACTGTCATATCTAATGCAAATAAAATTAGTCAGGTGGAAAAGGCAGTTCAGTGAAGGTGAAAGGACAGGGCCAATGAAAGGCACAGGTTTTTTTTCCTGCTAGAGGTTACTTCTGCTTATATTAAGGTGACCTGTGTCACCTTAATGTGAGCCAAATGATAAAAGGTGGCAGGACTGCGTGCATTTTGAATGGGATAATGCTTCGAATCAAGTACCAATCACACCAGGGTTTTTATTTGTATTTATTCATGTTAGTTAAGGGGACTTTAACCTTGTTTTTAGTAGTTGTCAATACACTAGTATTTTAAATTTCATTTGGTAATTTTAAAAAATGAAATCAAAAACATATTCTTTACATGCTTTCTGGAAAAAAGATAATTTCTTCAACAGTTCTGATCAAGCTTAATTTTGTTCTATTTTTCTTCCTGCTTCTTTGGCTTAAGTGTGAAAAGCATGGATGTGTTCATTCGTCACTTAAAGTCACTCTAGCTAGCTGCATTTCCTGCTTGCCTTTTGTGTCGCCGTATCCGCTGTGCGAAGGAGGTGAAGGTCTCAGCTCACTTGCTGGCTGGCCTTCACTCGTCCACTGGTTTGTCACCCAGCAGGAAGTATGCATTACATTGTGTCTGAGCTCCACATGGTACTGCACAATAATAACAGTAACTGCACCACCTTGTACTGTAATCTCCGCATTACTGTCCTGACCTCTGTGAGCCCACTGGCATGCAATGTAAAAGTGTAAGAGTGGCCTTATTGTTCTCTTGGCTTCACACTGAGGTCCCTGGCGTGTTCTTCTCCTAGGTGAAAAAAACCCCCACACTACCAGTTCTGCTCTCTCATTATGTTTCCAAGCATTTCCATTGATGGTCAGCGCTACAAAGCCAGCTCTCTTTAGCAGCTGTCGCTTCGATTTTTGGGCTCTGAGTGGGAAAAACAAAGGAGGACGCTTTGGATTCAGGTTTGGCCAAGGATAACAGAGCGAGATAGAAGTGTGAGTCCTGCGATGCTTTTGTATGGGCAGGCAGGGTGTCGTGAGCAGCCCAGGGTCAGCTTTGATGGACATGTCACTGGGCTGTAATCCATTGTTCCTGCCGCTATTGTTAGGAGCGTCGAGTTCTTCCAAGAGTTCCTCTCTCATTGGTGCAGCTTTGTGCGGTGCGACGTTCGTTGAGGGCTGATTTTTGGCCTGCTCCAGCATGCCACGCAGCTCCACATTACACAGCCTGGGCTCTCCGAGCGCAGCCGAGCTCCTCTCAACCCTCAATCCTTCCTTTCACATCTCCAACACTTTCTTTTCACAGTACGAAACGGAGCTTTCAGTCTCTCACTTTTTTTTTTTGTCCTCTTCACAGAGCTGAGTGCTCTGTGCTGGGAAAATGGCCTCGGATGAATTTTAATTTCTGCGCAAACACTCAAGGAGACGGTTTATATACGGTTTATTGTGTTGGTTTTTTTGGTACATGAACAGGAGCTGTGTTATCACATCTGTTATGTTTTCTTTGAGAAGCCAAGAGTTGTATAGATGCAAAACAAAGACAGCTGGAACAAATGTAAAGATTACAGGAATACATTTTGGCCTTAGTTATAGTCACTGTGGATAATCGAATTTAAATAGTGAACCTTATGGATTATAGAGGCTTCAGTTGAACCTCTAAGCGTTAATAAATGCAGTAGACGTGTAGGTATTGTTGGGAAGCAAATCTTTTCTTTTTGGTCGAACTGAATGTGAATGTGTGGAATTGAGCAAACAGAATTGGAATTAATTACTGGAATTAATAAAATAATTTAATTTAAAAAAATTATTAGAAACATGTATACATTATATTAGTTTTCATATTATTTTTGGTATTTATTTATATATTGGTATTTATCTGTTTATTAATAAATGTATTTATTTATTCAGTACATTGTTACTACTAGTAGTGATAATAATAATAATAATAATAATAATAATAATAATAATAATAATAATAATAATAATAATGAAGCAGTAATTAAAGAGAAATTGCTAAACAATTATTTAACAATTTTAGGAAATAAAAATTATTAAGGGCAAAAGGAGAATTTCTACTTTCAATTTCATAAATTGTTTATCGTCACAGAAATTTCACTGAGCAAATTATTCACAAAATTAAATGACTTGGACCAAAGGGGTTAAATTTAATGGATTAGGAATAACAATTTACAGCCCAAAAAGGACCACTCAAGCACTTTTTTTTATTTGTTCCTCAATCTATAGGCATTTTCATTTCTTTTTTATTCGCTCAGATCTTATTTCACAGCGATCAGCCTCCCTCTGTTCCCCTCAGCTCAAATTACACATGCTCCTTCGTTCTGTTGCTCTGTTCTGATTGTAGGAAAAGCAAAAAGAAGATGGAGAAATAAAATCCATGCATAAGTATGCACTATTTCAAATAGCTGTGTGTGATAAGATGCTTCCTACATTAGAAGTGCTGTAATTTAACTCTCTCTCTGTCTCTCACTCTCTCTATCTCTCTCTCTCTCTCTCTCTCTCTCTCTCTCTCTTTCTCTCCCCCAGGTCTGTCCAGTCATCACAGCCAGACAGCCCCACGTCCTGCCCTGCCCCCTACACACCACCACCACCAGACGTCGGCTAACTCTCTGAACTGCAGTGGTCATGGCAGCCGGCGTGCCCCGCAGAGCCACGTGCCCGCCGCTGCGCCCGCTGACGGCCCGTCCACCCCGGAGTCAGTGCAGCTCCAGGAGAGCTGGGCTCTTAACAGCAGCGTGCCACTCGAGACACGGTCAGCTTCTTTCTCACACCTCAGCGTCATCATCACACGTCTATATTCACCTTCACACGTCACCTCCATAATCGGCTCATTACTTCCAGCAATTAGTGCTGCTAATTCACTCTGCTTGTTGAGAATTTAGCAGGCTGGAGCTGATTTTAAAACACCCAGCATGCTTTAGCTTTATATTCATCTTTAGAAATGTAAACAATATCTGGGGAATTAACACAATCTAAAATACTGGGTAATATACTGCAAATGTACGGTAATTTGTTAAAATAATGTATAATGTTTGATGTATATTGCAGGAAATCAGCATGCATAAAAATTATAATAAAGAAGGACATAATGAATATATATGTATACACATAGTTCCAGCTGAGTGATCTGATTGGACGAGAGGCGTTCCATAACAGCACTGGAACTTTTAACTGTATCCCTCCTCTAACTGTTAATTAGGCTAAATTAACCACAAATAATATTTGGGTTAAATCTATTAAATTTCATTCATAAAATGTATTATTTATTTATTTATTTATTTCTGCAGTAACACTAGTGCACAAGAAATCTTTTATGTGTTGCTCGGCAACAGTCAGGTCCCAGTCTAGTCCCAGTACCACTTGTAGAAGTATTTGTATAGGCGGGGCCAAATAAATGATAACATAAACAAACGAATCGTAATCTGTTGTCACTTATTATTGTTAATTAGTAAATGGCACTTGTAGAACTGTAGCACGCGAGGTTGTGCCGTTATTCTGAATATCAGCACGGCTGTGATTATCCTCCGAACTGCAGCCTCGCGCCTGCGACCGTATCACAGCCGTGCTGATATACGGTGATAACAGCACTCCCTCCCGTGTGATATTGCTTAAATATTCTGCTAATGTAATTTTGTAAAGGAAAAAAAATATTATGTCCATTACATCAACTCAGCCAAGTGCATAAAGGTATCTTTAGGTACATTTAAACACTCTTTAGGAAAATAAGCAAAGCAGGCCCTTGACTTGTTTGGGCAATGTTCCCTAATTTCACTACACTACATGAAAAAGGCCTAAAATAATGGCTAATGTACTGCAAATATAATTTTGGAAAATCATTTTTTATGTTCATTACAAGAACTGATGCAACTAAATTGTATAAAGTTTCACACTGAGACAATGTTTAGGGAAGTAAGAAAAGTACAAATGTACCAAGTTTTTCATAACATTACCAAAACAGATAGATAGATAGATAGATAGATAGATAGATAGATAGATAGATAGATAGAC
>JAOVVH010000026.1:10444121-10455749 GCA_028566435.1 Scorpiodoras heckelii | reverse complement strand
AGGGCGTTTCAAATAGAGCCGTTTTAGTGACCGAGTTCCCTATGAAGTGCCCTTGGGATTCTGTACCCTGTGTGTAGGAAGCAGGGATACAGACTAGGGACAGTTGCGATTGGAATACAGCCTAAAACGTTCATTAACGCATTAATTTGACAACTAAAAAATATATACGTGTATGCTTTGTTTTAACAAATACAAATATTTTCTTTATTATCTGTTAGGGGTCGGTCAATCAGGGGTGACGAGAAATAACTGGTCAAGCCTCTATTTAAGCCTAGGCTTGACCAGGGCTCCCCGTTACACCCTTAGTTTTCTGTGCTCACTTGCTCTAGGCTGTCAGGGAGAGGTGTAATTGGTACCACCATCCATGATGGGAGGTAATATCCAGGGACTTTGAGTGCTCTTGGTGTGACTTTCTCCTTCGCCTTCTCTCCGCCATTTTGGTAGAGAGGCTTCCTACCCTGTGCTCTCTCACACCACCTTCATCATTCGAAGCGGCGTGCTCTCTCCCCTGTTTCTCCTTTTTCTTCTCTGTGCTCGTCCTGACTGTTTTGTTGGCGGACAACGACTGAGGTGCTGGGGAGACAGGAAGCCACGAGAGATCCCCGGTTCCGGTAACCCAATGCTGTGCCAGGGCTCCATGTGATATATTTAACGCTGCGAGCTATTTAATAATTTAGCTCACACAAAAGAGAAAAAAAAGAAAGGAAAATAAAGACAATACACAAAAAGAAAATAAGAAAGAAAGAAAATGAAAAAAGATAATTAAACACAATCCTTAAGCGGGTTACGCTGTTTGTTTAGTTTTGTTTATTTTCCTATTCCACAAGCTCCCTGTCTTATTTCTCCTTTTATATTTATCTTCCTACATTTGAGTTCACTTTCCCCAGGACTCTTGTGTTTGCCCTTCGACCCCGCACGTCATCCCGCACGTCACCGATCCACCAGTGAACCGGCGTCGGTACTTCTGGGTTTCCCCGCTGGCCGTCCGTGCTGTATTTCTGGGCAGATTCTCCCCAGAGGAGCGGTTGATTCTGTCTAAAACACCCAGTGATACAAGCACTTTCGCATTAAAGCATCCTGTGGCCTAACGGCAGGAGGATCCGGGTCTCGCGGCGTCTTTCACTTACGCTTGGTGCTCTTCGGTTTATCTTGCCAGCCTCTCGCACGCCAACCGCGCTGTGTCAGTAGCTCAGTGGGATTGGTCGAGGAGCCGAGTGCGTGCCCCGCGTCAGCCGCCGTTATATATATATATACCTAACACATATCTGTATTTTATTTCTCGCTTCTTCATTGTGGGGGTTTCGGTTTGTGTGCATTTTAGGGGGCTTATGTTACTTGCGTGCACCCCTCTTACCTCGGCTATTTTCATGCTGACCTGTTTAGGGACCGGTGCACCGCATTTGGGTCCGACTCCCTTGGTAGCTCATAACATGATCTTTGTTAAATCTAAAACGTATTGTGTATAATGTTTATTCTATGCACTTATTTTTGCCAATAATTCTGGAGAGCACAGTACGTCATTATGTAATATTTGTAACATTCATATCATAGAAATGGGATTAAAACCAGTATTTGTTATATTCTGTTTGTGTCTTAAGGGCTTACTTGTACTATTATTTGCTGTCCAGACCTTACTATTACAGTTTTTTGTCAATTTTGGCATGTTTTACATCATCGTCGTTATTATGATCACCATTATGCTATGCTGTGATTTATATTTCCATCAAATTATAGTAGTTGACCTCAGCTTTAATTTGTGTACACATGAACAAAGCTCCCTTGAGCCTGCCTCCAATTTAGCCCCAGGGTTGTGCAAAGACATTAAACTGTGTGTCCTTCATTACATTTCTCTCTTTCTCTGTCTCTCTATTTCTAACTCTGTCTCTCTCTCTCTCTCTCTCTATCTCTCTCTCTCTCTGTCTCTGTCAGAAGCACTTCGTTTTCTTCTCGCCCTGTTTTCTTTTTCCTGCTTACAGGGGAGTTACTTCAGAAAAACCGAGCAGATCAGAGACAGGCACGTCAGGAAGTACAAAGGCCAGCATTAGTCGTCGGCAGTGACTGTTTGTTGCGTCTTACAGACAGATGGGACTGGTGTATTTGGGGAATAGTGCTTAAAAAGAGAGAGAGAGAGAGAGTGAAATGATAAAAAAGAAGAAAAGCCCCTCTGGATTGTAAGTGATGTTCTTCGTGACTTTGATGTAAATTTGATAGAAAAGATTAAAAAGAATATGCGGCAAAAGCATGTGTGAAAGAGAGCCTGAGCCCGAGACAGACAGAAAGAGAAAACCTGAACATCATTAAGCATAGGCGTCTACTCATTACTGTCTGCTGATCTAATTACAGAAGACGCCATAGACACAAGTAATTCTCATCTGAGTTGTGATTTATTTAGCAGATTTTTTTATCACGTTATTTACTTCACATTTAAGTGGTGCGGTCTCTAAACTCCAGAGACGTTTAACACAGTGTCGGCTTTAAGAATAAGACGGCAGTCGGAGTATAAAGCTGGCGATATCCACTCACCAGCAACTTTAATAGGAACACCTGTACCCCTGCTCATTCGGTCATGCAATATCTAATTATAGCCAAGCATGGAGGAAAATATAATCTCAGAGAATTTGACAAGAGGTGAGATGGGCTGGATTGAGTATTTTAAAAACTGCTGGTGTCCTGGGATTTTCACTCACAACAGTCTCTAGATTTTGTACACTATGGTGCGAAAAACAAAAAACATCCAGTGACTTGTTGATGCCAGAGATCTGATCAAATTCTCCAGACTGGTCTGAGCTGACAGACAGGCTACAGGAATAAATAATCACTCTGTACAATCATGGTGAGCAGAAAAGCATCTCAGAACCTGCAACACATCATACCAAGTCTTATACCATCATACTGATGTGACAGAAGACCAATATTGGGGTCCATGCTTGTCTGCTAAGAGCAGTGGGCACAAGTAGAGCCAAAATAAACAGTTAAAAATTGGATTTAAGAAAAATCAGCTGGTCTTTGGTCACATGGTAAAAGGCGAGTTGGGCACGTCACTTTAGCGCGGTATAAAGACGTAATGCAAATGCTGACAAGACCGTTTAGCTTCTCCTCAAGACATTCCACCATTGTCATGATTGTTATCTCATTAAAAACATTCTTCCGCTTAATTCAGGTTAGATTTCTCACATATCTTCAGTGGTGTCACTGGATGGATGACACTGATTAACCACAAAGGCATTTTTCACAACCTTGGTTTGCCCCCATCTTGGCCAAGGGTGCTAATAATTCTGGAGCTGGAGTGCATAATTATTTTCACAGCATACCATTCAGATAAGTTGTTTTTTCCTCCTTTAAGATGGCCTGGTTGACTGCATGGATCCAGACTGCTGCTCTCAGAGCCCCTGCCTGAGCAATCCGCTGTGTCGTGGATCACGAGACCCACTCCAGATCATTCAGCAAAGCCAATCATCCGGCAAACAAGCCAGCTCTTTCTACGACAGAATCAAGATGCTGGTGGGAAGAGACAGCACTCACATCACACTAGGAAGTAATCCCTTCAATTCAAGGTAACTTATCATCCTTATTACCTTACAAACACACTGCAGATTAAGGGGAGAAATGAATTTGGTGCTGCTCTTGGACGCCCTGTGCATTACATGGCAAGAGCATTTTGCTAAGAACATACATATCTAAGTGTTAGCTATAAATTAGTGAGAGCTAGAGTGTCCGGACTTCTAAGTCAGTGATTTTGTGTGATGCCACGAATTTAACACGACCATGAAGAAATTAAGGTCAGCCAGTAGACCTAAAATATCACATAACGAACCAGAAGAAAGATTCTCAACAGCTAATTAAAACCCCTGGACTTATTAGACTCTAAGTAAAGTTTGTCAGAATTTTTTTAAGAAGTTTAACCAATTACTGGATATTCACCAACACAGAGCTATTTCATAATATCTCCTTTTTTCTCCTTCAGCAGCAAATCCATGACCAAATCCTGCCATCTTCTTCCTGCTAGCACGTTTCGCTCCATCACTGATAAACAGATCACATCCCATCATATTAATAGTACAGAGCTCATACTTTCTCACTGATGTTTTCATGATAATCTAGCTTTCATGTACACTGACGTAACAGAAAAACTGTTATAGCAGTTAATACTTGGTAGGTCCCACACAGGATCTCGGAGGGAACGTTGCACAGTCCTCACGCTGATGTTTGTTGAGGCCCCAGCATTGAATTCCGATGTTACTTGAGGCAGTGTTGCACAGGTATCACGTGAAACGATTCTTTAAAGTCTTTTTTACGGCCACGCCGCTGTCGTAAGTTCGAGTTTTTGCCGGAATTATTGTAGTCACGCTACACCCCTGAAATGCTCTTACGTGAAAATCCAAACCTTGTTTCTACCTCTGAAATGCCGTGACCCATCTCACGAGCTCCAACTATTAAACTGCGTTGAAAATCGTGATAACTTGCCATTCTCATGGCAGAAACAGCTCTAGAAGCTTCCATAGATGTTAATCGCTTTATATACGCAATGGCGGTCGCAACCAGTGATGCGCAGAGGTGCTGTTGCTCTGTAGTTCTCATAGCATATATTGCAGAAACTTCACTGCTGCTTTTTCAGACACATTTCCATCACTCTGTGCGGCACAGACACATTTTAACGAATGTGAAACGGGTCCACACACAAAGGATGTTTTTAACTTTTGTGCCGCACAGAACAGTAGGAGAGCAGTTGGCATGCTTTCATTGCTTCAGCAAAGCACATGAAAGCACATTGAAGCACCAGAGCCAGAGCTTTGGCACAGGTTACATTAGATAATATCATTTCATATTTCCTGGCATTTGCTGTTCATAGCTTATCTTTTAGTGCAATGGGGGAAAGGTCAGGAGAAAAATAAATATAAAAAGAAATTTATATATATATAAATAACAAGACCTTCATGTACAATGTATGTATTTATTTACTTGAATCCCCTTATAGCTAATTTTATTCACCTACTTTCTGAATCTCACTGCTCTGAAGGCTTCAAAGGATTCCTACTTCCCTTGAAAAAATCTGAGAGAAAAACCTAAGCTGCAAGTTCTCCAACCTCTTTTTTTTCTATTTCTGCTTCTAATTCTTTGATTTTCTGCTGAAGTCTATGTACCGGAGCATAATGGGGTGTGAAAAGCTCTCAGGAAAGATCTTGCGGTTTTATCGATGGCATAATAAAAATGAGGGACGAAGTATTATATACTCATAAGACTGATAGGCAGCTGCATTTGTGGGTTTTTTTTTTACACAATTCCACAGGTCCTTAATTCTCTGTGTTTTTCCTCCTGACAGAGAAAATTTTTCTTTAATAGGATACCATGTGCTTAGTCTTTTGCAATTTGGGGGGGGGGGATGACAGTGAAAATAATCCATCTTGTTCATGTTCACCTCCAACTACCGTACATTTCAGAGATATGTAGCAGCACGAGCTAAAGAAGATAAGCCATAATAGAGATCAAGTCTACGTGATCACATGACAGGACTATCACTGAGAATCTGTTTCCCAGTATCAAGGATGTGTCCTTCCATGTTGTGTCCTTACGAGGCTAAGCAAGACTCCTTTGTGTCATTCGGAGGACACGTACTAGTGGAATATCCTAGTAAATGTCCAGGTTTGCGTCACTGTTAAGGTCCCTTCTTTTCCTTCTTATTGATTTTTATGGTGCTACATTTCAAAGTAGGTGTGCATAGGATTCTGGGTAATTTAAGAACGCTAGAGGATACATTTAGGTGTCCTTGAAAATCGTCTGGATTGAAGGACATGGTCCTTGTTCAGCTTCAAAGGATCCTAGACATCGGAACAGACCTTCAGTGCGATTCAATGATGTAGCGTCCTAGAAACGCAGCCTTTAATGATCTTTCCTTGAAATTGGGAAACAGCCAGAGGCTGTATGAATCTATAGTCTGGGCTAGAAGGAAATCAGCCCCAGCCTTGCGTCTTCATACATACCATTCTGTGTATTCTTAATATGAACACTGGTGCTCTTGTTGCCCTTGATTCCATATAAATCCAAAATCCCTTAGCCACGCTAGCCCATTTATGCCAGAGGTTTTTATCCAGTGCAGCTTGCCGTTACGTGACAACAGTGGTTTTGTAGTTCCATGACTTAAACTACTGTGCTATATGTAGCTAACATATATGACTTTTTCTTTTCTGTTTGTTTTTGTCTGTATATTTGTATTTGTGATGGTATACGTAGCCTGGCGTCTCTGATTCGTGGCCAGGTCCTGACATCTGATGGGACTCCTCTGGTGGGCGTCAACGTGAGTTTTGTGAACTACCCACATTACGGTTACACCATGACTCGTCAGGATGGCATGTGAGTGTCCACACTTTTCAGTCTAATCATTCAGCCTGTATTGATATACACTAAACACTGCCTTGCATTTGGGTCTATCCAGTTAACATTACACAGATTAGCATTTGTCACATATGGACGAGGAAATTTATTAGATTCCAATTCCAGGTTTGACCTGGTGGCTAACGGCGGCGCATCCCTGACCCTGCGCTTTGAGCGAGCTCCATTTCTGAAGCAGGAGCGCACCGTGTGGGTGCCCCGGAACCGCTTCTATGCCATGGACACCGTTGTCATGAAGACGCAGGACATCGGCATCCCAGGTTGCGAGCTGAGCGGCTTCGTCAGACCTGATCCTGTGCTTGTGCCTTCCCCTCTATCTTCCTTCTTTAGCTCCAGCCCTGCAGACAAGCACATTATACCTGAAAGCCAGGTATAAAGAGTTTACAGGTTGATAAACATGTTGACATCTGTGATAAATATGAGTTTGAATGACATCAACCTAAGTGTACGTAAACTTGTCTTAAGCAGTAAATTTATTTTGCCTGTTCCAGAGAAGAGCTCTGTTTCACTCAGAAAAAAAAATCTAACCAATTCTGAACTGAATTTGAAAAGAGCACTGAAAATAAATCAATGAGTGGAGCCTGGGGCTTAAAAACACTTTGCCTGAAGGGCAGTAATATGCAATAGCCTGGTATAAGTAAGAAAACAATGACTCATAGCAGTGTAAAAGAGCAGCAGTTCCCTGGAGCGTCTCTCTAATCACCTGTAACCTTCTTTGCCTTTGTGTAATATTGTCTTCATGGAAATTATTTTTGCTGCTTTGAAGAGCTGCACAATCTGCAGATGATACATGCTTTTGTTCTTTACCATATTTAATATATTTCATGAATAAGCGCTGAATTAATTGTGTTTTTTTTTTAAAAACAGCAGGGACGTGATGATCACCATTTATTAGTGCTTTTTTTTATTTAAGCAATAACTATTCTATTCCTCTCTCCTCAGGTTCTTCATGAACAAGTGGAGATCCCAGGCACCAGTCTGAACCTTTGCTATCTGAGCTCCAGGACATCAGGGTATTATGCCCTGCTCAAAGTGACCATGACAACGGCCCAGGTGCCTGTGAGCCTGGCCAAGGTGCACCTGATGGTGGCCATGGAGGGTCATCTGTTTCAGAAGTGGTTCCATGCATCACCCAACCTGGCCTACACTTATATCTGGGACAAGACGGATGTCTACAAGCAGAGGGTTTACGGCCTGGCTGAGGCTGTAGGTGAGTGCTCTTAGGGTGCCGTTATACCCTTCCAGATCTGAGAGCGTTTGCATTGAGAGCTTTGTGCGTTCGTTTTTCTGGTTCACTCCTGGGTTTGCGGGTCTAATAATATGATTGGTTGAGCTTGAACTAAAACTAAAAGGCTTCACATGAACCATAGATCAGCATCACAGTTTACAGAGTTCATCTGACGTTAGTTTAAAGGAAGTGATTTCCAAAATTAATCCAGAAGTATCGATAATGAAATATGAAGACAATATGAATAGGCCCCGAGAATAACGACACATGAACGCTAGGTAAGTGTATCATCGTTCTGATTTATTTAGACTACAAGCATGAAATATAAAATGTATAATCCAAGATGATTGGTTAAGAAAAGAGGTATGGTAGAGGAAAAAGAAATGTGATAGGGTTAGAAATATAAGCTGATCCAGAGCTGAAGGACAGAGCACGATAAGAAATAAGCTAACGCGTCCTGCCAACACGCATCAAACCAACATGTAAAGAACTGCGCATTTTGTCTTGATGACATAATCATTCCGTGCCGGGCATGAAGAGCGTAATACCAGAAGTACAAAATAAGAGCCCTAAAAATACAGGAAATACAAAATACGGAGAATCACAAGAATTTTATCCTAACAGTTATGAATGTTGTCTTTGTCTTTAACCACACCCCTGTTTTTAAACCTAAGGCAGCATCCTTAATGTTTATCAGTTCTAATATTTTTCCTTTTTATTATATAATCGGAAATTCAGACTGAAGAAATTAAAAAGCCGTTTGGGAAGTATGTTTCCCAATAGAGCTAGATTTCTACACAAGAAAATTGCAAGAAGTTAAATAAACAATTATTAATAATAATAATAATAACTAATAATAATAAATAAATGCATGCATAGCAAAAACGCATACATGTCAATACTGTAGCTCAAAGTTAAATGCGTATATAAGTGAGTAAACCTGTAGACCAGCCGAAACAGTGAATACTTCCTTGTATAAATGTCCATTAATGTAGTTCACACTACAGTTACCAGTTCTCTAAAATAGTGGTTCAGTGCTATTCCCTCAACCACACATCATTTAATATGGAGACTTCCTTTCACTCGGCTAATAAGGCCTACTGGACCTATGTTGTTCTCTTCAAATTAGTTGAAGCAATAAGTTTTCTAGTCCCTGGTCAGCAATGAAATTAAATTAAGCTCATAAAGTGTGTGTGTGTCTATGTGTGAACTTATTTTTTTCTCTGTATGTCTCTTTGCTCGCTCTCTCTCTCTCTCTCGCTCTCGCTCTCTCTCTCGCTCTCTATTTCATTCACTCTAGTCTCTGTTGGATACGAGTATGAGACGTGTCCCACTCAGATCCTATGGGAGAAGAGAACAGCAGTGCTGCAGGGTTATGAGCTCATCCCCTCGAACCTGGGAGGCTGGTCACTGGACAAACACCACATACTGAACATCCGCCATGGTGAGCCTCACACAATACACTCACACATGCACTTATGCCTATAAAAGGTCCACAGACAAAAGATTTGCCACCATGAGCTTTTAACAGGAAAAGTGCTTTACTGTGCAATGTCACTAGATTGTACAGCTAGTTTAAGCAGAACCCAGCATTCTCAGTCCAGGATGGTGTCTGTAGATCTGTAGGTAAAATGCCAAATTTGTGTGTGTGTGACTTGTTCTGTGAGCCTGGCAAAGGTCTAGAACAGTTTCATCCATCCTGCAACTTCACTCGACTAGGTCCTCATAGAAAACTTGTGGGATTATTTGGAATGGCAGGTGAAACACAACAATAGCCAGCACGAACTTTAATTGCACATCCAGTCAGTGGAAGCGTGGGATAAATCTGACAGGATTGCAAGGCACTGGTGGAATTGTTATTTGACTCCTGAATGAATGAGTAACAAAGTATCAGGGAAGAAATGACGCGTGCAAATAATTTTTTGCTGTTTTTTTTCTCCCTGATTTGGTCACCTGCCAATTCCCACCTACCAACCAGCTCTCCCAGTCATACGACACCTAACAGACGGGGAGGGTTAAGGCTGACCAGTGCGTCCTACTAGATATTTTGAAGTCAGCCATATTTTTGACCTGCTGTTCATGCTGCATCACAGGGCATCAAAGGGCGCACAGTCAGTTTTGCCCCTTTGGTTCCTGCTCACGGATGTCTGTAAGATAAAACTTTGCGATCTCCTGAGAATAGGGTGAAAACATATCATGCCGTCCTGCATAAACCTTTGCACATATTTGCTTGGCATTTAGTCTTACAGATATAACACATCACTAAGTAGTCAACTGTATACACCGATGACTCAGTTGATGCACCCACTTAAGGTATTGCTCACAGTATTTTCTAATAAATAGCACTTACAAATACCACTTACGTCAGGATTCTTTCACACATTCAGTCCTCTGTGTGATATATCTTCATGATGAGTCATTTTTAAAAAATTGCATAATCTGAGCCTTTCGTTCAGAATCATACCTTAACAACAGCGTGTGACGTACGACATGTTTGCATTGACAGTCTGAGAACTGTTACAAATGAATGCTGAAAGGATAAAAAATTCAAGCTGTACGTTTCTGGACATCGTAATGATCTGAGAGACAATCTCTTTTTACATCCGCTGCTAAAGATAAATTGGTGGTTGTAAAATGCAAATATGTTGATCTAGCAGGCACAGTGAACACTGCACAAGGTTTTATTACACAACTGGTCTCGAAAGACGTCCTGCAAGTGCAAAGTGTTTATAGCACAGCGCTGCTGAATCCTCAGTTCTGGTTAGAAGCGGTTGATTAATTTTCTTTAACAGCAGCTCTGACAGTAGTTCTGGCTTTGAGGTGTAAATATTAATCTGCTCAGTCTTATAGTAACAATTACACGGGGACTTGTATCGCAGATGCTCCAAACATCATTTTAATAATTACAATAACTAATTAATAGTAATTACACATAAAATTTGTGTGATTAGTGACAGATTTTTGTGAGGAGATACTATTGGTATTTAGAATTTATGGAAGAAGTCTCCAGTGTCAGGGTTAAAGCTGTAATTTGAACGGTTCTAACATCGGAAATGTATTAAAGATGAAGGGTTTTGTGGTTTCTAAGAAGGTTCTCCTAGGAAGGTTCCATGCCATTAAATGTAACTATAAATGAATAAAACATATGAAATCAGTGAAGGCAAAATGAAACACTTTTTGGCTTTTATTGGAAAGTTTAGGGATGGTTACCACACTGTGGCACCGTACTACAGCGTTTTATTCCTTACTTAATCACCAAGTAATATATTTTCTTATCGTTATTTGTGTATAGCTGTTTTTACTGTGTAAAGATTGTCGACAAAGAAGGCTGGTGAATTTGTACGTTTGAATTCATTAGAAATAAAAGTTGATGAAATGCATCTTTCAGTTCTGCTGCTACTAATGTCAGAATTTCCACATGACATTTGTGTATAAAAAAAAGAGAAAAAAGAATCTGTAATATTGTACGTGTTAATGAATGTTCTCCGTTCTCTTTATTCGCGTCTCTCTCAGGTATCCTTCATAAGGGCTCTGGGGAGAACGTGTTCATATCTGAGCAGCAGCCTCCGGTCATCAGCAGCATCATGGGAAACGGGCGGCGGCGCAGCATCTCCTGCCCTAGCTGCAGCGGCTTGGCCGAGGGCAACAAGCTGCTGGCACCTGTGGCCCTGGCGTGCAGCGGAGAGGGCAACCTGTACGTGGGCGACCTCAACTTCGTCAGGAGGGTGTACCCTTCCCTTAACACCACGGCCATTCTGGAGCTGCGGTAAGACATATATCTGTGTTTTTTTAGGAACGGTTTCTGTTGGATTTTTGAGTTTTAATGCGTCTTGTTCTGTCTGCTTTATGTGTTTGTGACTCGACATTGAAGAAATAAAGATCT
This sequence comes from Scorpiodoras heckelii, assembly GCA_028566435.1. NCBI lineage: Eukaryota > Metazoa > Chordata > Actinopteri > Siluriformes > Doradidae > Scorpiodoras > Scorpiodoras heckelii. The sequence continues at coordinate 10,444,251 of JAOVVH010000026.1, read as the reverse complement.
GCGACACAGGTAAGCGACATGCATTGTTTAGTTTCATTATAAAGCCTGTATAAGTCTGTAAATTGTAGAAAACTCTGCAGGTCTGAGACGCAGAGATTATAAAAGCAGATGCATTGCATAGCAATTTATA
>JAOVVH010000026.1:10425426-10439922 GCA_028566435.1 Scorpiodoras heckelii | reverse complement strand
GACCCCCACCCGCCCAAACCAATATCGCTTAAAGCTCATACTCAGCCAACTGGAGCAAACACTGATTAACTGGTATTAAGTGGACCTAGTGATGTACCACAAAAGAAGAAGATATTCAGTGTTCGAAACATGCGAGTGTGTATGTATGTGCACAAATTCTGGTAAAAAGAAAAAGAAGCCAAGGCAATGCGGGCAGACAGAAAGTGGACTGAAATTAAGTTTTTGTAACTGCGCAACTTCAACCTGACTATTGAGACTATTGAGATTGGTTTTCAGTGAAATAGTGGTACTTATCCATGGTGATGTGGAAAATGTCCAAATTTGGTCAAAATTTGGTATTCAGTTGCTGATAAATTTCCAGTTGTTATGGCAGCGATTTTCTTCCATTCACAACCAGATGCTTTATCCCCATCCCAAGCCCTCCACACACACACACACACACACACACACACACTCTCCACTCGGTTCAGTACCCTCATCTGCCCTGTCTTAGTTAAAGAGTAAATCATGAGATCTTACCCATTCATAAATGCTTATGAAAATTCTAACCGTATTCGTAACAGTGACAGTCTTATTTAGTCTTATTATGAGGCATAATGATAGTAATAAGGATGTTAATTATTATCTCAAACACTCTTTTGCATATGACCCATACTGTATTGTTTTGATAAATGTCATATATTCCGACGTCATTAATTATTATTATGGCAACAGAAGCAGCAGAATCTGCTCTTTCGTTTGGAATGAGCTGCCTTTTTTTTTCTTTGTGTCCGGTGTAAATGGCTCCATCCGAACAGCTTCAGTGCCATCTAGCTGCACGAGGACACGACTGCATGCTCTTAGATGTACCAAATCATTTGAATGAATATGTGTTTAACATTCAAATAACAAGATCCTGCTAACAAAAGGTTACACTTGCGATGATATCAAATAAAGCTGTGATAATATTTATGTATAATGATAATAAGAATAAGAATAAGATGATGAAGAAGAAGAATAGAAATAATATCTCAGTATACAATGCGCACTATTGGATAGATTTACCTATGATTTTTTTTTTAATCCTGTTTGCAGCTATGACAGCGAGGGTCGATTAACGAATGTCTCCTACCCCACTGGTATGGTGACCAGTCTGCGCCGTGAGATGGAACAGTCCATTAACATCAATATGGAGAGCTCGAACAGGGATGACGATGTCACTATTATCACCAACTTGTCCTCAGTGGAAGCATCTTATACTGTGCTTCAAGGTAAAAAGAATATAGGGTAGTATACGACTTGCGACACAGCACACAAGTTGTAGGATATTACTAATGCAACAGGCAGTATGTTATCTCCTGTTGACAATCTACAATGAAACCACTCAGAGTTGACAGTAATATCACCCCCGACCACTGTAGCTTTGCCATACTTCCTGTTAAAGCTAACATCCGTATCTGTTGTTTACCCAGGATAAATGAGTTTGAAGGCTTTTCTGAGTTGTCTTTGAATACCAAGTGCTTGTTAACTATGGTCTGCAGTGTACTTAAAAGTTTCTGATGATTTTCAATGTGTAAATGATTTCATTTTGAGTGTGCGTGTCTGTAGAGTGCCCAGCTGATGCAATTACAGCGTGTAAATGGAACCAGCGGCATTTGTGCTGCTTTTAGCCCAAACCAAATCACTTTATTCCCAGCAATAACATCAGACCAGTTTTTCTCCTGCGCACACATAACCTGGCCAGAATGATATATTTTCCAGCTATGTCTAGAATCAGATCAACTCTAAAGTCTTAGACCAAATAAAACACAGCTTGGTTTCTTGTTCCGCGCTGAATTCTCTAATATCTCCCTGTTGCCTCGTCACAGATCAAGTTCAGAATAGCTATCAGATGTACTACAATGGCACCCTGAGGGTCTCCTATGCCAACGGCATGGGTCTCAGCTTCCACACGGAACCTCACATCCTGGCAGGCTCAGTCACGCCAACCATCGGGAGGCGCAACATTTCTCTACCGACAGACAGTGGCCTCAACTCTATTGAGTGGAGGATGAGGAAAGAGATGACCAAAGGCAAAATCATTGTGTTTGGAAGAAAGCTGCGCGTAAGCATGGACTTTTAGGACATACAGTCATGAGTAAAATTTGCGTAATGCCTTTATAGTGAACATTAGAGTTAGGTGTCAGCTGATAACCAGAGCTCTGAGATAACAGTACATTCGTAACAATAATCACACTAAATTGGTGCAATTCTTTAAAAATTCCCCAGGCGCATGGCAGGAATCTGCTTTCCATTGATTACGACCGCAACACGAGAACCGAGAAGGTGTACGATGATCACCGTAAGTTCACCCTGCGCATCATTTACGACGCTCAGGGTCGGCCTGCCACTTGGCTCCCCAGCAGCAGCCTGGCACTGGTCAACGTGTCCTACTCACCAACGGGCCGTCTGGTGGGCTTGCAGAGGGGCAGCATGAGCGAGAAGAGCGAGTTCGACACTTTCGGCCGCATCCTATCCCGCACCTTTGTGGATGGGAAAGTGTGGAGCTTCAGTTATGTCGATAAGGTGATTTATACTTTGACTGAATTGGTGTGGTTATTGATAGCGGATTTGTATACCATGGGAGTAGGGACCTAATAAAGTGTAACAGAAAGCAAATCGTTATTTATATAAGATGTCGTGATATGGTCTTTAGTGGCCTCCTAGATCAAATATTAATAAAAGTTCCATTTCTTGCTCTGTTTCTCTGTGCATAGTCCATGGTGCTGATGCTGCAGCAGAGCCAGAAGCAGTATGTGTTTGATTTCGATAGCTCTGGCCGGCTTACCGCAGTCACCATGCCCAGCATGGCCAGACATACCATGTCCACCCATGTCTCTGTGGGCTACATCCGCAACACCTACAACCCTCCGGAAAGCAACGCCAGCGTTATCCATGACTTTAGTGAGGATGGCCGCCCCCGGGCCACTTTTTACCTAGGAACAGGTCGCCGTGTGCTCTACAAGTATGGAAAGCTGGCCAAGCTCTCTGAAGTACTATATGATTCGACCGCAGTTACCTTCGGCTTCGACGAAACAGCTGGGGTCCTCAAGATGGTCAATTTGCAAAGTGGTGGCTTCTCCTGTACCATCCGCTACCGCAAACTCGGCCCCCTGGTGGACAAGCAGATGTACCGCTTCTCCGAGGAGGGAATGGTCAATGCCCGCTTTGATTATACCTACCATGACAACAGCTTCCGCGTGGCCAGCATAAAGCCGGTGATCGGAGAGACTCCCCTTCCTGTGGATCTTTATCGCTATGATGAGATTTCCGGCAAGGTGGAGCACTTTGGCAAATTCGGCATCATCTACTACGACATTAACCAAATCATCACCACAGCCGTAATGACGCTCAGCAAACACTTTGATGCTCATGGGCGCATTAAAGAGGTGCAGTATGAGATCTTCCGCTCTCTTATGTACTGGATGACGGTTCAGTATGACAGCATGGGTCGTGTAATCAAGCGTGAACTTAAAATTGGGCCCTATGCCAACACTACGCAGTACCGTTATGAGTATGACGGTGATGGCCAGCTTGTTGGCGTCAAGGTCAATGATTGGTCCATGTGGCGCTATAGCTATGACCTGAATGGGAACTTGCATTTGCTGAACCCTGGAAACAGTGCCCGGCTGCTCCCGCTGCGCTACGACCTGCGCGACCGCATCACACGCCTCGGGGACATGCAGTACAAGCTGGATGAAGACGGTTTCCTCAGCCAGAGAGGCTCAGACTTCTTTGAGTACAACTCCAAAGGCCTGCTAGAGCAGGCTTACAGCCGCACAGCGGATGGTTGGAGCGTTCAGTATCGCTACGATGGCCTTGGGCGCCGCGTGTCACGTCGCACGTCTAGTGGCGAGCACCAGCAGTACTTCTATGCAGACCTCAATCACCCAAACCGGGTAAGCCACATCTATAACCATTCTAGGGCTGAGATCACTTCCTTTTACTACGACCTCCAGGGCCACTTGTTCGCCATGGAAGTGAACGGTGGCGAGGAGTACTACATTGCTTCGGACAACACAGGCACGCCATTGGCTGTCTTTAGCAGCAATGGGCAAATGGTGAAGCAGTTACAGTACACAGCATACGGCGAGATATACCATGACTCCAACCCAGATTTTCTGCTTGCATTTGGCTTCCATGGAGGGCTGTATGATCCTCTCACCAAGCTGGTGCACTTTACCCAAAGAGACTACGATGTACTAGCAGGCCGCTGGACCTCACCTGACCACACACTCTGGGCAAGGATTAGCAAAGAGCCAGCGCCATTCAACCTGTACATGTTCAAGAACAATAATCCTCTCAGCGACATGATTGATGTTAAAAACTATGTGACAGGTAAGAGTCTCCCGAAATACCTGACAAACTAGGGTGTTGTGATATTATGATAAATTACATAAAAGAACTGTATACCGAGAGATTTTTAGGAATCATCAGTACCGTAACATTTAACACTTCACTGTCTTAGCTTCCACTTGCTTAGCAAACATGTTGTGCTTGTGACGTATTGTGGAAAGTCTGCCATATTGCATTCTATAAGCATGCTGACTTCAGGTAATCAGGATGCTGCAAAGATTTTTTGTTCTGTTCCTGTGCTTTCTAGATGTGAAGAGCTGGCTGGTCATGTTTGGTTTCCAGCTCAGCAACATTATACCTGGGTTTCCTAGGCATCCATTATATTTTGTTGACCCTCCGTATGAATTGCTTGCCAGTCAGGACTGTGATAATGCCCAGGTATGTTTACCAGTCCTGTGTAAATACCATGCGCTCCTGTTGATTTTGCAGAAATTAACTGAACCTTGAGCTGAGTCTATTTTCTCTGTAACGTTTGCCCTTTGACATTTACAGCTGTTTACAGGAGTGCAGCATTCAGTGGAGCGACACAACAAGGCTTTCATGGCTCTAGAGGGAAGGCAGCTCAACAAACATTGGCGTGTTAAACGAGACAGGCCTGGCTACTGGTTTGGCACCAGCACACCTGTTGTGGGAAAAGGCATGATGCTGGCTATCAGGGAGGGCCATGTTTTGGCGTCTGTGACCAGTGCAGCCAGCGAAGGAAGCCGCAAGATTGCACAGGTGCTCACTGGGGCCATCTACCTTGAAGGCATGCACTACACAATAGACCGGCATGACTGGCACTTCTTTGTCAAGCTTGGGCTACCCGATGGCGACCTCTTGGCCCTGGGGATCAGCAGTGGTCACAGGACACTGGAAAGTGACGTCAACGTGACAGTAAGCGGCCGATCGCGGCGCGGGGTCATTGTGGAAATCCACACGCCAGCATTAGTGTTTAGTGTGCGTTACGGGCTTGGCACTGAGTTGCTGGAAAAAGAGCGAGCTCGTGTGCTGGAGCAAGCTCAGCAGAGGGCGGTGGCTCGGGCCTGGGCCACGGAGCAGCAGCAGGTACAGGAGGGCAGAGATGTGAGCCGAGCATGGAGCGAGAGCGAGAAGCAGCAGCTCCTAGCAGTGGGGAAAGTCCCAGGCTACGAAGGTTACTACGTACTCCCTGTGGAGCAATACCCTGAACTGGCAGACAGCAGAGCTAACATCCAGTTCCTCAAACAGAACGAGATGGGAAAGAGGTAACAGAGCCAGGCTGCTGCAGCCGTCATTGCCTCATCTCCCACAGACAGTGGAACCAAATCCAGAAAGAGGTGCCAGCAGTTTCTACAAAGACTTCATCCATCTTGCAGAAACTCTTGCAAGCAGCCAAACTAACCTGGATTTGTAACTACAAAGACTTTTTTTTGTAAGAAAATGTTAGACTTTTTGAAAGATGTCAAGAGGTTTTTAGACCATTTTGGGCTTTGTGATGGCAAGCCTGTCATCCATATCAAGGCACCTTTTAAAAGAGGAAGCAGATAGCAAACATACTGAACGCTGGTCACTGTCTCAGGCCTCATAATATGATTGTCACTTAAGCCGTCACAAGCCAGTATATGTATTAAATCTGTGGATAATAAACCCCACAGGATTCATTTTAAAGATTTCTGCAAACGGATTTTTGATGTGTTTCATTTCGGTCTCTTGTCCCCCACAACTTTCCCACAGGATTTGACTTGTACTAGAAGAGAGTTGTGATGATGGGCACTTCATTGGAGTACGCATCAAACGTGGCTCTGAAGATCTCTGTCCTTTTACATTTGCACTATAAGACAATCACCAGGAGATTTTCGCTACTGAGCATGAATCTCCCTAAAGATTGCTCTTTTTATTTACCCTTTGTATAATATGTAAAACACCATTAAGATTTTTTCTTTTATTTTAATTTGCACCCAAGCAAAGAAGTTATAGAAAGGTAATATATTGTGTCTTTTGTTTATACTTTAAATTATGTCTTTGAAACTGTGAAATACATATTAATCTTATACTATATGTAAAACTGTCAGTGAGTAGGAGGACTGCATTAAAACACAGTGTGTACATTTATTTAAGGAAGTGCTTTTATGTTTGGCAAAAATCCACGTCAAGGAAAATCCATGATAAGCAGGTCATGTGACATTGTAGGGTTTTTGTTTGTTTTTTTCCCTTTTTTCTGATATTGTTGCTGTACCAGAATCTCTTCTTTCGTTCTGCCTGTGAAACACCATAGTGGATGTCAAGATGTATGGCTAGTGTAAAAAAAAACACACTCGGACACTATGGGACAGAGAGTCTTTTAGCAATTTGAAAATAAACCATTCCATTTTTACAGTTTAATTGTGATTTTTTTCCCCCTCACATCAGAGCCAAATAAATGTATTTTGTATGTTTGTGTTCTTAATTACATCCGATTAAAGAAGCAGATATGCAGCGAATGTGAGAATGTCTATGTGCAGCATTGGGTGTGTGATTAAATGTGTTATCTGTGTGTGTTTCTCTGTAAATGAATACATTTATTGGTAAATACAATTTTAGATGTGCCTAAAGCCTGGAAATGCCTTTGGAGGAGAACAAATCAAAGAAGGGGCTGTGGGCCGTGAACTCCGAGGAGATGCCGAGCAGCAGTGTATGGATGAAATGAGGGATAATGGAACAGTAAGTCGACCCTCCAGTGTAGATTTTATGGTAGGTAATACATAACACAACAATGGCTTCCACCAAAATGACTCGGACACCAGAAGGTGAAAACTCGGCTACGTGACTAGCTATATAACTGAATAACTCCGTCATGACGCCAAGTTCCCAGGCTCATGTAGCCTATTAGGTAAAATGTAAAACTTTATATCTAATACTTACTTTGGCTGTTAACTTGTTGTGGATACAAATGCAGCAGCTTTGCGTGATAATCCCTTGAGATGCTTTCACTTTGACTGTCAGTACGGGGAAAGCAGATACACCTGTATCGTTACTTTATTTGCATTTGAAACTTCAGGCTTCCTGTTTCCCACGTAACAACATGCTTCTTTCCCGTATCGTCAACAAGTGTTGTACATTTTTACTGAAATCAAAAGTTAAAACTGTACCGGCAATTCCACCACTCAAAAATAATATGCTGCAAACTTTATCTTTAAACATCCGAATTGACCCTTGTGCTTTTATTACTCTTTTATTACTGTGGTATAGCCTACCTTTGAAGATATCTTGTGAAATATAAAGTAATTACAATGTACAGATCACGCCCATGCAAAGAAGCGCACGCAGAGCAATCACCAATGCACATTTATTTTTTTACTTTTATTTTATTTATTTATTTTGTGTGATATAGCCTCTGTGTGATGTAGCCTACCTTTGAAGGTATCTTGTGAAATATAAAGTAATTACAATGCATAGCTTACGCCCGGTGCAAAGAAGCACACGCAGAGCAATCACCAATGTACATTTATTTATTTATTTATATGTTTAATTGGATTTTTCAGTAGGTTAACTTTACGTTCATTAATTATCAGGTTTCCTCGCTAGCATAATGCAATTACCACTAGTGCATCAATGGGTTTTCATTTTGGTTAATTAATGTTATTAACAGACATTCAAATAACATTCTTTTTTAAAATTTTTGTCTTGAAATGACACTCGCCTTCAGACAGCCTTCACCCTCCACTCACGCAGAGCCCTTCTCCTTCACACACAGCATGTCAAGTATTTTAGCAAAGCGGTGCAGAGCAACAGGTGCTCACACGTCAACCAGGTTTCGGGGACGGTATTGGGCAGCGGCACCTCCCCCCCAGGTCCTAGTGCGTCAAATTTCCTAACATCGTGAATATGGAGACAGACAGCACAGTTGAATAAGAGAAAATACACCAATCAGCAATAACATTATAACCTCATGCCTAATATTGTGTAGGTTCCTCTTGTGCCATCAAAACAGCTCTGACCCGTCAAGGCATGGACTCCACAAAACCTCTGAAGGTGTGCTGTGGTATCTAGCACCAAGATATCAGTAACAGATTCTTTAAATCTTGCGAAACCAAGGTTGGGCCTCCATGGGTTGGATTTGTTTGTCCAGTAGGCTATATTCTACAGATGTTTGATCGGATTGCGATCTGGGGAATTTGGAGGCCACGTAATCGTGCCGCTGGAAAAATGAATGAAGTGTGCTACAAAGCTAAAAAAAAAAAAAAAAAAGCTTTTGGACATGAATCTAATTGCATTGCATGCACCACTATAAGATGGAGCTGGTGATTATAACAGGGAATGTAGGGTGTTGACCTTGAACCCTTTGTTTTGCTCTCCATTCATTCCTGAACAATTTTTGCAGTGTTATCCTGCTGAAAGAGGCCACTGCCATTAGGTAATACCGCCATGAAGGGGTGAAACAATGTTTACGTTGGTGGTACATGTCAAAATAACATCCACATGAATTCCAGGACACACATTTTCCCAGCAGAACATTGCTCAGAGCAACACACTGCCTCCACCAGCTTGCCTTCTTCCCATAGTGCATCCTGGTGCCATCTCTTCCCGAGGTAATCGACATACAAGCACCAGACCATCCACACGATGTAAATGAAAACGTGATTCATCAGACGAGGCCACCTTCTTCCATTGCGCCATGGTCCAGTTCTGATGCTCGCGTCCTTATTGTAGGTGCTTTTTGTGGTGTACATGGGTCACCATGGGTGTAGATCATTGAGCTAAATGATTATCCTGAACTTTCCTGATTTACTGCTAGTTATTTTAATATTTTTTTGGCTTATAAACTGGTTTCATTAGCCATCACCTGGTGGCAGATAATCTCCTTTATCTCCTTTTTTTATGTTAAAATTCTAGGTGATGTGGTTCAGTTTTTGGCTGTAAATGTCTTTTCCTCAAGTTTTCTGAATATACTTTGTCCAAGGATCCCAAACTGGCAGAAATCGCAAAACACATTCCTCAAAATGCAAAATATACGTCAAAAGATATGCAAACTGAGGTCATTGACATGCTTGCAAGCTTTCTGTCGACTGAGGTTAAACGCAGATTCAGCAAGCTTTTGTATAAAGAGTGATGGACCTCCAGACAGGTGTAACATAAGGGAATCTCTCCTTAATGATCAGGTTCATCTGTTGCTAAAGCATCTCTCTGATGGGGATTACTGTGCCGATCACATCATCAGTCAGTGCTGTGATGATGTAGCTGTAATGAGTGGGGTGAAAGTTGGAGTGCAGGCATTGCTACAAAGACAGCTCGGTAGAGAAATTCCCTACATTCACTGTTATAATCACCAGCTCCATCTTATAGTGGTGCATGCAATTCATTTTTCCAGCAGCACTATGTAGTTCGGCATTATGACACGCCCCCTCTCAAAAGGTTTCTTGAGATCCGGTGGACCAGTCATTTTGATGAGACTACGTGTTTAGTGGAGAATCACGATGGCATTTTAAATGTTCTGTCTGATGTGTCTGAGGGTTGTTATGCACCTGTGGATTTGTGCACAGAGTCATCAGGGCTCTTAGTGCAGATGAGAAATTGGGAACACCACACAAGACATGCAGTTTTTGCAAATGCCCTGACCCAGCTGTATAGCCATCACAATTTGTCCCTTGTCAGAGTTACTGAGTTTCTTATACTTGCCCATTTTTCTTAGTTTCAACACATCAACTTTGAGTGCTCACTGTTATTCACTGCTTAATATATCCCATCCCTTGACAGATGTCATTGTAATGAGATAATCAATGTTATTAACTGTCAGTGGTTTTAATGTTATGGCTGATTGGTGTAAATCAGAAAACCTATTGACGATTTAAACTAATACTGCATGGCTATTGGGGGGGGGGGCTAGAGATCATTTAGGGGTGGCTAGAGATCATTTAGGGGTGGCTGTAGCCCCCCCAAAACAGGTATAGCGACATCAGTGTTAATGATGTAGATGTGAAAGGTTGGGATATAATTAGGATATAAATGTTGGGACATAAAACAGTCATCAATAAATTATGTTTATTAACTAAGTACTGAACACAATTAAACTGCTAAGTACAATGAAATGGAGATAGGATACAGATCAATGATATTTGTATGAATGTACAATTTTTCTTATTTTTTTAATATGTAAAACAGTCTAGATTAGCTGCAATAGCTAAGTTGTGGGCTTGTAGTTAAGCAACCATCCTTGATAGCAGAAGATTTAAATAAAATGTAAAGATCTAAGTAATTTTTTTTGTTTTAGATGTTAACTATGATAACGATAATGACTGTTTTTCTTTACCCCTGCTGCCAGAAAATGACAGTTTCTTTGACACTTTTTTTACAGTGTAGAAATGGTTACAAATGTATAGGTAAGGGTTGTGAGGGTGGTAAGAATAACATGTATACCTGCGTAAGAACACCAAGGCTTTCAGTAGTCATGAACTGACTGTATGATCTAGCTTGACGGCAGTCTTATGGAACTCCAATACATGCATGAGATCCCACAACAAGCTCTTGGGGGAGTGTGGCAGAAAAAGGCACCTCACTCCACCTGAGGATTTTCTGTGCAAGATGGAGAGCAGCATCCGATTTTGTGCCATCCTGATGACTGATGTATTGGACTATTACAATGTTTGAACACACCAGCATGTGGAATTGTCTTTGAACCATTAAGATGAAATTCAGGGCTAGACAAAGACTGCCCTCAGTTCCAGACAGCTCAAGTATTCGACCCATACAATGGAGGGGAGACAGTGTGTCTAGCATTCTCAATGACTCTAGCTTGTCAGTGTGCTCAACATGAAACACTTGTATGCATCCCCAGAGCACCCATGGTGCTAGAGAGAGGCTGAAATACAGTGAAGTATTGGAAAAACTGGTATAGCAGTTAATTGTTGCTTTGGCACCCACGGGATCTTGACAAGTGGCCAGGGCCATGCAAGTGGCCAGGGCCAACCTGCTTGTAATCCGCCATTTTGCGGGTGGCTGTCAAGACCTGTTTGGAGCTTGCCAGTGGTGGATGGAAACTGAAATATTTGGTGAAATATTTTCCACGGATTTAAAAAAATACTTACCACAGAATTTTAAAAACCTTAATCCTTGAGCTTGCCACATGGTAGCCAGTAATAACTATAAAAATCATGGGAACTGAAAGGACAGAAATAAAAATCCTGGTAAAAGCCAAAAGGACATAAGGCACACCCAATACACTGTTAAGGTGTGGCATGTTCTCATAGAGTCTCTTCATCAGATTCCACATAGTCCCTTCTCCACCACCACCAGAAATTCTCACTGCTGGAGGAAGCATCTTCAGTGGGAATGAACTCCAGAATAGGGGGTAAGGTCCCCAATTAGTGAGATCAATCCCCTCATACTCATCATCCTCTTCCTCTACATATTGCCTTCTTCTAGAAAGGGCCTCTTCATCGTAGTCCTCGTCATCACTCATCTGCTCCCTCCTTCTCCTCCTGCTCAACCACAAGGAACGCTCACTGCTGGAGGAAGCATCTTCAGAGAGAACAAACTCCATAGCAGGGGAAAATCTCAAGGGGGGTGTGCTCCACTCCCAATTAGTGAGATCAATCATCTCATACTCATCATCCTCTTGCTAAACATATTGCCTTCTTCTAGAAAAGGCCTCTTCATCATAGTCCTTGTCATCACACATCTGCTCCCTCCTTCTCCTCCTGCTCAACCACAAGGAACGCTCACTGCTGGACGAAGCATCTTCAGAGGGAACGAAATCTATACTAGGGGAAAACATCCTCGAGGGGGATGAGCTCCCCTCCCAGTTAGTGAGATCAATCACCTCATACTCATCATCCTCTTGTTCGACATGTTGCCTTCTTCTAGGAGGGCCCTCTTCATTGTTGTCCTCTTCATCACTCATCTGATCTCCAATTCTCCTCATCCACTAGAGATTCTCTCTGCTGACTGGATCAACGACAGTTGGAAGGAACTCCAAAGCAGAGAAGAAGCTCCACAAATGGGATGGGCGCCTCTCCGGATTACTGAGTTAAATATCCCTTTGTGCACATCACTTCTGGACACCCATAAATTCATGCTTCTACATATGTTTTAATGCCGAAGGCATTTTTAAGCCAATAAAATGGACTGTAGTTTTATGCTGTGAGTATTTCTGATGAAGTCAGCAATAAAATCGACAAAAGAACAACATTTTTGTTGTTTTTTTAGAAAGACGTGTAAATACAGTAGGACAGGCATTGCTATGGTAAACTATGGTAAAACACATGCTCTTCTTTATTTGAGCTGTGAAAAATACCAAAATGCACAACTCTAACAGCTTTAACTGGCAAATAAATGAAACAGAGCGTGTTTCTGTGACTGATCTGATGTCATCTGATCGACTGTATGCCGGGGCCGCAGATTCAGAAGTTCAGAAGTTTATACTAAACGTTAAAACAGATAAACACAATCTTCCTTGTAGAATGTCTGGCAAATATCAAATCCTGGTGCACAAATGTGGCTGCTGCTTTCTATCTATTCCTTCTATCTATTCTATCTATACTTTTCTGTCTTTTCCCCACTGGTATTAACATGTCACAAGTGAACAGCATTAAATATAGATGTGCACAGGGTCAAATTTGTCTTGTGATCCGACCATTCAGACGGCATTAGGAGGTTGTCTGGGAAGCAGTTGAATGCATCCTGATGCGTCCCAGACAACATGAAACACCGCCTATTCAACCATGTTGCCAGATATGCAGCTTTCACACGGAATTAAACCCCGTTTGAGCAGCTATATTATAACAGGTTGGGGCTTTTTGACTGTGCCATGTTTTGCATAAATTATATCTACTGTATGTGGACACCTGAGCCTCATATGTGCTTCTTGAATATCCTGTTCCAAATCCATGGTCATTAGTATAGAGTTGGTTTCCCTTTTTTGCTATAATAGGTCACATCAAGGAAAGGCTTCCTACAAGATTTTAGAACCTGTCTACTGGAAACTTGTGCAAAAGCATTAGTGAGATTGGGCGGTGATGTCAGACAAGAAGAACATACATTCAGTGTTCAGTTTATCCCAAAGATGTTCAGTGGGTTTGAGGTCAGGGCTTTGTTCAGGCCATTTGAGTTTTTCCACAGCAACCTTGCCAAGCCATGTCTTCATGGAGCTCAGATTGTGCATGGGGCATTGTCATGCTGGAACAGGGAAGGGATATGCATGTAAGGGAAGACCAATATAGTATATGCATGTGATGGTCAGGTGTCCACATACTTTTGGTCATATAGTGTTTATGAAAATATTCATACAAGGCACATACTTCTTGTTATCAGTCGTCACATGATGTTTGCTTGTTAGTGAATGGTGAAGGATTTATATGTTGGTGAATTGGTTCGTTCATTCTAACAGCTGTTGTTTATTTATGATCACATCTGTAATAATCCAAGACAAATTTTCGCACCTTGGTGAAATAACTAGCCTATTAAAGCAAAGTGTTTAAACATGCAGTAAAATATTAGATTTATACCCATTTTGTAGGTCTGGTGGTGGTGGTGATGGTGGAGGTGTTACTGTCTTTATCATTTCTTATTGCCTCATTGTTTCTTCATTTCTACTGCACTCATTGTTGAACCTTTAAGCTCTTCAGAATTATTACTAATTGTAAAGTCAAACCTGAGGAATCAAGGCTGGAAGAGAAGAGAATAAATTCATAACGATCTATCGGCGAGCGGATCCCCCAGAGAAGGTAGCGGGTCCAGCACGGAAAAATAAAAGCGACATACAACACCGGAAGCGGCGGATTTCACAGTGACGCGATAAGTGGATGAGGTAACAATAGCCGCAGAAGGACTTCGTATCGGTGGCATGATTCACAGTAACGCTGTACATGATCGAAATCTACAAGAGATTGGAGAGGCAGCCGGTGAGATACAACATTAAAATACACTGCTCAAAAAAATTAAAGGAACACTTTGAAAACACATCAGACCTCAATGGGAGAAAATACCATGCAGAATAGAGCTGAAGATCTTTTCCCGAACCCGACAGGATCCGTCAGGACCCAACGGGTCAGGTCGGGTTCGGGCTTAATTTCTGTCAGTTTACTCGGGCTCGGGTCGGGTTCGGGTTTGAGCGGTAAATGAGCGGTCAGGTGATGCGCTTCGATTAGCGCCAGAAACCCAGCTGACATTTCAGCGATTATTCACCAT
>JAOVVH010000026.1:10209159-10220585 GCA_028566435.1 Scorpiodoras heckelii | reverse complement strand
CTACTTTGAAGAATCTAAAATATAAAACATATTCTGGTTTGTTTAACACTTTTTTTGTTTACTAAATAATTCCAGATGTATTTCTTCATAGTCTGGATGACTTTAGTATTAATCTACAATACAGAACATTTTTAAATAATGAAAAACCACTGAATTAAAGGTATCCAAACTTTTGACTGGTACTGTATTTCACTACTGCAAATATAGCTGCTCACAGTAATGAAAACATCAATACATTACTTTATCCTGATGTGTACTTTAGATCAATTAACACAGACTCATTCATTGGTTAAATCTATAACACAGACTCTACACTTTGCTATTTTGAGAAAATAAAAACATCTTAAACTATTACATCTTAAACTTCTTAGCTAGCTATCTCACTGCTAACAAAACATGCTTTCGTGACGCATCTAGGTTTTTTCCCACTTTGTAGCTTGTATACGTCAGGCTAAAAAAATGACATCGTTCCTATTTTCGCAGTTAAGTACATTGCAGTGTTATTGTTAAATGAGTGGTTTTATAAAACAGCAGAGATATGGCATTTCTGTATTTAGGTTTCCAACAATTTCCATAAAAACGATGGGAACTGCATGCAAAGTATGAGGAGGAACAATATGCAAATGAGGTGTTGGTGTTTACTAATCGCTCTGCAAATCTAAATGTAGTGTGTAATATGACCACCAAATAAAGTGAGAGAAAGAGCAAGAATGAAGTGAAATAAGCAGGTAGTTAGGTAGTTCTGGATATTGATATTGAAAGGTATAAGTTGCACTGCAGCCCCTCCTATAGATGAAATTGCCCCAAATTTGGTGGGTGTCTGAAGAATGTATTAGTGATGCAGGGTGTGAAGATTTGTAACATTTGAGCCTTTACATCACAAGATATTGGATAGTGAAATGCTAGATTTTTGCTTCGAATATTATTCACTACCTACAGGCCAACGAGCCTTAAAAAATTAATAATTTCTGGCACACCTAGAGGCACAAACCTCAGATTCTGTATCAGACACGTGGAACTACAACTATACCAAGTATCATGTGGATTGGTGAAGCCTAAGAGCATGATCTCATCGGCCAAATATTGGTAGAGGGTAAAAAAAACCCAGAGGAATAAGATGAAAAAGACTTTGACAAACACTGTGTGACTGCCAGCGCTAGCTATGGTGGTCATAATAAATTGTGCAAGGCGGTCTAGGCAGCGCAAGGTGGAGCACTGTACCTGATTGACTGATGAAAAAGCAAACATCGTCTCTAAAGACTGGAGTAGTGCGGTCCAGGAAGTCACTGGCCAGCTCCACCATGACGGGCAGCTCTGTTAGTTCCTCCAGGATCTGCCTTGTCTGAGCACACACAAAAGCACACGGATATCAGGTAACTCAAACAAATAAAAACCTTTTAATCCATGTTCAAGCACAAAAAAAAAAAATTCTGAATGTAACTTACTGCAATTCCTGCGTGAAAGCTGGTGCCACAGCCAATTATAATGAGGCGGCGGCATCTCTTGATCTCCTTCAGATGGTCCTTAACACCACCAAGCACCACTGCACACACAAGTGTATGGGTTAATCAGAGTCAGAATCCTTCCTTCACCACTTTTGTCTGAAATCTAAACATTTCCTGTGAAAGACTTGAAAAGACGTGCGGTGTTTAAAATGGCGTCCGTTTGTGTGAGTAAATCACTTGGGCAGTTTTAGCTCTAGAGGAAGTTCAGTGCGAGTGCTGTTTCACAGCTGGTCGTGACTGGGGTCAGAATCTACCTGTGTTTGTGTCGAAGCAGATCCGGCCTCTCATGGTGTTGAAGACGGAATCGGGCTGCTCAAAGATTTCCTTCTGCATGAAGGCTTTGAAGTTGCCTGAGGGAGAAAACCCACGAGAGCTAGCTTAAGCATACAGAGCAGGTTTAATGGAGCTAGGAACATATATACAGGATATCCAGAAACGGTCAGATTGCAGGAACAAATGAGATATGTGATGCATCTATGGTTTTTAGTGTAATATGTTTATTATAATTTGCCATTTATACTGACTTCAGTAAAAGGGCCTGCATTTAGAAACCATAACAAGAATACATATAAGAAAATTCATGTCCAGGCAATGTTTCGAACCAGTTCCAGTGCCCCTGGGTCTACTATAGCCTCAGATTCCTGTTCCTGCTTGACAGGAGTGAAACCTGATGGGGTTTTCTGCTCCTGCAGCCCATCAACCACAAGATTTGTGCATTCTGAAAAGCTTTACTGATCACCATGGCTATAAAGAGTTACTGTAGACTCAAACCTGTCTGGGCATACTTCTCTGATATTCTTCTTTTATATCAACATATCATTTCATCCTACAAAACTGCTCCTTAATGGACGTTCTGAAATCTCAAACAAGCCCATTCGGCATCACCAAGTCCACTTTCCCATCCATTCTGATTTTCACAGTCAATGTGCTCACTCAAGCGCGTGACCTGTACCTGTATCAGTTTATGCACTTGCTGACTTTATAATTGCACATGTATACAGGTGTTCCTATTAAAGTGGACAGTGGGGACAGTAAAATTTGCTTCCCAAGGCCATGCACTTTGAATAATACGTTCATTCTGACTGTGCTTTCAGTACTTGAAAGTTAATAATTCTTTAAATGGCGGAACAACTGGTAAATACTTTTCCTTATTTCACTGCCAGTCCGTTTGTGGCATCAGTTGTGACGATCCTGTAATAAAATCGTGTTCACTGGAGTATAGCTGTGTGTCTGTGTCTGTTGCAGACCTTTCATAATCTGCTGTAGCTCCATCTGCAGGGTCTGGATGACTCGGACAGGGTCCTCACCGGCGCTGCGGTTCATGCGGTGCAGAGACAGCTTCCCCTCCGCAACAGCCGCTATGTCATCGTCCTCCAGGTAGATCACTTTATTGGTGTGCTCAATAATGGCGCTGAGAACCATAGCAACAGAGACAGGGTTTCAGATTCGACTGAAATCATGACTTCATAGACATTCTGCTACAAACTGCAGCCCATCGAAGTTGCAGTAAGATTCGGGGGCCACACAGAGGCAGCATTGAGCTTCCCATGCATACGGGTTAATTTCATGGGCGAAGTCCCTCTTAAATTTATTTGAGCTGTTTGCACAGACAGACTCAATGACTCTATTACTGACGTCTACTGTGACTCTATTACACGTGTTTTTATGCGTGTGTGTGTGTGTGTGTGTGTGTGCGTGTGTTACCTGGCATCAGAGGCGAAGTAAAACTCCACAGCCATCTTGTCATTTACAGAGTGCAGAGCATTGCTGCTGTCCACCCTGTTGATGTAATTCTTGTTCTGAACATTTTTTGATTCTCCTGTAAATTGAAAAAAAATGAGTCAGAATTACTACAAAGAAGCAGACTACTGAATTATTTGAGTTATAGGTGGACTATGGATTTGGAGTTAAACACACACAAACACACACAAAATGCACAATATGAGATAATAATATGACATTTGGATACATAGTCATTAAGCTGTCAGTAGGTGTAATAGAGAAGGAGTTTACTGTACAAGCCTGGCTATTTACTTCTACTCCACTCCTTGAACAAAAATCTACAGTCAATCTAGAGTAAGTGCTGCCAGGACATTGCTGCTATGTATCATGTATCATTATGGAATTTATAATGGAAGTATTCTTCAGCCAAAAAAAGTATAGTATTTGCAAATGAAGCCCTGAATCTGTACAAGCTCTCAGGATGAATTGTAGGAGCACTGGTGGTCATGTGTTGCCAAGCTCAGCGTGTACACATTCATCCTGCTCATGCATGCTGTGATACTGTGACACAATCTTACGGAAAAGCAAACTAGCAAGAAGTGCTCACTGTATTGTTCATTAACATATTTCGCTTGTATTTGTTTTCCCGGGTCCTGCACTACAACATGCTTGCGCGTACAAGCCGTGCCTGACCGGGAGGGAAGAAGACAATGAAAAAGAGCATTAAAAATGAAACAGAACTGGTTTGGCGAACCGTAGTTGGGCGTATTTGTGTTTGTGTGTGTGTGTGTCTTTGTGTTTGTGTGTGTGTGTGTTATACGTAGAGGATCGCATAGCTTGGAGGACAGTGGAGTGCAGGCTCACCGTTGTACTGAATGGGGATCTGCTCAGTGGAGAGCTCGTACTGGCTTCGGACACCAATCAGCAAAGGACTTCCTCTCCTAGGAGACGCAAAACAGGAGACTGTCTCAAATTCAAGCAAGTATTAAAAATCAGACGGAGAGGAAGACATAAGCAGAATGCAGAATGAGTTCTGCGTTATTGAGTCAGTACTCAGTTTCCAAATGTTACTTTTCCAACAGAAAATTAAACGTTACACAAAAATGTTTGTGTGTCAGTAATGAAAGCGACACGTTACATAACAGCACTTTTCAGACAAAAAACATAATAAAGGCTGCTGGGTTTTGCTGCAAAAAAAAGAGGTAAGTGCGACAGTCAAAGTCTCCAGAAGAGCTCTGGCAGATTCTCTGAACTCCTGGACGTCCTGATATTCTGACAATGCCTGTTGGGATATAAAAGCTGGCTGACCTTCTCCTTATATTGCTGTTCAGATCCTTTCTGCCCGAAGCAAGATAAAGGAAATATGACACCTGATAAACATCTTTTACCGTGGAACACATGACTGTATGGTGACTTGTGGCAAACAGAAGCTCCTTGGTCCACATTCTCACAATCCACATTGTTTAAACAGGTGTGGACGTAAGCTAACAAAATACTGAAAAGCTAAGTTCAGCTCATTAAACCAATCTCTATCAATCTGAATTGGCTTAGCGGTGAAGATCAGAGGTTCAAGCCCCTTTAAGTAAGCAGAGATGTGCAATCCAGGATGTGTGAAGTACAGAATTTCACTGTGCTATCAAGTATATGCTGAAGTACCAGAAAAACTGGAATAGCAGTTAATACTTGGTAGGTCCGTCTACCGAGGGATCTTGGAGGGAACGTTGCACAGTCCTCACGCTGATGTCTGTTGAGGCCCCAGCATTGAATTCTGATGTTACTTGAGGCAGTGTTGCACGCCTATCACGTGAAACGATTCTGGTCACGTTCACCCAGAGTCTTTTTACAATCACACTGCTGTCATAAGTTCGAGGTTTTGCCGGAATTCTTGTAGTCACGCTACACCCTTGAAACTTTGCTTCTACCTCTGAAATGCTATGACCCGTCTCACGAGCTCCGACTATTAAACCGTGTTGAAAATCGCAAATCCGTGACAACTTGTCATTCTCATGGTGCTCCAGAAGCTTCCATAGATGTCTACTGCTTTATATACGCACTGACGGACGCAACCAATGACGTGCACAAGTGCTGTGTATTTTGCATAATACCAGTTTTTCTGGTACTTCAGCGTATAGTGATACAGTGATACCAAGTTTCATTCATACACTTCAGTGTGTCACAAAGGCTTCTTTCTTCTTCTTCTTCTTCTTCTTCTTCTTCTTCTTCTTCTTCTTCTTCTTCTTCTTCTTCTTTTATTTAGGACAGTGGAGTTTAATCAGTTTGGATGCAGACAAAGAGTTTGACCCTGAAAAGAAGGCACAGATTTTTTTGAACAGGCTCGCTGAGATGTATTCAAATCAAGTCAAATGACAGCAGGCTTATGCAGATAGGACGAGAAGAAAGAAAAGAGAGAGAGGGAGAGAGAGAGAGATCTTTAGGAAGATCTGTAGGAAGAGACATCTTTCCTACAAGGAAAGTGGACAGAGAGAGAGAGAGAGAGAGAGAGAGAGAGAGAGAGAGAGAGAGAGAGAGAGAAAGCAAGAGAAAACCTTTCTTTGACAATCGAACAGATTAAGCAGGTTTTTCGATTATGCTTTCCAGAAAGTATTTTAGATTTTAGCAGAAAACTTGCATCCTGCTGCCTTTTTTTTTTAAAGAATAAAACAGATTATCCATGTACTGCCTTGCACAATTCCCTGATCTGAAAAAAAAAAAAAAAAGGCAAATGACCACAAGCAACAGCATGCTCATTCAGAGTGAAGCAAAGGCAGATGGGCGCTATTAACTCTGTACGTGGTCCTGCTCGGCTCGCTTCCATATGTATAAATCAGCATTACGCCGTTTCTGAAGGGTCACAGCAGCACAACCTTTGCTGGAGGAAGACGTATAGAGATGGAGCAGCTGTTAGGCTGCTATTTTTATTTTATCATCTGCTCGTCTGCATAGAAATCAGGCTACCTGTCTGTATCTTTCACTGTTGTAACTTCCTGCACTTTTCCTATCAGTTTTATTGTAGCTCCTGAATAATTCATAGACTTGAAAGGGTTAATGGTAGAGTCAGTAACCAATACGTGTCTCTCTTCGGTTCTATCAAATACACACCTTTAAAACACACATGCTGCGTAGACTCAAAGTCCTGACTGCTAGTGCAGCATGACTGACAGGCAAATACAGACAGGTCTTTGATTCTGATTGGTTGGATGTTTGTGGTCCACATCATTAGATTTTTTTTTCCCTTTGATTTCCCCAAATAATTATTCTCAGCTGATAGAATGTTCTGTATATATGAATAAATATTGCAAAATGTTTAAGAATAAAAAGCTTCTGTGGTTTACTCATCTACAGGAGAAAAAAAAGGGAAAAAAGGTGAAGCGTTTTTTTAAACACTGCATCTCTACACACCTGGTGGCGATAGCCTCTCCTGGGAAGTGGACACTTTTGAAAACGAGAGCGAAAGCCCCTTCCTGCAGACAAAATAAAAAAAAACATTATTTGTGCACTTCTAGAACTGAGACTCAGATACATACAGTACATATTACATTTTATTTGCATGAATCAGGGACCGAGTGTGAGGTGCCGAGAGAACAAACGGCACAGTGAGCACTGAGCGAAGGAGGAATATATCAGCCCTGTGTGCTGGAAATACACTCACCCTGTGAATTCACTAACACAGAAACCCACAAGCGCAAATAAAAATAAAAATATAACCTATTAGCTGGTAAGTTTTACTGAGTGGAGTCATGCAGAATCTGACACAGCTCTTCTGTAGACTTTGACAGTCACACTTACTTCTTTTTTTGCATGCAAAACCCAGGAGCCTTCGTTATGCTTTTGTCTGGAAAGTGTCTGAAAATTGTTGCTTAAGCAGTTCTTGAGATATTAAAATATGTCCCCTGAAGCGCCCCTCCCCTACGGTGAAATTTAGCGAGCATCTAAAGAATGTGGTAGTGACGCAGGGTATGAAACTTTGTGACGTTTGATGCTTCACATCACAAGACATACCGTAGGTGAAGTGCTTTGAACGTTATTTACACCAACATGCCATAGAAAGGTAATCATTTTAGACAAAAGGTAAGGTTTTTGAGCTACACACCAAAAACTTATATCAGATCAGACATACACTGGAGTACCAGAAAAACTGGCCTATCACGTGAAACCATTCTTGCCAGTCGACGCCGTTCACGTTCACGCACAGTCTTTTTTCCGGCCACGCTTACTGTCGTAAGTTTGAGGTTTTGCTGGAATCCTTGTAGCCATGTTACATCCTTGAAATGCTCATACGTGAAAATCCAAACTCTGCTTCTACTTCTGAAATGCTACGACCCATCTCACGAGCTCCGACTATTAAACCGTGATAACTTGTCATTCTCACGGCGGAAACGGCTCTAGGAGCTTCCATAGACGTCTACTGCTTTGTACACATCCTGGCGGACACGACGCGTATAGGTGGTGTTGTTATGTATTTCGAACAGGCTAAAGTACCAGTTTTTCCAGTTTACTTTTTTTACTTCAGTGTATGGTGATACAACGATACACTGCAAATCCCTGGTCTTAAATGAACACCTAGAGTGTTGATTTAACACCTTACGGTGTTTATGTAACTCTCTGGGTGTTCGTTTAAGACCAGGGATTTGCTGTGTACCAAGTTTCATTTGGACTGGTGAAGTCTAAGTAGCCCAGCTGTGCTGTGCGGTCATAATGACATACTTTTTAACATAATTTTACTATTTTTAATTTTAACTTTGCTCTTTAAATTTGCCATGTCCTGCCCACTAGCTAGCTCTCCCCTATGAGACTCATATGAGGCTGAAAGCTAGCACAGGTTTCCAATAAGACACAGAATTGTTAAGTGTCTCTGAGACTGACATGGGAGACTGTACTGCCACGGATGGCTCTGGCAAGATCAGGATTCTGACTAGTAGTTCGGATCTTCCTCGGTTACACCGCTTTTAATGCGGCTGCTTTTAACAAATCTGTATATTGTACTCTATAATCACGAAAATAACCTATCTTTGCGTATGACAATTCTTGCTATTCAATATTCACAAAGAAATGTTCACACCTACAGTATAGTCACAACCCTAGACACACACACACACAAAAACCATTTGAAAGACATGAAGTCACTGCCTGTTTCTACTCAGACCCGAACTGGTTTTCTTCTCTACCTCCCTCGCTCTGGCCCCTCTAACGCCAAAGGGTCCTCCCTGAACCCAGCTTGCTTCAAGGAAGACAAAAGACCCATAAAATCCACATACTACAAGACTCAAAAACCATTATCGCCTCTTTCATCTCAGAACTTCAGCCATGACCCGAGAAGACGCTTCCAAGCGTGATTTAGATAACGAATTCGTTTTACAGCTGAAGCCATAAAGCAGGATGAGTCTCTGTTAGTGCGGTGGAGAAAAGGGGAAAGTCAAACAGGTCTCAGCTGACAGCCTGAGCTGCTCTTTATAAACTCTTGATAAACGGGACGAGAACAAGGATATGTAGGTTGTGACCGTGGCACGGTTAAACAGTGCTCTCATGGGAGATGTTTACTCTGATACGTGGACTCTGGAACCTTCTGAAAAAAAATGTTATGGTCCTGAAGCCTGTCCAAAGGTGACTGATAAAGTCAGACATGCTTTGTACAGTACTGAATAAATATACTACGAGTGAAGGGTTTAGTGTTTTGGTTCAACGAAAGCAGGTTACGGCTTTGGAAAACTAACATCTCTGTATCATATGTTCAAAGTAATGTTGGTGATATTGTCACAAAATGTAACCTTCAAATCTACTGTCAGTTATTATAACGTAAGATATACAACAGGCTATAAACCTGATATAAAGGGCTGTTAAGGAACTATCTTTGCTCCATAAAAGCATAGACACACACAGAACCTAAGCAACAACTGGACTTCGTTCCCAATATTATGAGCAAAAAAAAAAAGTCCCAGAAGAGTCTGAGTAAGACTCACACACACACACACACACACACACACACACACACACACGCAAACACATACGCACACAGACGCACGGTCTTATTGCTTACCAGCTGCTTGATGACACGCTCCACCAGGGTGGAGAAGGACACATAATCATTCTCACGGTTGTCATAAAGATACTTGATCAGCTTGGGGATAACTTCAGTGTCGGTCTCTGACTCAAACTCGTAGCCTTTGGAGATCTGGCAAAAAAGGGTGGGATGCACCAGCGCCATGGTTACACATACAAGCAAAGGCAAAATACACACGCTTTGTTATTTCTTACAGAAGAATAAATGGATTCTGAGGATTACACTATAATAACTACATCAATCCCTATTGGTCAGATAAGATTATAACTCACATCCCCTGAGAGAATTAGGTTCATCCATTGCGCATGAATACATTGTCTTCTGTCTCTGTCTACGGCCCGTTAATGTGAGGTTTGGGGAATGTTGAGGGATGAAGAAAGAGCCATATGGCTTGCTGGATTAGTTATCTGTTCAACTTTTAGGCCAAGTCTGGCATCATGTTATGCATTTAGGGTAAAAAAAAAACCAAAACTACGATTACTACATCTGTCCTTTTTTTCTTCGAGATTTTCTCCCCCACATCTTTCTTAGTTAAAGCTCGAACTTCTTATTCTTATTCATTTTTTTTTACAATTCAGACAGTTCACTTGGAGCCTCCGCTGTAACAGATTCCCGAATTAACTCAAAGCATGTGTGGGTTTTGAAATTTCGGGGACGTTTCACTCACCAGATACTTCTTCAGTTCTTTGTAGTTGGTGATAATGCCGTTGTGGATCACCACAAACTCTACAGAGAAATGTAGACATGATTGATTAATGAACGCATTATAAAAACCATAGCTGGCAATGCATACTCTGGTCTCTGTTAAAAAATTAAATAGCAATTTCGCTCTCTAAAAAATAACCCAAAAGACAAAAAACACGATCTTGAACTCTGTCTCTTGCTTTGAACATTTCTGACCTTGTTCCACGACTAGCGTAAAATTTAGGCAGATTCGAAATTGGTTATACGAAGCGAAATAATAATGAAACTCTTTCGATACGGTCGAGAGTCGATCGTCGTCTTCGTGCTAATGTTTGCACGTGAACTTCTACACATGACACGCGTCAAAGAGGTTTTCTTTAAACGTGACGCTGCATATTACCACCGTGATGATCGTACGCTATTAGGTCAGAACATCCTTCGACATACGTTTCAGTCGGACTTGCTGCTTGCAAAATTGTAGGACTTTCCTGAAGCATTTCTATCTTCAAAAATGGATATAGCGACTATCTAACAGCACATACTATGCCTGTGCAAGAATCCACCAATTCTCAACCTAGGCTTGTTGGCAAAATTGCTATATTTACCTGAAATCACACTAGAACGAAAAAAATAACTTTGTCACTCTGGAACATTTTACTAGTGAAAGATCACAAAAAATGAACATGCTTCGCTAGTGTAATGTCAAGCGAAGGCCAGCTATCAAGCAACATGCATTAAGAAACGGAGCTGTAATTCATCACGATTATTGACAAAGCCTTTATTTCTATATCACACTGCCTCTGACTCATTCATTTAATTCATACAGGCTTGGACATTAGTTATTCATTAGCACTTGGTGCTTTACTTACTTACAGCATGAACAGCCTTTTTTTTTTTTTTTTTTGCATTGCATTGGTGTTAAAATGATATACAGTATGCTGCTTCGGATACTTCAATGCACTTTTAACTTCTTCACACATCATAGACATCCAAAGACCAGGATCTGGATTTTACCATTAACATTACATAAAGGCTACAAACAGAGCAGGCATTATAAAGTCATGTATCAGTCCTCTGAATTTAAGGACACACCCTTTCCAGTGACGTCAGAAGGGTCTGAATGCTGTGCTAGGAGCAGTCTTTAAACACAGGTTCGACAGGTTATGCTGGAATGCCTATCCTAACTTAATTAGCTTAAAGCAGACACCGTGGAAAACTGTTGTTATTTTAATCATTTCGATGCCTTGAGGATGCACGGGGCCTTTAAAAAAATGGCCTGTTATATTTCCAGTCTGTGGCCATAGAGAGAAAATAGGTGGTGAGATCAGACCATGTCCAGAAGTGCATGCTTCTTACGTAATATCTCCTTAGTACTTATGGCTGCTTTAATTACATACATACCCACCATACATGTACACCAATACTGTATATACTAATTTACATGTTCAAGCATGGAC
>JAOVVH010000026.1:10186567-10201667 GCA_028566435.1 Scorpiodoras heckelii | reverse complement strand
ACTTTTATTAAATAAAGTCAAGTGAATAATGAGGCAACATTCAACAGTCGTTTCTCTTAAAATAGACCAGTGATAAAAGGCATCATCATTTTCAGTGGTTCTACAATGCCGACCTGCACGTACAACACAAATCACAATGTGCGTTAAAAGTGCGATTAACGCGCAATTAAAAAAATTAATCGCACGATAAAAAAAATTTATCGCGTGACAGCACTAAAAATTACACAATTATTCAACAAAGAAACTTCTATGTTTTATCTAACAAAAACTAATTTGCGCAAATAGCATCTTTTCTTAAAAATAATTGTATTTAGTTTCTCAAAAACATGTCACATTTACTGCAACCCTGAAATGTCTTTTAAAACAAATGCAAATTGTTATGCTTCAAAAAATGCTACGTTGCTCCGAGCCTTCAAGGAGTGTACTGCATTTTGTCTTTGTGTCATTTCTTGTTTCGCAGGGTATAAATATCAGGTTGTA
Source organism: Scorpiodoras heckelii (assembly GCA_028566435.1). Taxonomy (NCBI): domain Eukaryota; kingdom Metazoa; phylum Chordata; class Actinopteri; order Siluriformes; family Doradidae; genus Scorpiodoras; species Scorpiodoras heckelii. The sequence continues at coordinate 10,201,187 of JAOVVH010000026.1, read as the reverse complement.
CAAATACACATTCTTTTGCCGTCTGTCAAAAAGCTTTTAACACGAGAATGTAATATAGCTGTTGACCTACACAACTCAGGAGCGCAAACCTGGTCTTAGTGTATAGTAATATTCATAGCTCATGTTTCATTAAAGCCAACTCTAATAATTCATAAAGTGATTTATTGAAGTGATGCTTCTCAGAGCAGACTGACTCTCCTGCTTTTGCAGAATCTTACTCTACTTTCATTATGAGTTTCGTTGTCAGACATGCAGATTATCATCCTCATAATACCGTACATCAGCAACACAGCCCTATAACTTTAATGTTCTGTAAAATGTCCACTATATCTCTACTTGGGAATCTTTCACTATTTGAGAACCTGTTAACAAAACAAGTATTGAATTTCACGTGACATAAAAATATAAAAGTAGGAAAAACAATAAAAACAATAAAAAGAGCTGTCAAATATAACAAAATATGGGACTATATATAAACACACCAAGAAATAAAAAGCTATTGAATAATTATCTAGTGGAGTACAGAACAGGTGTCCCTACATACATTATGTAGACAAAAGTATTCAGACACCTACACATTACACCTACAGGAGCTTTTATGACATTTCATTCTAAATCCATAAGCTTTAATATGGAGTTGGTCCCCTCTTTTGCAGCTAAAACACCTCCCACTCTTCTGAGAAGGCTTTCTACAAGATTTTGCAGTGTGTCTGTTGGAATTTTTGTCCATTCATCCAGAAGATCATATGTGAGGTCAGGCACTAATGTAGGACAAGAGGGCCTGGCTCTGTATCTCCATTCTAGTTCATCCCAAAGGTGTCTGATGGGGTTGAGATCAGGGTTCTGTGTGGGCAAGTCAAGTTCTTCCACACCATACTAACCCAACCATGCCTTTATGGACCTTTATTTGTGCACTAGGGCACAGTCATGCAGGAACAGAAAAAGGCCTTCCCCAAACTGCTGAAGCATTAATATTTCCCTTCACTGGAACTAAGGGGCTTTGGCCAACCCTGAAAAACACCTCCATGTCATTATCCCTCCTCCACCATACTTTACAGTTGGCACAATGTAGTCAGGCAGGTAACGTTCTGCTGTCATTTGCCAAGCCCAGACTCACCCATCAGACTGCCAGACAGAAGCGTGATTCATAACTCCACAGAACATGTTTTCACTGCTCCAGAGTCCAGTGGATACCACTCCATCCGACACTTGGCTTTGTGCTTGGTGATGTAAGGCTTGCATGCAGCTCCTCGTTCATGGAAGTCCATGCCATGAAGCATCCTGTGCACAGCTTTTGTGCTGATGTTAAAGCCAGAGGAGGTTATCGAGACAGCAGAGCGTTGGTGACTATTATGCACTATGCATCTCAGCACTCAGTGACCCCGCTGTGTAACGTCATGTGGTCTGACACTTCGTGTCTGAGTTGCTGTGGTTCCTAAACACTTCCACATTTCAATAATACCACTCACAGTCAATTGTGGAATATCTAGGAGGGAAGAAATTTCACGAACTGACTTGTTGCAACAGTGGCATCCTATTACAGTATCACACTCGAATTCGGTGAGCTCTTTAGAATGAAGTATTCTTTCACAAATGTTTGTAAAAGCAGATTTCATGGCTTGGTGCTTGATTTTATATACCTGTGGCAATGCGACTCCATGAAACACCTGAATTCACTGATTAAGAGGTGTGTCCGAATACATTTCTCCATATAGTGTATCTTAGTGCTAAGACCAAAAGGGTGTGTTTTAGGTCACATAATGTGCTATCTTGCCATCATTCTACTAAGATTAAAGTTTAAAGAGAATCAAACTGCCTATACCTGTTCAAGATTAAACAAGCTGGTAAACAAACACAGCTGGTAAAAGTTCTCAACTTGGTAAAAGCTGGTAGAAGCTGAAGTACTGCTTTGTATTCTTCCCTTGAGTGAACGTAGAAAAGTATAAATATAAATATATTGAAATTACAAATGCAAAAGTAAAATTTCCAAAAGAAAACAATGTCTGACTCAAGTCACACTGATTTTAGATGTGGATGGTAAATTAGTTCTTCTTTTACCAAGGAGCTAAAGATAACTAACAACATCTTCATTGCTAATCTCTCAAACTTTAGCTAGCATACATGATGCAAGTTGGGACACGTTCTAAAAATGCAATAAGAACTGGAATCTGTAATTTGTTAATTCACTTCGACCCTTATTTAACAGAAAAAAGGAAAAAAAGAGAAAAAGTTGGGACAGAGGCAAAACAAGACTGAAAATGTTCTACAAGTAACATTGGAAGGTTCCACAATTAGCAGTTTAACTGATAACAGGTGAGGTCATTGAGATTGAGTATAAAAGGAACATCCACCAAAGGTTTAGTCTCTGCAATTAAGTACGGGTTGTGGTTCACTTTGTGCCAAACTTCATGAGAGAATTGTCACTCAGTACAAACACAATGTTTCTCAGTGCAAGATTGCAAAGAATTTCGCTCTTTCACCATCTACAGTTCATAATATCATGAAAGGATTCAGGGAATCAGGGGAAATATGGTGTGTAAAGGCCAAGGGTGGAAACCGCTGCTGAATGTGCATGACCATCGAACCCTCGGGCGGTATTGTTTGAGAAACCGTCATGCTACTGTGATGGACATAGTCACATGGGCTCTGGAGTACTTTGGAAAATCATTGTCACTTAACACAGTACACTGCTGCATGGAGAAATACAACGAGAAATGCAACCTGAAACTGTATTATTTTGTGCAGGAAAACTGGCGAGTTCTCTGAGCCTGAAATCATCTGAGATGGCTCCAATTACAGTGGAAATGCGTTCTGTGGTCCACATTTCAGCTTGTTTTTGGAAAAAACGTACATTGGATTTTATGTGCCAAAGATGAAAAATACCATCCAGACTGTTACCAATGAAAAGTGCAAAAACCAGCATCTGTGATGGCATGGGGGTGCATCAGTGCCCACGGAATGGGGGATCTGCATATACATGAAGGTACCATTGATGCAGAGGATTATATTGGTATTTTGCAGAAACATATGCTGCCGTCAAGACGGGGTCTTTTCCCAGGAACTCCATGTCTGTTTCAGCGGGACGATGCCAGGCTTCATTCTGCACCAGTTACAACAGTGTGACTTGACAGGCCTGCCTACAGTCCAGATCTGTCTCCTACTGAAAATGTATGGAGCATCATGAAGAGGAAACTCAGACATCAGTGGCAATGGAGTTTTGAGTAGCTCAAGTCTTGTACACAGTAACAATGGGCAAAAATTCCACTTGCAATAATTATTCAGCGTTCACGCAACACAATTTTAGCCCAAGCCGTTTCTGCTTGGTCACAGGGTTTGAAGGTTGTTCAGCTCTGAAGTAAATCGGCATTCGACTGGGGCTCAAAAATCGGCTCTCAATCGTTATGTGTGAATTGTTCAAAGTCACGATCTGAGAGGAAATGTCAGCAAGCATGGCTTGTAATGAGTCATATAGCGCAATCCTTATTTTATTATTGTTGGTTTGTATACAATTCCAAACAAGCACAACAACTTCCTGAAATCAAGTTTAAGCAGAGACAATTTTCTCAAACACTCAGTTGCTTTGGGAGTGACTATAGAAAAAGCTTTCAGTTATTATTATTATTATTATTATTATTATTATTATTATTATTATTATTATTATTATTATTATTAAATATTAGCACACAACAACTTGGATCACTCGCTTCTTGCTGCCGGCCATTTTTTGGAAGGAAAAAAACACCCTGTCACACGCATCGTATCACGTCATCCCCCTTGTCACGTCTCACATGTTTTCATGACAAAACGTAATTTGGAGACCAGACAGACTTGTCGGCAATTCCTCCTTTTGAAGACGTTTGTCATTTAGATGTGTGATCAGTCATGTAGTGTGCAAACCACAATTACTTAAAAATGTGCAACTACAAGACAGCAAGATGTGTAGTTTGAACAATACAGCCATCTGACGACTTTGCAAGTGGTGTAGTGTGTCAATTAAAACAGTCGTTTAGTGTCAATTGAAAAGTATCATTTAAAAAAAACGGTGATGTCAATACAACATGTATGTTGGTATTAGCTTTCGTACATGCAGTCACCTATGTTAAGTTTGACAGTAATTAGGAATTAAGATCAACTCCTTGAAGCTGTCAGATGCTGAATATTAGCTCATGGCACAACAAATACATTACTAGAGAGGAATGTCCTGATGCAGTTACTAATTATTGAAAATGTAATGAACAGAAAATAGAGATTTTGCTTGGTGAAAGAAAGGTTTGTTTAAAGTATAGCTAATTACACGTACAGTATAATTACAGTAATAAAGTAGCATACTTAAGAGTTATGAGCGGTCGTATAAGCTGTAACACTTTAACCTCAGATGAATGTGCTTAATAAAAGAATGAACATTTTGGATCATGATTAAGGTTTAGTTAGACATGTACGAGTTTTATTGCACTGCATAGTACAGAGCTTCTTTACTTCTAACCCTTTGGTATGCCTTGTAATTGACATTGCTCAGTTAAAGGTGAAGTGAAAGGATTGGAACTTCTCAGAGAACCAGTTTGGAAACATGTTCACAACTCAACTCTGATTCACTGATAAAACAATGCGATCGTGTTTTTTCTAGACTGTGTCTGTCATTAGAGCTCTGTGCCAAATGAAGACTTAAGAAAATGGATTAGAGTAATACCTATTGCTCGTAACAAAGTGAATTAAGCACTCAGAGTATTGCTTTGTGGTAAACAATCACACCAGATGACAGATTACAGATTACAGATTACAGTTGTGGTCAGAAGTTTACATTCATCGTGAGCATGAACTGAATGTCATGGCAATATTGGGCTTTCAGTGATTCCTTTGAGCTGTTCTTTTTCTGGGGCAGAATGAGCACAGAACGTACATCTTTAATAAACAAACAACAACAATTCGGTGCACAAGTTGTTATTACGTTTTAATCCTTGATTTCAAATAGTTATAAAGTCGAAACGTATTGGAATATGTTTATAAATATAGTGACCGGAAACCGGAGTACCCGGAGGAGACCCACACAGACACGGGGAGGACATGCAGACTCCATACAGAAAATACCCAGACCACCTCACACGGGGATTGAACCCGGGACCTTCTTGGTGTGAAGCGACAGCGCTACCCATTGCGCCACCCCCAGTAATGAAGTTATCAGCGATAATATGCATTTCTGCAAATAGGTTTAGAGCACAGGACATTCATATTGAATGATATTATATCTTAGATTTTATGCAAATCTTATATACACATTTCCTCATTCACCTGGATATACACCTATTAAGCACACAACAGACTTCCGGATTCAAGCATAAAACATTAGAAAGTCTACAGAAATTGAAGGTGGATCTTGGAAATGGTTACCTTCGCTTCATTACAAATTCTGGCCAATCAACAGAGATTTTAAAGAATCAAAACTTTGAAGCTTTTATAACTGGAAATGGTTAGAAATTATAAAAAAGTACTACTACTACTACTACTACTAATAATAATAATAATAATGTCCTTCCTCAAGGTGTGTGTGTGTGTGTGTGCAGTATATAATCCTCAAACAAGTAATAAGGAACCCTGTGCTCTTAAAAAAAATTCAAGGGTTTATTAAAGGTTCTTCGGAACCCTCCATGAGATAGGGTTCTACTTGTACTCCTTTTATTCAGACATCCAGGCTTGTTAGGAAGTCAGGATCGGAGCACAGGGTCAGTCATGGTACGACACCCCTGGAGGAGACACGATTAAGGGCCTCGCTCAAAGGCCTGGGGTGGCTTGGTGGGTAGCACTGTTGCCTCACAGCAAGAAGGTCCTGGGTTCGATCCCCAGGTGGGGTTGGTCTGAGTCCTTTCTGCGTGGAGTCTGTATGTCCTCCCCGTGTGCGTGGGTTTACTCCGGGTACTCGGGTTTCCTCCCATAGTTCAAAGACATGCAAGTTGGAAATACAAAATTGCCCCATGACTGTGTTTGAAAGTTGAACTTGTGTATCGATGTGACTTGTGTTTGTCATGAATAGCCTCTGATGCTGAAATGACGTTTAAAAACTAATAAACAACCAAACTCAAAGGCCCAGTGGCAGTGTAACTGTGCTGGAGCTTGATTTCCCAACCTTCTGACCAGTAACCAAGAGACTTAACCATTGAGCCACCACTGCCCATATAACTATAAGATTATATGGCTAGTGGTTAAAACCATAAGGTTATAACCATATAAGGGTATATGTATATGTTCTTATACTGTATATTATTATGACTATTACTATCATCATTATTATTATTATTTTTAATCTCATATATTCTTTTTTTTCCTTTTTTTTTTTCATTCATTACTATTAGTACCTTTCTACCTGTTCTATTCTGTGTGCACTGTAATAACTGATGCTGCTGGAAACCTAATTTCCCTGAGGGAACACTCCCGAAGGGATCAATAAAGAGTTATCTTATCTTATCTTATCTTATAACTGAAAACTCAGTAGAGTCCAGGCGGGGCAGCATGACAATGGTTTCATGCAAAGATGTCACCCAACAAAGGAAAGTCTATTTTTAAAACAGCTATGTTGAGTTGTCAATCTTGGTGAAATTCCTTCATACCACTGTGCACGACTAGACTAGGTTCAAGGGTTCAGGACTCCTCCTCAAAGGTTCTGTGCAGAACTCTGTGTCTAGGTGTGTCCCTATATAAGAGTGGCTTTAATCTCTTTAACATGGAAGTTAAAGTTGTCCACGATGAACCCAGATGAATCCCATGTAGACACAAAGGACAAAATGCACAGAAGATTCTTGCAGACAAGAACCCAAACTCTTGAAGAATTGAAGTGAGGACCATGGAGCTACACTGTAGGACCTTCTCCAGACCGTTAACACACAAATTTGGAAGCATGAGATGTCTTTCTATGATGTAGCTTAACAAATTCCCTTCACCATACCTGAACTAGGCAGGGCCAAACCTGTTCCAAAATAATGGTGCCCCTATGCACAGAGCAAGGACCATGAAGACACGGTGTGCCAAGATTGGTGTGAAAGAACTCAAGTGGCATGTACAGTGAGCTGATCTCACCCATTATATTCATACCTTTACGGATGACCTGGAACACTGACTCGAAAGCATATGAACTGGGATGTTCATCAAGCATGTATGAGTGTTATGGCCAGGAGTCCACAAACCTTTGGACAACAATACCTGCTGCTACCAAATTGAAAAATGTTTTTTGGCATTGATTGTTTGAACCAAGATACCATGCTGTGATGTAGTGCTTGTGTACAGAAGCTTGAAGAAACCAATAACGTATGTACAAAGTAAATTCTGTTTGAACATTTGAAAGTTTATCAACACTGCAAGTTCTTCATACTGTCATGCTGGAACAAGTTCAGGCCTCTTAGAAGACCTTCTAGATCAGTGATGTCCAATCTTATCTGAGAAGGGCCGGTATGGGTGCAGGTTTTATTTCCAACCAAGCAGAAGCCACACACTACTGAAAGTCAAGATCTGTTGATTAGATCCACTTATAAAACAGGTGGAATGAGGTGTGGCTCCTGCTTGACTGGAAGGAAAACCTGCACCAAAAAAAAAGGCCCTTTTTGGATAACATTGGACACCCCTGATCTAGACAATAGTGTACTTCCAGTTTTTGGTAACAGTTTGAGGCCCACAAATGACATATGCTGGTCAGGTTTCAACAAACATTTGGCCATATAAGGTATTTGCAGTACACAAGTGCTTTATCCTGAGAATTCACCCCAAATTGGACGCCATCTTAGTGCACCATTCGGACCTAGCGGCAATTTAGGATAGCCGATCCACCTGCCTGTGTGTTCCTAGGAAACTGGAGAACCTGGAGGAAATCCATACAAACTCCAGGAGAACATGGAAAATGCCACACAGACGGTAACCTGAGATCAGGAACCAGATCCGGACCTGCGAGGCAGTAATGCTACCTGCGCCATCCGCATTGAAAGTCCCTTAAACTCAGTGAGTGTCACATTTCCTGCAAAAGGTAGCCGAAGAAAAGGCTCAAAAGCTTTCTAAGGAATCAGTGAATAATGAGTAACATTAACTGTCAGCATTTCACAATATTGCTATCCTGCTGCTTAACTGGAATTCATTTCTTTCCACATGGTTGAATTCCAAAAGGGATTTTCTTGCAAAAAAAAGGTAGCAGGAACTGCTCTCCAAAGGTTTTAACAGGTAAATTCTTCTTGTGTGAGAAGGATTCTCTCTACGCTTCTGTAAGACCCATCGGACAAAGGTCATGCAGTGCTGCTCGATTTTATGTACCTGCAAGAAAACCTGGATACAATTCACGGAGATAACATGCACCCTTGCTCGGCTTTGCTCTAGTGACACTGGAATTTTTTCTCCAGCGACCTGAACGAATTCATAAGCTAGTCACTCATTAATGCAAATTGAGCTAGTTTCTCTTGGTGCAAGTCACTTTTAATCACCTCACTCATCAGGCAACCCATTACGGTGATTCATCACCACCCTTTTTTTGCTTCTGTCATAGTAAATTAGTCTCAGACCTTCTCATTAATTGAAAAAAAAGTAATTTTCCCAGATAACAAGCAGGTTGCATAATCCAACAACCATAACCTTATGAGGAAATTGAAAAACAAAAAAAAGGTTTAAGGAAGTAGCAAGAATATTTCTAAATGTCTTCCTTGTGTACAAATGAATATAGGTTATTTCTTTAACCAGCATAGAACGAGGAAATAAATGTGCGCCAAGAGCGGTAGTGATTTATAGCCCAGCGAGGTCAGGCATCCTTGGGCTTTCCTTCTCTCAGGTCATAACTCAAGAAATGCACCGTCGTGATGGTTGTTAGTTGGAGATTTCTGCCTGGAAACTGAATTCAGCAGCCCGTTTCCCACCCAAACGTCCTGCAGCATCTGGCTGAAGAAGTACGCGCTCTCCTGGATCTCAGACACGTGATGATGTCTGGAAAGCGTGGGATGATTTTTTTGGAAGGCGTCAGCCTGGAAGGAAAATATCACTGCTAATCTAATGCTCGATGTTGTTGTTGTTATTTACAGTAGATTAACATGTGCGTAGGACGCGCTGCTACGGTAAAAACCTCTAAAACGTTTTTCTGACCTTCTTTTCAGAACATCTTCATTTTATGCTCTCCAGCTCTCCAAATGTTCTTCAAAGGTTCTCTGGATACATGAATGAAGAGTTTATAGCTTCCTGAGGGGGTTCTACGTGGAAACATTTTGGATCAGGAGAAACTTATTTGGAGACTTTGATACAGAACCTTCAAGCTCTGGAAATGAAGGCTGCAAAAAGGACCACAGACAAAAAATGTCTGGTTTCTTTGAGATGTTCCTTAAAATGTTAGAAGGAAACCCAAACAAAAATTAGCTCAATTTAATTGAAATTGCCCAGTTAATAACATTATTTTTTGCTTTTCCAGAGTGTACCAATGTACCAAATAACACTGCAAAGTAGAAGGAAAAATTTTTTTTCTTCACTTTTTTGAACCATAAAACTATGCAGAGACATACTCCCGTGCTTTTTTAATGAGGTAGAACCCCTAACCAAGACGTTTTCACCAAGAAGTACCCTCTTCCTCTTAGAAAACAAATTACAACTAGACCTCTACAAGGACCTTTGTCTTTTTTCACTAAGGAAATTGTTAAAAGTTCTGTGTAGAACGTTTTTTTAAAATAAGGAAGCACCAAGAATTATCCAAAAACCTTTGAGGAACAGTCTCAACAAGACTTGCTGTCTTGAGAACTCTGAAATAAAGTAATTTTCAGCTTGTCTCTCTGGGAAAACCCTTCCAACAGTCAGAGATGGTTCCAAGTAGTATTATACTTTAGGAAGCCAAGAACCCATAATTTTCCAAAGCACTGCTGAAGAGCTCTTTTTTTCTGTGTGTGTGTGTGTGTGTGTGCCCTTCCCATTTCGAAGCCCCGAACACACGTCCAGTGTGGTACTCAGACCGTGATCTCATTTTCTCTATCACAATGACTCGCACACAGCAGAACCCCTGGCAAGCCCTGCTCATGGGTGGACCACCAGGCTCTCTATTAACTCCAGACGTGCTGCTAGGAGGCCGCCAGATGCAGGAAATGACCTACAGTGTGTCACAGGGCGCAACTCCAGCGTCACGGAGGGAGAGGGAGCCCGAGGGATGGGGAACGGGAGGGGGGAGGACTTCTTCCAGGAAATCGTGTTTACCATGGCAGCCTCAGACACAAGCTGAGCTGCCAACGGCACCGCACATGAGCAGAAGAAACACAGCAGGGCTTGTTGTGTGAGAACTCACACTTATAGTCTCGGCACACAGTTTACCAGGCTCTCCTGTTCAGGACACTAGAGAAGTAGAATGATGCGTAGTGTATACTATCTTCAGAAGTGGGGTCCAGGGACTCCTAAGGGTCCGTGAAGCATTGCTTCATTCCGGTACAGAGGTGAACATCAGCCCGGCTTTAACAAAAGCTGTTAATAACCATCCTTTGAGTTGACCAATCATTCGAATCCTCGGTATCTCAAAACCAAGTTGCTTATCAATAGTCAGCTTGGATCCAATGTGCTGTGGGTGGAAAGGTCACCAAGAGGAAGCTCTAATAAACATCCAGATTATAACTGTATGCATTTAAATATTATCTAAATGTGATTTTATACAGCTTCAGTGGATAGAAAATGAAATGTTAGAGCTCCTGCTCTAGTTTCTTGGTTGATGATCTCACGTATGGACTCGGTAAAGGGTGTAGCATTACGTCTACTTGGGAACGGTGTCTATTCTTTGTAGTGGCTTTTGTGCATCACTAATGCAACTACCAGGCAAGCCAAGCCAAAAGCAAGCTTTTCTTCCTTGCTTCCTGTGTATCTGTGTATACATTATAATTTGCTAATATTTCTAATAGAATGACTAGCATTCAGTGAGACATGACAACACCAGACGTGAAACTTGTACTTGGGTTTATTTATTTACAGATTGAACCTCTTGAGCTGTAACAGAAAATTGTTAAACAAAATTAAAACATTTCTCCAGTGTAGAGCTGCTCTGCTCCGCTCCGCTCCGCTCCATCAGCACTAAAAAGGAGTACTCGTTCAGGGGGGAGAAAAAAAAAAAAAAAAGAAAGAAAATTCACGCCTTCTTGTGGCTCGTATGTGACACTGCACCGTCAGAAGTAGTCTAAAGATACATCGTATTTCTTCGAGACATATTTATGACACATTTTACAAGAGACATGATTTTACAGCAAGTCAGAAGGAAGAAAACTAGCCGTCTATCAACCAGCCAACGCTGCTGAACTATGGAACATGCACGAACTATGATTACACCTAATACAGTATCGGTTAAAGAGGTAAATCAGAGGTAATCTGAAAAGTTTTTTGGAATAAAAGAAAGCCACAGTCAGATGAAAACGATACGTTATGCACGTAAAACGGCTGAAGCACGAGCAGGCGAACTGGAGGGGATAAAAACCAAACATTTCACAGACTTAATCCGAGGTTCGTCGTTTACACGAGACACACGAGGAAAGCTGTTAGTATGAATCATGGCTGTTTTTAAGCACAGGGAGGAAAAAAAACCCAAAAACTATGAGGAAATAAGCAGGGTAGTCCAGCTACATGACTGTACATCGAGCACTGCGCTGCTGAAGTATGAGGCGTGTGTGGGACGGGTTCTCAGAAACCCGACGGCGTCAGAACGTTCATGTCGCGCGGTTTGAGCTTGTGAGGCCGTGTCGTCTGCTTCCTGCCATCCACGCTGGGAATCTCCATCTTGGGTGGAGCTTTGAAGGCGGAAGGGTCCTCGGCCAACCGGGTGGCCTGAGCCTTCATGAGCTCCATGGGAGTGGGCTTCTGAGCACCTTTGTAGGACTGTAACGCGAAGCTCCCTGTGAGACCAGAGGTAAAGGAGTGGTTGAGGGTGGAAACGACATTTGAACCATTTGCTAAAATCATCCATTGGGCCAAAAAAATTAAAGTAATAACGCTGGATCATTAATTAATTTAGTCTTTAATTAAAATAGGCTTTTTAATCAGACTTTGACGAGAACAATATGAAGGACCTGTTTGTAACATCAGTACTGATGCTAACTAGGTAAATAAACGCCTACTGTCGAGCAACACAGCTTCCAGAAAGCATTTCATTACACAAACACCAAATATTCATCCTTAAAAAAAAGGATTTGGGTTTTTTTCCTATATAAGAACTGTAAATAAAATACAGAGGATCTCCAAAACAAAACAAGGGATTCGTTTTACAAGTACCAAAGAGGATTAAAGTGGACCGGGTGTAAGCCGAGACCAAGAGCACTGACCTACTGCAGGTATTCAGTGACGGCTCAGCAGTAATGCTCCTGTACTAATGACTCAAACATCAGACTGCGGTCTCACTCCCAGAGAGCCGTCTCTGGACTTTTTCGAAAGCCCAGTCAGCAGCTCGGCTTGCCGAGCACAATGCCTGGATTGTGTCCTGCATCATTCGCAAGCTGCACTGGACAACGGCTCGCGCCAAGTCATAAACATAAAGAGTCCAAAGAATGTCAAATCAGTGACGTGATAGAAACTGAGGCAGAAACTTTCTAACATGTAACCCCGTGCATCCTGCCTCCTCATGCTACAGGGGCGTGATTTCAGGGACGGTCGTACTTTTAGAAAAACTGATCAGAAAGGGATTTTTTAAAGGGAGGTCATCATTATTCTCTGAACTGATTGGATTCAATAAGAGAGGCTGCTGTTTCTGGACATTCTCTTTCTCTGGCTTTCAGGCATGTCACAAAACTAACCCAGAGTCTTCATTTCTGTTCTGTGATTTTTACAGTCCAGCGCAAAACTAGCTGCAAATGGTAAACACCTGAGGTTTGGAATTTTGAGCTTCCCCAAACCGGCTATGTGGGAAAATCTGAGGACAAAAAAAACAATCCTTTATGGTAAATATATCAGAAGAAAATGACGATGTACACTATAAACACACAAGAAACCTAATTTAATGAAACATGAACTTAAAAATGAGCTTAAAAAGAAAAAAAGAAGTCACTACGGCCATGTTTTGGAGACCTTCCCATTTGTAAAGAACTTAACTGACTTAAAGAACTAACCTAAACCATGACTGACTCCTCAGGACACGTTCGTGTGGTGTTTTGCAAGGTTTCAGAGGTGTTCTGTTCTTTGGTAACCTCCAGTTCTACACACAGGCTCTCTAAAAGCAGTCTAAGCTGGGAGATTTACCTGCCATGCCCTGGTCCGTTCCAGGGTCAGTGACTGACTTGTGGACCTGAGGCCGGGGTCCAAAAATGCTCCAGCGCTCCATAGCTCCCTCACTGCATCCCAGATCTATGCTGGAGCTGGAGCTGGAACTGAGCTCTGAGCCTGTCAGGGAGGCCACTGAACCCTGACTGCTGAACCAGCTTCTGACACAAACACAAACACACTTAGCAAAAGATTTTCCACAAGTCAATACCCGGTTCCGATTAATAACACTTTTGCATACCTGCGCTTCTGTTTGGGGGACGACTGAGGAGTTCCTGTAGGTGTCGACTGAGCAGACGACGACTGCTGCTTCTCCTCTTTAACGTCGACATTATGGAGGTGGATTTTCTACGAGAAATTTCGATACGATTTATAGCAGACAGGATACGGTACGTTTTTACGGCTGTGTCGCGTTTCGGACGCGGCTCGGAAACTGACCTGCAGCGACTGGGCCATGCGGTGGTAGTGGGTTTCTTCAGCGGCCAGGCCTTTGTGTGGCGTGTACCCCGTGTCCGTGAGCCCGGCTCTCTTCTCAAAACTCTGCATGCTCTCCTGGGTCTGCTCTGGAACACGGGCAGAAATTCTATCACGATATTCAACCAGCAACTAAAACACTCGAGGCAGCAGGAGCATGCATCGCTTTTAATTTTTATCTTTTTTTTTCTGCATAAAAACACTCAGAGGTCTTACTAATGATGAGGGAGTTCATGAGCACTGATGAAGCTTTGGCTTTCACCACAGGAGCTGGAGGCTGGCTGGGCTCAGGGGCAGACGTGCTCTTTGAAGCGTTTTCTGATTCGACCTCCTGAAATCGAGCAAAAGTAGACAAGCTTTTAATTCACTACGTTCATCAGCATGTTCCCAACTCAATCAAAAAATCAAAAAATAAAAAAAAATAAAAAATGCACATGTATACACCATATAACGTAATTTTCTACATGTCAGTTTAGTTAGGTTAGTTTAAATTCCAAAATATTTAGTAAATGTTAAAACGAAAGGTCATGAAAAAAATATCTGTGGTTACTTAACTTCCACTCACACCCAGAATATGTTCTCTCGTTTAATCGAAGTAAATTTAATCTCAACATACGATAGCATTGTGAAGTCAGCAAAATCCCCACATATATAATTAGACGCTACTTTCATGCCAAGAAACGATGTCTGCTATGCCAAAGGGCTACAACTGGGTTGTGGTTGGAATTCCAGTACGATCGCGATCCAAGACATACATCCAAATCCAAACAAAAATGCTTCAGTGACCACAGACTCGAGATTTTCACATGGCAGTCTCAATTCCCTGACCTAAGCTGAATAGACCTTACCGAGGAAGACGAAGAGGACTTCGAACCCATAACAGATACATTCACGTTCATGGCATTTAGCAGGGGCGGCACGGTGGTGTCGT
>JAOVVH010000026.1:10134827-10150951 GCA_028566435.1 Scorpiodoras heckelii | reverse complement strand
GCTTGATTTTATACACCTGTGGCCATGGAAGTGATTGGAACACCTGAATTCACTGATTTGGATGGGTGAGTGAATACATTTGGCAATATAGTGTAACAGTGTTCAAGGCTGAGTCAAAAAAAGTGGTAGCTAAGTCTCTTGTTTATAAATGGCTTAAAAAACAAAAAATTCCATGTGGAACTATTCATTGATATTAAAAAATACAGCATACAATTATAGGAAACAGGAAATACACCCTTCTTTTTTACCATTTTATGTTTGTTATTTTTTAGGGGTGTAAATCTGAGTTTTTATGTGCCTACATGTGTTTTTTGTTACCTGAGGTTTGTAGACATTAGTGTGGACCACACAGCTATTATTTAAACCCAGGTTAATAAAAATATAGAATTGAAAGAGAGTGAACTTCTTATTTCCTAAAACTCTGTGTGTCCACATCGATAGTTGTTTTTTTTTTTTACCTTATCATTGATATCAAGTTTTGGTTTCATGATTTTAACCACAAGGATATTTAATAACTTATGTTTATGTAATCTGGGTATGCAGCAAGAGGGTATGTGATCTGGGAAATGGGATGGCATGGCACATTATGAAGCCTGACTGAGAATAACTGTAATCTAAACTGTTCCAAGTACAGTAAGGATCGGTGGCTTCGAATGAATGTGATAAACAGCAACATTACAGAACAGCATGTTGTTCATTTGCAGTGTTATATGATTCCTGAAAAAGATTCATATAAAAAAATACGAAATCCACAGAACAGTTATATAAACCTCGGTCACGGTGACATCCAGTAACTGAACATCCTTCATCCATTTCCTCCATTAATTATTTACAAATCTGGAATGCTGATTCGGAGCCGTGTTGGGGGACAGAAAGCTTTAAGAGGAGAAGAGTACAGAGGGTTGACCATTAAAGTTGCAGTACTACTCTTTATGGCCCATGGAAATACAAACATGAAATATTGATAAGATGATTAGATATGTTTGTTGGAAGTGCAGTAGACGGAGGCAGAACGAAAAGATACTGCGCTGTTAGATTAGATTTCCTGCCATTATCAAAATATGAATATGCATGTAGTTAAACACAAGTGTTGCTTTTAAGGTTATCGATTTTAATCATCAGAAACTGGCTTGCAAAAAATAAACACTCTTTGAGTTGGATTAGTCGGCAGTCAAAGATAAGCCAGAGATGAAATTCGGAATAAATCTGACACTTCAGCTCTGATATAGAGGTCAAAATTTGTTCTCATCTCTGGCTCAAAACAAACAGCACCAGGGCTGATGTGATGTAAAAATGATGGAGAACGTTTTCCAGACTGCTGCAGTAAGTTGTATAAATCTGTAAGCAACAGAAATAGTTTAGAGTTAATATAATTTCAAATTCTGTCTCTACAAACCCATGATGAATGCGATTGAATAATCAATATCCTCATAATATTTGCACGATGGAAGATCAATACGCTGATTAACTAGTAGTATGCAGGCTAATGCAGTGAAGTTGCAAAGAAAAAGTTAATTTTCAACAAACCTAACAGAGAAAATTAGACTAGAAATACTTTGGTTTCCTGCTTGTGATTTTCCATTAATATAAATTGCTTTTATTCATTAGAAATTTAATTGTTTATAACAATTAGTCTAAAAAAGACAGAAAAAAGGACCATTTCTTTAGTTTTACGTTTGCAGAATAGGGAAGTAACAGGAATTAGGGCGTCGAACAGGCAGGGTAACAATATTATTATCTGTTAGGTCAGGAACTGCTTAGTGGCAGTGGCGATTGTAAAATCTCAGCTAGATGCTGGATTTTTAGTGATTCTGCAGTAAACAGTAAAAGAAAACAGTTCTTAATTCAGTATAATCCTTTTACAAAAGAGCTGTCCACACTGCCAAGATTTCACTGTTGATCTTCTGCTCAAAACAGCATCTGTGTTGATCAGAAAAAAAAGAAAAAAAACGGTGGGCATAATCTCTCATTTTCATTACCATTAGCATTATTTGTAAAGTCTTAGATTTTACACTTTGCTGTAGGACCATTTCATCTTCCTGATTTATTCTCTTTGAGCCAAAACCAAAATGTGCCAATTTTTCTTTTGCCATTTTCGGCTGGAATATTTTGATGGCCTCCCTAGTAATTATAATTAACTGATGTTTACATACTAATGCTAACTAAGTTCAATATTCATCACTAGATTTTTATTTCACATTAATGACCTGAAAACTTTATAATTGTACTTTTCAAGCAAGTGAGGCACCGTATGAATGGTATAAGATGGGGGATAAGGGCCAGGACTTCCATGCGGAGATCAAAACACCTTGGAAAATCATTTCAGATTTATGTCACTTGGCTGAGCGCTTGTTGGGCGCCCTATTGGTTAGAAATAGACGGCTCTTTCAAGTGATCAGGTGGCACAGTGGGAGCAAATGCTAGCAAGGATAGTACTGCTGTCTCACAGCTTTAGGGGCCCTGTGTTGAAAATGAATTCTGGTTACTGTCTGGGTTTTGTTGGTGTCCTCTGGGTTCTCTGGTTTCTTTCCACCTCTCAAAACATGCCAGTGGATGGACTTTATATTGCCCCTTGGTATGAATGTGTGTGCATGGTTGCTTCGGGTTGTAACTTATATTCTCTCCTTGCGCCCAGTGCTCCTGGGATTGACTTTGGATCCTCCATGACCCTGCAAGTCGTAATTCAAAAAAAGAAATCCAACAAATCACCCGAGCCCAAAACAGAACCTGTTTAATTACATGAACTCTAAGAGTATTACATCAAGTTCGCAGATTTTCCCAGGAAAAAAAAGTGCTGTGTGTTACACTGAGATCTGGTGGATTACCTTTAATGCTCTGTAACTTCAATCCTCCGCTAAAAGGTTCGATCAATTTCCCACTCTCCTCTGATTCAGCTCAGGATTATAACAGTTACGTGATGATGTAGCTGTCGCTGCTTTTCCATTTAATTTTATGGATTTATAGTTCCCAGAGTACACAAGGTTGCTCATCTTGATCAACAGATGACATCATGATAATTAACCCCACATCATGGTGACAACTTTAAGGTCCTAAAATATGTTTGGTTGCTATACAACCTGTTAACAGTGAGTGAAGCCATAAAAAGTCGAGAGATATAATTAGAACGTTAAAGCTGGACAGGTTTTACATCAGTTGCTATGAGACTGAAGTCTGCAACCAGGTAGGGCAGATCAAGGTAATTCTTAGTCATATATATATATATATGAGAGAGAGAGAGAGAGAGAGAGAGAGAGAGAGAGAGAGAGAGAGAGATATGGAATAAGGAAATTTAAAAATGGAAAATAATCACTAGGCATTGCAGAAAAAGCTCATACAATAATGGAAATCATCATGATGACCAAGCAATTTGATCTAAAAAGAAAAAGATCTTTGTGCTAAATTCAGAATCCAAACTGTTGTCAAATCAACAACATATTTCTTTAATGCACTAAAATGGCAAGAGCTGAAATTGGCAATTGTCAGCTAGGAAAATACTTTCATTGCATGACTAAATAGATGTGCAAACAGATTTTTTTGTTGTTTATATCGTTTAATGGCCAAGAATGATGTTTGGATTAGCAAGGAAATAGCAGAGAAAAGGAAACAACTGTTGGGTTTGAAACCATGAACAAGACAAAGGAGAAATTGGGAAACCTTCTAGAGTCGTACTGAGCAGGGAAAACTACCGTACTTTTTTATATTCCTTTTTTAATTCCTCTTCTATTCCACAGCAGACCAGCACTGCCATCTTATGGCTAGAAGACCGCACAAGCCAACACAACCGTCAACGCATCTCTCCTCGTGGACTGTGCGTTTATCTCCAATCCCTCGTGCAATTCGATTCTTCAAAAACACAACCAGGAGGCTTGACTTCGCTTGCCATTTTATTGAAATAATGCATGAAAAGAATGCACGTGCACTCTTGTGTCTTGAAGAGGATGGTTTCAGACAGTGTCGACAGCGTCATGTCCGAGGATCAGACGTACTAGGCTTCCGATGGGTCAATAAATATTAAAAATAAAAACTCATATATACAAGACTGATGATGGGGGTCATGTTTGTGCAGGTACACTGCAAAAAATGAAATCTAAACAAGTAAAAAAATATTTTTAATGTATAATAAATCCTGTTTTTTTTTTATTTCAGGAATAGATTTTTTTATGGAAGATAAATAATCTAGTTTTTAGATATATTTTTTCTTATTTTAAGAAATCTTAACAAGACACTTGAGATATTTACTCAATATTGGCAGATAATTTTACTTTTTTAATTTTTTGCAAAAATCTATGTCAAAAAATAAGAAAAAATAAACAAAATTCAAGAAAAAATTTACATGAATCAAGTAAAATTATCTGCCAATATAGTGAGTGAATTTATCTTGATTTCTTAAAATAAGAAAAAATATCTAAAAACTAGATTATTTATCTTGCATTAAAAAATCTATTCAAGTCTTTTCTTCTTGAAGTAAAAAAAACCAAGATTTATTATACATTTTAAAGATTTTTTGACTTGTTTAGATTTCATTTTTTTGCAGTGTACTGGATGACAGGATACACTGTCTGTAGAAGGGCTGGATAGATGATGTGTAACAACTGTGTGTGAATGTGATACAAAATGTTGTGTATGATGTTGATGTTGCAAGAGAAGACTGAAGGCATGAGTGGTTTAAAATGTATGCAGTTTTCCTTAACAGCATGAAACCTTAAAATATAATTTAAAAAATTGGACTGTCATCAATAACAATTATAATAAAAATAACATTAAATTCTTATCAGCTAGAAACATTTTTACTACTAACAATGGATCATGTGAATTTTAGAAACATAATATATAAAAAACTCAATATAAAAATGACATTATAAATTACGGTGCTGGTTAATTAGAATTAATGTTTGTATGTCTAATTTGAATAATGGACACTTGTTGACTGATACACACACAAAAACATAAAAATGTGCACATAAGGGTTCTTGCTCTGTTTTGTGAAAAAAAAAAATCCAGACTTCAAAAGTTTTTTTTTTTCAGATTTGTAAATTTTCCAAGTTTCTCCACCATTAGAAAGACAAACAGGAAATATGATGTTCATCAGTGAAGTTGCATTAGTGCAGAAAATAAAAGCGTGTCCGTAGACAATAGATTTTGACCGTACGTTCACTGACCACTTTAATAGGAACACCTGCATGTTTATCACAGGTCAATGTTTTTACTGTTAATGTTCACACTGAAGTACCAGAAAAACTGCTATAGCAATTAATACTGCTATCCTCACAGTATCCTGGAGGGAACGTTGCACAGTCCTCACGCTGATGTTTGTTGAGGCCCCAGCATTGAATTCCGATGTCACTTGAGGCAGTGTTGCACGTCTATCACGTGAAACGGTTCTTGTCAGCCAACGTTGCTCACGTTCACCCAGAGTCTTTTTACGGCCACGCTGCTGTCGTTAGTTCGAGGTTTTGCCGGATTTCTTGTAGTCACGCTACACCCTTGAAATACTCATACGTGAAAATACAAACTTTGCTTCTACCTCTGAAATGAGGTCCAACTATTAATTCTTCAAGCTTTCAGAGATGTCTATCGCTTTACATACGCACTGGCGGACACAACCAATGACGTGCATAAGGTGGTGTTGCTGTGTATTTTACTGTTTTTCTGGTACTTCAGCACATATCGAATGGAATGGTGTAACAACAAAACAAAACCAGTGAGCGGCAGGACTGTTTGCAAAAATGCCTTTTTGGTCAGAGACATCAGGAGAATGGACAGATTTTGGGACAGGTTTTGAGCTGACAGGAAGGCAGGAGTTACTCAAATAGCCACTCTTTACAACTGTCATGAGCAGAAAAGCATTTCGGGAATGCTCAGCATGCCAAACCTGTCAAGGATGATGGACTACAAGAGCCGTTTCCACCTACAGAACTACTTCATGGTTTTTCTTGTCACCAAAATCCATCTCTGAGATCATATTTTTCCCCATTTTGATGTTTGATATGGACATTAACTAAATGTCCATATCTGCACGATTTCACGCACTGAGCCGCTGAAACGTGATTGGCTGATTGGATGACTGCATGAACGTGTACGTATTGAAGTGGCTGCTGAGTGTATACGTCATTTCAATGTTTAGTCTTAATGTGACTCGGCAAAATGATTAAACGGAACAACGGTGACTGTATTTATTACAGGAATGTGTGTATGGTGGGAGCAAAAACAAAAAGTGCAAAGCCATTCATATGAAAACAGAAACAAATTGCAAACAAGACAGATTCTATAACACATCTCAGAGATTGAAGTGTATCCGTGACAGTGAAAGAAAGAATAAATCCCAAAGAACAGATCAGTCTCCAGGTTTCCGTTTTAGTCTTTTTAGAAAGTCTTGCCTCCTTTTTTCCTCAAGGAGCTGCTGAATTCTTTTATTCTGGGTTCTCTCGCGGACGTTTACACGCTTTTTAGGTATAAAGTAGTGCTGGGTGACTTCATTACCGTTGTCCAACACATCGATGGAGTTGTTCTCCTTTCTGTCTTCTGAAATGTGAAGACTGACTACAGTCGGAAGGCTCGTACTAGTAACCCTGGATTGTGTTGAAGTCGTAACCGATTTTACTACATATGCAGTGGTGGCTGGTAAAAGTTCCTCGAACCCAGACGTTGACTCCGAGGTCTCCTCGACGATATCGTCTGCCCAGGGTTCCATCGATTCGTCCTCGTCCGATGAGGTGCTCGGACCGTCCATTTCCTCCAGTAAGAAGCTGGCGGTGCTGGGAAACGCGGTACCTCGGCTCAGGCTGAGCGGACCCGGGGTTGCTGTGTATGTCCAAGGAGTGGAGGTGACGGGCAGCATCGTGTGGAGATGCCGAGAGCGCGGAGATGTCGTAGTGGTGGTGTAGGTGCTGTAGGTCAGGTTGAGATTTGACGTGAAGTTGCTTATGGTGCACGATTTGCAGCACATCTGCTTGAAGCCAGGGTTCAAGCAGTACTTACTCAGCACCTCCATACGACAGAAAACGGACTGGTCGCCTTTACAGCGCACTCCTAGAGCAAACACACACCACGAAGACGGATTAGCACAAACATTCTGGAATAACTGCAGATGGTAAGTTCTGTATATCCAAGAGAAAGAATGATTTATCAGAAGAAAAGAGAGGGGAAAGGAAAAAAAGGGAAAAAAGGGAATCACAGGGAGTCTTCATTAAACAAATCAGTACTGAAGTCGGAAATATTCAACATTACTTGACCTTTTATTCCTTAATCCTTGGAGATGTGGCTGACAAGAAGCCGTAGGAATAACACTCGGTCCTTGTCAGATATACACCACGTATAATACAACACATTTGTTTTGTTCGCAGTACAATGTAAACTGTTTAGAAATGTTACATCATTCACAGTTTGGTAAACCCTTTGGTTCAATACTTCATCAGACAAGCCAAATTTTCAGAAATGTAAATAATAAGACGGTAAAAAAAAACAAATAAGAAGAAGAATAATAGCACATCCCAGGATACACATGGACAATCGTTTTGTGGAAACAGCAGAGACAGTGCGTTTCGAGTATCTCAAAAAAAAAAAAAACAACCAACAACTCAAGATTCACTTTCCTAGGTTAGGAATGGATCAAATGTGCTCCTACATTCGCCATATCAGCCTATACGTCACTTTTTTTTACGGCTTTGTTAAATCCAAAACCATGAACAATACATTACAAGGAGAAAACGTATGCAAGTGCAAGTGGTTTTTAAAAAACAAAAACGATGCACGGTGCCTACTGAGTACTAGCTATGAGGTGATGTGAATGTCCTGATAATGTGTTGTAAAACAATCTATGGTCTGTAGGTGATGCTCTTGTATTGCCAGGTGTGTGTGTGTGTTGGTGTGTGTGTGTGTGTGAGAGAGAGAGAGAACCATACACAACATGAGCCTCTTGACATTCTTGACCTTTCTTACTCTGGGATTTCAAATAACAGATGGAAAAAAAACCCCCAGCAAGAACAAAAACCTCTAGAGAATACCCTGAATATATATATATATCCATCTATACTATCTCCTTGAACGCTTGAATGCTGTAAATCTTGCCCAGTCATGTCACAAAATATATGGACAAGTATATCAAGATAACAATATAACATATATTTTTTTGTTAATCGCATAAGACGGAAATAATAACAGTCATTAAGGTCATTGAATATATTTTTAGCTTCCTTTAACTGAGACATATATTATATATTTTATATATATATATATATATTGATACATATGTATAAATTCTCATGGGGTAGTGTGTATAAAATATAGGCAGACCATCCAGATGTGTTACAGACAAACAGTGACAAGCGGGTTTCCTTTAGCTGTAAACATCCATTTGTGGTCCGGGGTAAAATTCCTCTAGCTGCCCCTTTTCAAGCTTTCATGGAGATACAGAGCAGATGTGTGTCGTAAACCCTGGATAAGGCGTGGGTTCTTTATAGAAATGCAAAGAATCGTTGTTTTTAAAGAAACTACGTGATGAACCGTGAGGTATTTGACCGTCCTGTAGATCCGATATGGAGGCGAGACATAAAGAAATGCAGCACAGAGCAACAGTGATCGTTTCGTTGTAACACCCTGCTCTCCTTGCTCGTGGTCTGTTACACGGACGTATAACACTTTAGGTGTATATTTAAAAGACTATTACTATTACGTTAATATGTACAAAAATACAGGATACAATATAACAGTCAAGATGGCCGGGCGTCTTGACCCATACCTTATTGTCTGTGTTTTAAATACTTATAATAATTATAATACAATACATCACAACCCACCTCCCTTAAGGGATCACAACCTCCAAAATACCAGACCGTGTCTCATATACCTCCTATAGAAGAAACCTTCCCAGTCCATGACGCAACCAAAAAGGCACTCGTCATTTTACAGCAAGCTTCCTCACTTCCTTCCCGTTACACCTTGACCCCCCTGACCCTTAACGACCTGATTGATTCAGAGCCCAAGAGGGCTGTAAGAGGTGAAGAGCCGGGTAAAAACAGCCCCCTAAACTCCTTAAAGAGGAGCAAGAGGAGAGGGGGAGATAAGCAGCAGGCTCCAGAGAGCAAGAGCAAGAGCAGTCAAGGCAGAGTGTAGCACAGCCAAAGCGCCAGAGAGAACGCCAGGTGGCAGGCAGGAGCGGGCGCCGTGCACACGGACGCCTGGCCGCTGGAGATAGGACGTTTACTTGAGGAGATCTTGGGCGCAGGGAACTCGGGGTCTGCTCTGGAAAGCCACTGGATCAGGAAGTTCCCCTTGTTGTCTGTAGAAAAGGAAGAGAAACAGACCGCTGAGTAAAATGAGGACTTATCATAAGCTACATGGCTGATTACGAAGAGAAAAGTGGCATGAGGTCGGAGTCTGAGATTTATGAGTTACTGATTATCGTGCTGCTTTTACGTTTTTTTAAACAAAGAAGATGGAGAAGTGAAGTCTGCGGATCTCTTCAGCTGTTTCCGCTTTTACGAGGCATGCGTATGGAGGTGTGGGAAAACCCATCAGATGTTGCTGTGTCTGAATTCAGGCCAAAAATGACAAGAAATCTGGCCAAAATAGGGATTTTGAGAAATTGAATTAAACATAAATACATAGGTTATATACAGACAGCTGACAAATTAAAGGAAAAACCACTGGCTCTGTTATGATGTGTCATGGGGGGTGTTTAATATTCATTTTGCTGGCATGTTTTGTCTCACCTTGTCCCTTTGGAATGAAGCATCAATTCAGATCAATACAACTGATCAATTTTATCCTACAATAGAACAATTAATCTATCCTGATGGGAGTGATGTCTTCCAGGATGACTCCGCCCACATCTACAGGGCACGAGGGCTCACTGAATGGTTTGATGAGAATGAAAATAAATGAATAAGTGAATCTTATACTACGGCCTTCACAGTCAACGGAGCTCAACCCAGTTGAACATATTTGGGAGATTTTGGACCGACCTTTTAGACAGTGCTCTCCAACACCATCATCAAAACACCAAATGAAGGAATATCTTTTGGAGGAATGGTGTTCCAGTCATCCATCCAGTAGAGCTCTAGAGACTTGTAGTATCAACAGAACGTTGAAGCTGTTTTGGCGGCACGTGGTGACCCAACACCTTACTACGACAATCTATTTTGTTTTTTTTCCTTTCACTTGTCAAACATCTGTATATTATGAAACCAGGGAGATGTTTACAGGGACTCACTTGGACATGGCACCAGCTGACATTTCTGGATGTTTTCGGGCTTTGTGTCCTTACAGATGCCGATGCTGTTATCAGCCGTGATGCACATAACCTGACGCTCCTGGGTTCCATTTCCGCACGTGACGGAGCACTGCGAGCAGACAGAAAACAGGCACATGAAGAAATGACCACAGTCTCTAAGATTCATATCATTCAATCTGTCTAAGCCTCACCAGGGACCATGGTCCAGTTCTCCACTCAGCAGGACAGAGGTGGCGATTACAGGAGCGCCGGCTCTCGGGCCGATCATCGCCGCAGTACTTGGAGTTAACAGTTTTGTGTGTGCCGTCTTCCTGAGGCCTCACACAGCGCACAGCCCGAATCTGAGTCCCCGTCTTACCACATGACTTGCTGCACTCCTCCCACTCTCCAGTCACCCAACTACGAGACAAACACACACACAGAGTTGTAACCATTCCATCTATGATCATACCCTTAGTTTGGGCCAGGATGGTATCTTACACGGGTTCGGAGCACTGTTTCACATTACAGGGTCGACTGATAGCATGGGGTTTGGGGATGTTGGCGCAGAAGGTGCGGTGCACCATCTTGCCATCGGACTTCCTTCGGCAGCCGAATCGTGTATACTGCTTACCTGCAATGCAGGAAAACACATCAACTCTGTTCAAGCAGCATCGCTCGAAGACAATACTCTGAGCATTATTGTTTTTTTTTTTTACCATAGCATACCTCCACCACATGGTTTGGAGCAGTGGGACCATTTCTTCAACGCCCACTCGAAGTACACTATCTCCTCCTGAGGTAAGCTGTTCTCCATAGATGATGACGGATCCTCTGGTAGAATGTATTTGTAGGACAGAGTGACTTTAGATGTACCATGAGACTGGACCTGTGGGAGAAAGGCTATTAAGAATCTTGTCAAAGAAATAACAATTACTTGTCAAGTCAAGAATTAAAACTCAATTTTAAGATATGTGAATTTATATCTAAACATCATCTATATACAAAATAGAAGCAAAACAGATGATGTGTGCTCATATTAAAGTTTATTTCTACTGATCATTTTATAGAAGGTAAAATACATGTAATTTTACTAAGTGCATGCATGTGATGGATGATGGATTCTGATGGGACAATAAGTCAAGACATAGTCCAGTAATACTTACTTAAATCCTTAAAAAAGATCTGTTTTAAGATGATTTGTAAGCATGTATAACAGATTTTTTTATCTTTACGCTGCAACAAGTTATCTAATTTAAACTGAAGTACCAGAAAAATTACAGTTAATACTTGGTAGGTTTCCCATGAACCGAAGCGGGTCACGTTCACCCGGAGTCTTTTTACAGCGACACTGCTATCGTAAGTTCGACGTTTTCCTGGAATTCTTGTAGTTACGCTATACCCTTGAAATGTTCATACGTTAAAATCTAAACTTTGCTTCTACCTCTGAAATGCTGCGACCCATCTCACGAGCTCCAACTATTAAACCGTGTTGAAAATCACAAAATCGTGATGACTTGGAATTCTCACAGCGGAAGCAGCTCTAGAAGCTTCCACAGATGTCTGTCGCTTTATATACACACTGGCGGATGCAACCAATGACATGCACAGGTGGCGTTGCTGTGTATTTTGCATAGAAGTTACACACATCTACAGATCTCCCATTTTTTTCTGCCTTTGTTGTTACAGAACACAAAAAGAATTCAGCACCATTAATTATTTCCAGTTAAGAAAACACAAACATCACCATCTGGACTGTTACACACAATCGCTCTCATTACCATGATGAGAACTCCGTATCCCAACGGGCCTGTGGTCTGGACCGTTTCCATATCGTCATCGTTAGTATACTCCCAAAGCACACCTTTCTCAATCACTGATTTGGTCTCAGGAAACTCGTCCTCATCGTTCAGGAATACGTCGTCTGTGGCTTGGTTCTTCACCGCTAATGGAAAACAAAACGTCAACCTTACAGCCACAACTCGTAACGCAGCATGACTTATGGTTAAAAAAAAAAAGGAGAAACAAAGGTCAGTCTTGGTTAAGTTGTGATTTGGATGGTTGGAGAAATGGAGATAAATCAACTTTCCAGACGTCCGCAAGGTTCTCATGCGAGCTGGAACGGGTAAAGATTTCAATGCCAAGAAGAGCCTATCAATAACAAGCACCTGGAGGCCAAACACTCCAACTCTTGGGTGAAAAGTAGACTTTTCATAATGAATCATTTATTTGAAGCTTCTTACCCAGAATATGAGGAGATCCTTTAAACTCCTGGATCAGGACATGCCGTGCTCCTCTGGGAATTTCCAGGATCTTCAGGAAACCTGAGTGTTTGTTTTAGAAAGTCATCAGGAAGTGACTTGTGAGAGAACAGGTCTACAAAACATTCAAGAATGTTTTTGTTGTACCAGAAATGGGAATATGTTAGGAAGCCTAGGAGCTGTTTTTCCAGACACAGATCCAGCTAGGAATTACAAGCTGGAATTACAATGTTAATGGTGCTGCACCGTTAAAGGTTTAATTTTTTATTTGGCTTGGGTTAGTTTCGCATGCTTCCGGAAATCCAGTCTTAGATGCAATGTCCACTTTTATACCAATTAATAAAAAGGAGCTTTAATAGTGCAAAATCAGTAGCTGGGGTATTGAGATATTCATTAGAACCTACATACTAATTGTATTGCATTACATTAGATAACAGAATTGTTATATCATTTAAATATAATTTTGTTTGCATATGCAACGCCACCCATTCATTCCTGAAGTAAATACAGAGTAGCCAATCTACCTACTGGCATGTTTTGGGTAGACTGGAGGAAACCGGAGAACCCAGAGAGAAACCCACAGAGACACAAGACAGAGAGACAACATGCAAAACTTAGGATTGAATCGAGGACTCTGGAGCTGTGAGGCAGCAACATTACATTTACATTTATGCCATCTGGCAGATACCCTTATCCAGAGTGACTTACATTTATCTCATTTATACAACTGAGCAGTTGAGGGTTAAGGGCCTTGCTCAGGGGCCCAATGGTGGCAGCTTGGTGGTGCTGGAATTTAAACTCATGACCTTCTGATCAGCAGTCCAGTGTCTCAACCACTGAGCTAATAACATCCCCTATGGACAGACGCCATGAAATAATGGAGCGCTCACCTGGCTTCCTGGTGCTCCGAGTAAAGTTGCCTTTGACGATCTTGCAGGTGGAATTGTTCCCTCCGCACACGCCGCACTTATCTTCCTCCAGCTCAGAGGCAATGACATTATCACAGCCCACTTTCTGCACAAACATCATTGCAGCCATGCATTCAGTTTGTCTAAACTCTAAAGACAATTTCCTCTGTGCTTTATGAGTGTGTCCTCATAAAAAAAATCTAATCTACTACTCTATACACTAGGCCAGAGGTTTGTCTACTGTTTCTGTCAACCTCTTCAACCTTAATGATCTGAGATGATTGCTAAGCCAGCTTTCATTTTCCTGGTTGCTGTCACCTTCTACAGACTTCTACAATATTTCATCATTGTGATGTGTTCCAACTAGACTAATGAACTAAAAAAAATGCAGTAATCAGCTGTAAGACACTGTCAACAGCACTACTATTACACTAACCAGGAAAAGTTAGCTTACCATGACAGAATCACAGTTTAGCTCAACAAGTTGGGAAGGAAAGATAATAATAATGGAAGTAGGGAATAGAACCCTATCTTTTATTGGAAAACAAACCACACCGGGGTAATGTGACGCAGAAGTGGACTATTTTCCATTTGCACCGAACATTTTCTCAATTCATGAACAACACTTTTTAAAAATGCTTATAATAAAATGTAACATTGTGGAATGTCTGTGAAAATGCTAAAATGCTACAAATCCCATTTCCATAAAAATTGGGACACTTTCTTAAAACGCAATGAAAAATGGAATCTGTAATTTGTTCATTCAGTTGACGCTTTATTTAATAGAAAAAAGGACGAAGAAAAGATTTTCCATGTTTTCAATGATGAACTTCATTCTATTTGTTAAATATAAACAAATTTAGAAATTGATGCCTGCAACACACTCAAAAAAAGTTGTTTAGAGGCGTGTTTACCACTGGTTCACATAACCATTTCTTTTAATTAAACTTTTTAATCAGTTGGGAAATGAAGATACTAACTGTTGCAGTTTTGCAAGTGGAATTTTTGCCCATCATTGCCGTGTGCAAGACTTGAGCTGCTCAACAGTCCGTGGTCACTGTTGTCTGAGTCTCCTCTTCATGACACTCCATACATTTTCAATAGGAGACAGATCTGGACTGTAGGCAGGCCTGTCAAGTCACACTGTTGTAAATCGTGTAGAATGAAGCCTGGCATTGTCCTGCTGAAGTACACATTGAGTTCCTGAGAAAAGACTTCAGCTTGGCGGCAGCCAAGATGTCCCTCCAAAATACCAGTATAATCCTCCACATCAATGGTACCTTCACATATATGCAGATCACCCATGCTGTGGGCACTGATGCACGCCCATGCCATCACAGATGCTGTTTTTTGCACTTTTCTTTGGTAAAAGTCTGGATGGTCTTTTTCATTTTTGGCACACAGAATCTGACATCCATGTTGCCTAAAAACAAGCTGAAATGTAGACTGATTTGACCACAGAACACGTTTCCACTGTCTTTTGGTCTATCTCAGATGACTTTGGGCTCATAGAACTCACTGGTGTTTCTGTGCAAAATTAATATATGGCTTCCTTTTTGCATAACAGTTTCAGGTTGCATTTCTTGATGCAGTTGCGGACTGTGTTAAGTGACAATGATTTTCCAAAGTACTCCTGAGCCCATGTGGCTATGCCAATCACGGTAGCTTGAAGGATTCTCGAACAATACCACCTGAGGGCTCAATGATCACACACATTCAGCAGCGGTTTCCACCCTTGGCCTTTACACACCGAGATTTCCCCTGACTCCCTGAATCTTTTCATGATATTATGAACTGTAGATGGTGAAAGATATAAATTCTTTCCAATCTTGCACTGAGAAACATTGTCTTTTAACTGAGTGACAATTCTCTCACGAAGTTTGGCACAAAGTGGTGAACCACGACCCATCCTTGCTTGCAAAGACTAAACCTTTGTTGGATGCTCCTTTTATATTCACTCTTGATGACCTCACCTGTTACCAGTTAAATTGCAAATTGTGGAACCCTCCAGTGTTACTTGTGTAACATTTTTGTGTCTTATTTTGCCTCTGTCCCAACTTTTTTGAGTGTAAAATCTTTTCTCTATCCATTAACAAATCACAGATTTCACTTTTTATTGCATTTTTAGAACATGCCCCAACTTTTCTGTAAATGGCGTTTGCATAATAATCATTCCCTCACCACCCGCTCATTTTTCTTTATCTTGAAGTTCATTTTATGAAATATGTCCTAAAAATCTGACACTGTAGACTCCTTCCATGAATGTTAAATAAACTAAAATCTCCTTGCAGAAAGTATCACCATATCAGCGATTACATGATTGATAAATAACAACATATTTGTTTAAAATTCATTGATTCTAGCTTTCTAGATTATTTAGAGTGTGGAGCATCTACTAATTAATCCACACCTTCCGAGCATTCAAGAATTTAACCATTTAACTACGGTATGAGGTCTTTTTTTTATTTTCCCATTAGCCAAAGATCTGATAACCATTTGTCACACTGGTGTAAGTCTATTTTCCAATGTTAATAAAAAGAAATTGTAGTCTCCGCCATGTGTTTTGTGATTTTATGTGTTTGGTTTATGAAGTTTGGTTTCTTTTTGACGTAGCTTGTCTGTATTTGCGATCAACAGATAAAGAAATGTCAAATGTTGCTGCCAAATTTTTTTTTTAAAAAATCATTAAACCCAGCCCATTTAAGTGCATCCTCTTGACCCAACTAGCAGGGATGCACCCCCCAC
>JAOVVH010000026.1:10081047-10098706 GCA_028566435.1 Scorpiodoras heckelii | reverse complement strand
AGGCCCTACACCATACTAATAAATTATTGTGGTCTAAAACCAGGTGTTTCAGTTTCATTGTCTAACCCCTGTACATGGGTGAAACATGGCCCCTCTTATCTTTTAACACAGCAGACAAGCTGTTTAAAAAGTGAAGCTGTGATCCATACAGCTGATAAAACAGCAGTTTTGCCACTTTATGAAATTATTATTATTATTATTATTATTATTATTATTATTATTATTATTATTATTATGCAAAAAGTACAAGATTACACTGACTGTTATGAAAGCTATAGTTGACTGACACACTTAATCACTGTTATTCTTAACATACCATGCCAACACATAATCTTGTGAAAGAGAGTATTAGATAAGAAAAATGCTGGAATAAATTGTCCCATAATGGGGCATTTATAGTTTCCCCCAGACAGTTTTCTGGCATGTTTGTAATGTTGCATGTACAATACAAAATTATAATAAACAGTACTGTGAAAAAGTATTTGCCCTCTTCCCAATTTCTTCTATTTTTACCAGTTTGTCATGTTTCAGATCATCAAACTAATTTTAATACAAGATAAAGAAAGACGATATAAAGTAAAGACAAAATGCAACTTTTAAATAATTATTCCATTTATTGAAGTTCAAGATTTATTCAAAACCTATATGACCCATGTGAAAAAGTAATTGCCCCCCCAGCTACCAAATCAACCAGTTAATTCAACTGACTATTGGGTTCAATTTCACTAGCAACATTCGGGCATGATTACTGCCAGACCTGTTGAATCTGAACATCACTTAAACAGAACCTGTCTGGCAATGTGAAGCGTCATTGCTAAGGCTCTTGGACTACAGTGAACCACGGTGAGAGCCGTTATCCACAAATGGAGAAAACTTGGAACAGTGACGAACCTTCCCAGGAGTGGTTGACCTACCAAATGTTCACCAAGAGCACATCGACAACACATTGAGGAGGTCACAAAAGAACCCAGACGAACATCTAAAGAACCACAGACCTCACTTGCCTCACTTAAGGTCAATATACATTATTCCACAATAAGAAAGTCACAGGGAAAAAATGTCATCCATAAGAATGCTGCAAGGTGCAAACTACTGCTAAGCAAAAAGAACACAAAGGCTCATCTTGCATTTGCCAAAAAAACATCTAGACGTACCACAAGACTTTTGGGATAATATTCTGTGGACTGAAGAGTCAACGGTGGAACGTTTGGGAAGATATGGATCCTGTTACATCTGGCGTAAAAAGCTAATACTACATTCCACCATAACAACATGACATCAATAGACAAACATGGTGGTGGTAGTTGCTGGAACCATGAACTCTGCTCTCTATCAGACAATCCTGCAGGAGAATGTCTACCTATCAGTTCATGACCTTAAACAGGCAGTTCATGCTAGAAAACCCTCCAAATGTAGCCGAAATAACACAATTCTGCAAAGACGAGTGGTTCAAAATTCCTCCACAGTGACGTTTAGACTCATCACAAGTTATCACAAACATTTGATTGCAAAGGGTGGCACAAACAGTTATTAGGTTAAAGGAGGGCAATTACTTTTTCACATGGATGATATAGATAGAGCGGCATGGTGGCGCAGTGGGTAGCCCTGTCGCCTCACAGCAAGAAGGTCCCGGGTTCAATCCCCAGGTGGAGTGGTCTGGGTCCTTTCTGTGTGGAGTCTGTATGTCCTCCCCGTGTCTGCATGGGTTTCCTCCGGGTACTCTGGTTTCCTCCAACAGTCCAAAGACATGCATATTATTTTAAATGCTGTCTCTAAAGTGCCCTGAGTGGGTGTATGAGTGTGTGTGACCTATGATATATTGGTGCCCTGTCTAGGGTTGATCCTGCCTTGCATCCTATGCCGCCAGCTAGGCACCGGCTCTCCGTGACCCTGGGGACAGGAATAAGCGGCTAAGAAAATGAATGAATGATAGAGATACAGGTGATATAGGAAATCTTTATCATCAATAAATGGAACAATCTTTTAAAAACAGCATTTTGTGCTTACTCATGTTGTCTTTATCTTGTATTAAAATTAGTTTGATGATCTGAAACATTTAAACATGATATTAGCAAAAATAGAAGAAATTGGGAAGAGGGCAAATCTTTGTCATGGCACAGAAGTACTTCCCAAACCCACGTAAACCATGTTAAGCAAAGCTCATTATTTAATTTACCAGCGTTGATACAAACGATATCTAATTAGCTAAGTATGCATAGTTAAGCACACTGATAGCACGGTCAATTGTTTAATTAATTGTGATTAACTGTGCAGTACATACAGTAGGTAATGCAATGTCATTATCTTTATCTGTTTAGTGCTCAAAATATTCGTAGCTCATTTCCTATTCAGATTTAAACTGAAAGTCAGCATGGTCTACAATGGAGGTTTAAAGCAACCAAACATACTCCACCTATTGTTCATGTTTGTATTGACAATCATTTAACAATCGATGTGGACACGTTACCTGTTCATCCCAAATAACGTATTCATATTTCATGAATCGTAACGAGCTAGGGTAATGTAATGCAAAGAAGAAGAAGAAGTTGAAGGAGAAGAAATCTGACAAAAACTGTATGAGCAGCGGTAATCACGATAAATGCTTTTTAAAAAGTGTTGTTATTTAATGGAAAATGTCTAAGACTTCCTGTAAAATTCTACAGATTTATAACAGGAAGAATCTTCAGGACTGAAGGACACAGGACAATTAGTCCTTTCTTGCTTCATGGGAACATGACAGTGGTTTGTTGTCTTAGTAACCGCTTTAATGTAAGTGGTAACAGGAGCTAACTTGTCTCACAGACGTACAACACTTAGTGTAACTACAAACGGATAAACATATGACATGCAATTTATTCATAAATTAAAAATTTGTCATTGTTGGCCTGTGGTATAAAAGGAATAAAACACTTCAGGGCATGCTGTTATTAGAAAATGAACCATTTTTGGGTTTTACGATGGTTCTTTTCCTACAACAGCACACTCGTAATGGTTTATTCCTTATGTACACTTGTATAAACGAAGCAGTGGTGGAATCACAGCACACTGGCAACTTTTCTTCGTGTCATCCCTTAATAACCACGACACTTGGCAACTACCTGCATAGCAACAATGTGCCTCAAGTACAGAAGATCTTGGCTGACTTTGTCTACATTCTCCATGTCTCTTCTTCCCTGAACAGAAATAGATCTTTAGGCTTAATTAAGGGTTCAGTTTATCTGTGAGTAATTTTATGATGCGTTTAACAACTTCAGTACACAGCAGCCTCACGACGCTGTTGTCTAAAATAGACGTGAAATCGATACATACAGTTGTCCTGAGGCTTAGCTGATCCAGCTCTGCAAGGCCTCCTCTCATGGAAAATAAGTTAATATATCAAGATCCAGCTTCATACTTTTTTTTTTTTTAAATCACTTCTGGATTCCAGATGAGGACGTTTTTCCATGACTGCAGGCCTGGACCAAAAACGCTGTGTTAAAACATCATGTAGGGATGAAGTTGATAGCGACAATGTTTTTTTTTTTGTGCTGACTGTTAGTGAATTCCTTTCGAATGATTTGTCTCTTTTATCACAACAAAGTCTTCCTCAAAGCAGATCGTATAGACGTAGCCAGATGCTACGCAGTCATCCTGAATATGGAAATAATTTGTCAGTGTTTTCAATATCAATATTATGAATCAGTTTTTTCTTAGTTTTTGTATATACCTGACTGCAAATTATTATACTGATACAATAAAAGTAATTAAATTTCATAAAGATAAACAACCTCGAAATCGTATTTCTAGCGTTGGTTCACGTGAGCTGATTGATTGTCAAATCCCTTATGTATCTGAAGTACTATCTGAGAACGAAAGGCCAGAATCAACATGTTATTTCAGCTTGCATTGCTACAGCTCAGGGCAGGAAGAACAGCAAGCTTTCAGCCAAATCTCTTGCTTCTTTCCGTTCTCCTATCCAAAGCACTGCCTAACCCCATTTACCTTCTCTCAGACTAAAGAACAGAGAGATTGGTTGGCTAGCAGAGAACACAGTGAGGTTCTGGGAAAGCTAAAGCTGTCTGGCTCTTGAGTGCAAAAGCCAGGTCACCCTAATCTGCTTGCAAACATAATACAGAAAATTCAACCAGCATTTGATGAGATGAAATAAAAAAAACATGAAGCTTCAAAGGGGGAAATCTTTGGGAGAAAACAGACAGAGAACAAAGGCTGAATTTCATTTAAAGCAATATTAGGTAACGAGTTTACCTTAAAACAACTGCTTCAACAGCTTGCTTGATGTTTGGCTGCCAGTTAGTTAGTTTTTTTTCGTAGTTTTTTCCTCCCCAATAAATTTACAGATGAGACAATTAACATTTGAATCTGGTATGATTTACGTAGGTGCCAAACGTGTCATGTTGGAAGCCCCACCCCCTTTCCACTTATGGCATGTCTCAAAACAAGGTTCTCTAGGTTTGGACTTGCGTACTTGGTAGTACAGACTTTGACTCACGAGTACAAACTCCCTACGACGCTAGCGATGAAGTGTTGGCGAGAAAAATATTTTGAATTCATGGATGCACGGTGCGTCCAAATTCACATCCCTGCTTCCCGGCTGAATAAGCCTTTTGCATTGTCTCCAACAGAGGACTGACATTACAGGCATTTTCAAATTGATAAATTATAAAGTGTCCCACCAGCATAGTTCTGAGATTAGCAGATTCTAGACAATGTCCCCTACGTAACTTTGAAAAGATATCTCTACTACCAACATTTTATGGTGAGATACATGTAACAACAACATAATTTCATAAAACACCATCTTGGTTTTCTTGATATAAAGACTAATATAAAAAAATCAGCAAGTATATTATGGATGATGGAAGATCTGGATAGCCTAGACTGTTCTAGGAATCAAGATATAGCTCCTATAATGACCAAGATATTATCTTAAAAGTGAAGTTAGTGATATTAGCCTGAAAATAGCCTAGGGTTTTCATAGGGTTAAACCTGAAATGGTTAAAAATTACTCTGTTTTAAGCTATCTTTTCTAGTTGATTAATTTGTATTTTTTAAATAGTAAATCACAAACAGGCTCAAAAATCAGTATCACACCTCTAGAGCACACATAGCGTGCACACTGCTAGTGGATCGTCAGGTCAAAGACTCAGCATGCCTGGTTCCTATCAGAGGTCTGGAAAAACAGCATGGGGAGATTTAGTGGAAAAAACAACATGCACTTATGGATGAAACTGGGAATCTGTGCCATCATTACTTCCAGCTTTCCATCTCATTTCATTCCCTCCTCAATACCATTAATTCCTCTCTGATTGAAAACTGTTCTGTGAAGCGTACAGCCTGTATCCGTGAGGTTTGGGAGTTCATATTGGCGTGAAAATTCTTCCAGAAGATGGGCCTGAAAAATCTTTCCTCTTGGTAACAACTGACCAAGATTTAGCTTTCCATAAAAGGAAAAAAAAAGGACAATGTGGTGAGAATTTAGACTGCTTGCTTGATTGAGGTTCTAGTGATAGAGGACAAGATTAAAAATGGAAAACTAAAAGAGAACTAAGAATATGTGCAAGGTGTTAAGTGACATTCTCTCAAAGAATCTAGCAGTGATGTAGAAGTACACGGCTTTGCGTCCTGTTGCGAGAGTAAATTGCCTCTGTCTTTGAGTCGAAAGACACTCTTAACTCCCAAGCACAGCTAATTTACTGGACCAGAAATCCAGACGAGAATGTCAATATGTCACTTACAAATGGTAATGTAACACATTCTGCTAGACTGGGCCTCGGGCCAATGACAGAGTGAAAGACAGAGATACATAGCTGGTAAGAAACAGGAAGAAGGAAAGAGAGAAAGAAAGCTGCGTCTCAGAAGGTATTTCAGGCAAAAATAAAAGTTGAAAATGAAAATATATAAATAGAACATTAAATGTATTAAACTCAAAGATGTGATGTTTATGGATAACTCCTCTTTAATGCCAGACTCCCTAGATTAGTTCACTCCACTATTCCACACACTTTACATTTACATTTACATTTATGGCATTTAGCAGACGCTCTTATCCAGAGCGACTTACAAAAGTGTTTAGTCATAAACTTGGAATATCCACAGCTAAATCTGGTAGACCTGAATTCAGGCTACTTTGAGCTATGATAATGCTAGAAAGTAGTCATACACTACCTAAAAAATTACAAACAAGATAAGTCCTATAACTCAAATTACACAATACCAGTGATGATAATACATAGACAATACAATGGCTGCTGTGAGTGCAGTAAAAGATTTTAGTTAGTGCTCCTTTTACTTTACTATTCTGTACACTTCAGTATTCTGTACAGTTCAGCATTCTCTATAGTTCAGTATTCTCTACAGTTTAGTAATCCACACACTTCACTATTCTGTACACTTCAGTATTCTGTACACTTCAGTATTCTGTATACTTCAGTATTCTGTACAGTTCAGCACTGCACACACTTTAGTATTCTCTACAGTTCAGTATTCTCTACAGTTCACTATCCTACACACTTCAGTATTCTCTACAGTTCAGTATTCCATACACGTCAGTATTTTTTACATTTCAGTGTTCCATAAGCTTCAGCATTTGTTCCATGTCAGTATTCAAAACATTTCAGCATTTGGTATACTTCAGTGTTCCTTAGACTCGAGTGTTAAATGCACTCCAGTATTAAATATTCTCTGAACTTCAGTATTCTGTACACTTCAGTGTTACATACACGTCAGTATTTCTTCTACTTTATCTCACACACCTCAGTATTCCTACACTTCAGTGTTCCATACATTCATTACGCTGTACACCTCAAGATGACCTACACCTCAATATTACACACTCTTCAGTACTTTGTACACTTCAGAATTCGCTACACTTCAGTATTCTGTACAATTATGTATGTTGAACCTGCATGAATTTCTCTCATCACATGGGTATGGAAGAATTAGTGATGCTAATGCCCTTAGGTGGATAAACCTATTGCCTGGACTGATTTAACCTTCACATTAGCATGCAGGGTCACTTCTCCCATACCTTTAAGTGTATTAGGCAGGGTTTTACACTGAGAACACAGCATAATACTACTTAGAAAGCAACGCAATATGAAAATGTAATTTCACTTAACCCTGTCCCAGCTGTGCTAATACATGCACTGTACAGAATCCAATCATCCAGTCATCCGATCATCACAGTCTGACTGAAATCGAGTATTTCCTTAATATCCTCGGAAAGTCCAGAATAGCATTATCCTACTTTATATTCATATATCCTGGCATTCTGACAGTGAGGTTAACAGAAGTGTAGAAATGTACCTAGGGCATCTGATTCTTCAGCATTAGAACATAATTATTATTTGATTGGTTTAGTGATTAGTTACATGATGATGATGATGATGATGATGATGATGATGATGATGACCAGACATTCTGTCTTTTGTATGATTTCCTGAAAGAAAGATTTGAAGTGTTCTGGTGTAAGCACTCCACCCAGGTCACCCAGGCGAAGGAGGCATCCTCCCGTTTTTTCGCTGACGCACACACTGCATCTACGAAATCCTGCTCATCCCTCCTCCGAGTGTACTAAAGGTATCGGAGACTATGCTGATGCAGCGCAGGCCCCTCTCCCACTCAACACTTCCAGCTGCCACGTCACATGACTCTCGAGGCTGAGGTTTCACAACACACGCTCTGAAGCTGAGCCAGAGCCAGAGCAAGAGCAAGTTCGAGTTTCCTTTAAGTCTGAGAATCTCCAGCATGCCCTTGCTCCGATTTGTACGTTTCTGAATGAGCAAGGTCTGCTCTGTAGCTGAAACAGCGGAGAACACTAGGATTCTGGGCTGTATTGTGCTAAAGGGTTTTGTTTCTCTTGTCAGCGGCGGAATGTTAATGACATCATCAAAGTACTCCAGGAACACCCCCACCTGGCTAGGGTTTTTCTTTCATCGTCTGCCGCTGAGAAGCCAAGTATACACAAAGAGAGTGAGAGAGAGAGAGAGAGAGAAAGAGAGAGAGAGAGAGAGAGAGAGAGAGAGAGAGATCACAGATTCCTCGCTAAGGACCCACTGATTAGTTCCTCCAGATGGCCCAAATAGATACCTTTTAGTTAGGGGCTTGTAAAGCATCCCTGAGGTGATCTCAGACATGGCAGGAGAGCAGAGATGCTTTCCTAGACCTCTCAAACTGATTGTATTCGCCATCAAAAAGCCAAAAGATTCAACTCTTCACATCTCCAATCACAGAAAGATGTTGGCAACTGAATTTCAACAGGAGGTAAAATCACACCTTGATCATTCTGATCTTGATCAAACGCTGCCTACTAGAGACTGCGGACAAACTAAAAATGACACGCTACACCGCCTAGCATTCATCTTCTACGTGGCATGAGACATCTCTAGCGATCCAGTTTCAGCAAACCCAGTACTGACATAGCCCATCCAATTTGTGGTTTGATGTGCTGGGTTGCTTTTCTGCTCACCACGGTTGTAAAGAGTGGTTATTCGAGTCCCAGTCAGCTCAAACCTCTCTGAACATTCTCCTCTGGTTGTTTTTTTTTTTTTTTTTTGCTTTTCACACCATTCTCATCACCATTTCACACCATTCACCACTCTAGACACTGTTTCACATCACTCTCACCATTTCACACCACTCTAGATACTGTTTGACTTGAAAATCCCAAGAGATCAGCAGATTCGGAGATACACAAACCAGCGCATCTGGCACCAACAATTATGTCATGTCACAACCAAGCCACCTTTTTTCCTGCCATGTAGTGCACTAACTACATAAGATCTAATACGCCATTATGTTACATACTACGTAGTGAATATAGTGCAGTAATCCACTTTTCCATTTTTGATGCAATATCAATACCCGTGTTCAGAGTAGCTTGCTGATATGTGATATTGATCCAGTGAAGACATCCTTTTAGTAACTCTACAAGCCTTATGTGAAACATCAGAGGCACAATGGAACCATTGTCCAATGCACAGACATATCAAATCCTGAGCTTCATACCAAACAATAAGCGCAACAGACTGCATAATAAATAATGCCATGCATTATATGCGTTACAAGTGAAAACCCTGAACATTCTGATACAAGAACAAGTACAACAGCCTCTCTAAAGCCAGAAAGAAGACTTGTTCAAACATCAGCAGGGGGAAATTTATTTGTTGAAATAAGACACCTCTACTGAAAGTTACAAATGACGAATGCTGCGAGGAATGCACTCTGAATGTTTTCTCCAATATCAAACTTGGAACATGAGGCTAAAGCCAGAGGAACAGAGCAACAAGGATGCGCTCCTCATGCAGACCAGCTTCCTAATCAGCCTGGAAGGAATCGGAATATACATGCACCAGCACACGTCTTCTGTGTAGGAGGCACATCTGCTTCAGCACACGTTTCCCTGTAGGAAAGTAGCAGTAGTGGTGGCAACAGCTTGTGCCCCTGCTGGAGAATTGAGGCGCAGTCGCCACGCCGCGCCGCCTCCTACTCACTTCTCAGGGCTTTGGGCCTCCCAGCATGCACCTTGGTGCTCGAGCCCCACTGCCACCGACAGAGCCGGAGCTGAGTGGTGGGTGTATTCTGCAGAGGTTTGCAGGCTTGCAGAAGAGTGCAGACTGCCAATGAAGTTTGCTCAGATATAATTCTGTGGAGAAGCAGCATAAGGAAGAGCTTGTTAAGAACTGGCAAAAGGGAAGGCGGTGCTGACAGACGGGCGATCACACAAAACTAAAATAACACCGCAGCCTCAGATTCCTGTTCTTGGCTGACTGCAGTGGAACCTGGTGTCGTCTTGTTCTGTTGTAGCTCCTCGGGTTTCGACTCGAGTGCTGTGCATTCGGAGATGCTTTTCTGCTCAGCACGGTTGCAAAGAGTAAGCAGGGTCCACCTCCAGAGCCTGGATGTTTTTTGTTTTTCGCACAGATCTGTGTAAACTCTAGAAGGTACTGAATATGAAAATCCCAGGAGCTTCTGAAATACTCAAACACCGGCAATATGCTCTGGGGAAGCAGCCTGAGGAAGAGCTTGCTAAGAATCGGCACGAGGAAAATCGGTGCTAAAGCCGTAAGAACAAGTCGGCCTATGAATAAAGTCAACGATAATAATAACGGCAATAATGGGTTCTGTAAATGGAAACTTCAAGAATAATCCACCTACAATATATAGCCAGATCATCCGAGTACACATTCTTTTAAAGCACCTAATATACCAATATTTGAATTATGCTCCTAAAATAAATCTTTTTAAAATAATTGTTAGAGATTAAGGGGTCCTGAAATGCTAATGAAGATGTGTCTATGTGTGTGTGTGTGTGTGTGTGTGTGTACATGGACATATTTTTATATCTTGGTGAGGACTAAGTTTTGACCACGTGGATGGTCCCCAATGAGGAAAACTGCTTTCTGCAGGCAAAACGTTTTCATTTAAGTGAAATAGAGGTTAGGTTTTCATTTAGGTGTAGCACAACATGAATTAACCGCATTACTAATGAGGAAGGTCCTCACAAGAATAGAAAGACACAAGCGTTTGTTTGTATGAGTATGTAGCCGTGGTCATTGAATATGCATGAGAAGGAGCATGCGGTAAGCTTGGTAAGCTTCAATGCTGTATAAGTTCTGTAACACTGCAACACATAGCTGTCAAGGAACATTTCCCAGAACATTCCTGATCATGCAACAGACCATCCACTTGATCATGAGTGTGGCATTTCCAATCACTCTGCCTGAGGGAAAGCTTGAGGAAAAAATGCTGTCGTAGATATATTTATTCCAAACAACTGGCACAATCTAGTGCAATAAAGTTACTGCTAGTAGCATGTTTTCTGGAGTATAAGACAGGGAAAATTAAAAGCAATGTCTTGTTTGCATTACACATATTTAAGCAGTCTGCATGCTTACATAGTAAGTGGTGCCATGTTCATACTGACAAGTACGGCACATGCATTATTTTCCAAACAACAGGCTGCTCTAAGACAATAAGAATCGTGTTGTGTTTTCAATGACAAACTTAATTATATTTGTGAAAAATAAACAAATTTAGAAATTGATGCCTGCAACACACTCAAAAAAAAAGTTGTCACAGAGGCGTGTTTACCACTGGGTCACAGCACCTTTTCTTTTAATTATTCTTTTTAATCATTTCGGAATTGACGATACTAATTGATGAAGTTTAGGAGGTGAAATTTTTGCCCATTCTGGCTGTGTACAAGACTTGCGCTGCTCAACAGTCCGTGGTCACTGTTGTCTGATTCTCCTCTTCATGGTGCTCC
Organism: Scorpiodoras heckelii; assembly: GCA_028566435.1. Classification (NCBI taxonomy): domain Eukaryota; kingdom Metazoa; phylum Chordata; class Actinopteri; order Siluriformes; family Doradidae; genus Scorpiodoras; species Scorpiodoras heckelii. The sequence continues at coordinate 10,087,440 of JAOVVH010000026.1, read as the reverse complement.
ATACATTTTCAATAGGAGACAGAACTGGACTATAGGCAAGCCTGTCAAGTCACGCTGCTGTAACTCGTGCAGAATGAAGCTAAACACTGTCCTGGGAAATAGACAAGGAGTTCCTGTGAAAAAAACATTGTCTTGATGGCAGCATGAAACCTTTATCCTTGGTAACGGGAAAATTCATACACATGAATGAAAATCTTATATCTGGCCCTCTCTGGATTCTGTTGAAGTCAGAGGTGCAAGCATGCCTTAAAAAAATCAAGATTTTGAAAATCCTTTTCAGCAGCGTCATTCAGAGAAATATTTGGATTTTTCCTTGATACTATCACATAATTTTACTAAACGTTAACACTAAACACCAAATATTTCCCTAAAAAATGCATAGCCAAGAACCACTTACTTTCACAGGAAATGGCATGACTGACATGAACTGACATGCAGATAACCCGAACACAGACCTTTCCTCATAGCCTGCTGCCAAACACACAGGAAAAACTCATACACTCACAAGTCACCAAGTGCTTCAAATGAAACTCGTGAATAGTGCTCAAACACTGCAGTATTCTGTAAATGATTTAATCTAGTAACTTGCTCCAAAACAGTCATTACTGCTCTGCGTTCAGAACTTTGCCATCCTACTACAAACAGGTATTAATCTCATTGCAACCTTTAAGATTCTGAAGGTTGTGGCCAGAAAAGTGTGCAAAAGGTATCAGATCCTCTGTATCCTGTCCTGTACAGTGCTGTAAAAAAGTATTTGCTTCTTAATTTCTTCTATTTTTGAAGTGAAAAAGCTGTATTTAAATTATTTTATTTATTGAAGGAAAAATGCTGTTCAGCCATACCTGGCCTGTTAAAATAGTAACTGCACCATTAAGTACTGAATTAACCAGTTATCCAAAATCAATTGACTGTTGGGTTCAATTTCACTAGCCACACCCAGACATGATCACTGCCAGACCTGTTGAATCTAAACATCACGTAAATAGAACCTGTCTGGCAACGTAAAGCAGGTTAGAAGATCTCAAAAAGCAGCACATGATGCCACGTTCTAAATACATTCGAATACAGAAGCTAAAAAAAAGTCGCTGAAATCTACCAGCCTGGAAAGGGTTACAAAGCCACTGCTAAGGCTCTGGGACTCCAGCAAACCGCAGTAAGAACTGCGTGGTAAGAATTATCCACAAATGGAGCAAACCTGGAACTTCCCAGGAGTGGCCAACCTACCAAAATTTCACAAAGAGCACATTGACAACACATCCAGGAGGTTACTAAAGAATCCAGATGAACATCTAAAGACCTGCAGGCCTCATTTGCATCAGTTATGGTCAATGTACACGATTCAACTATAAGAAAGTCACGGGGCAAAAATGGCATCCATGGGAGAGTTTCAAGGCACAAATCATTGCTGACCAAAAAGAACACAAAAGCCTGTCTCACATTTGATAAAAAAACAAAACAAAACAAAGCAGAAAGACAAAAGACAATGCACAAGACTTTATAAAATATTCTGTGGACTGATGAGTCAAAGATGGAACTTTTTGGAAGACATGGGCCTGTTAGAACTGGCGTAAAGCCAACACCACATTCCAGCATAAGAACATCACATCAACAGACAAACATGGTGGTGGTAGTGAGAAGGTCTGGGGCTGCTTTGCTTCTGCAGGAACTGGACAACTTGTCATAATTGATGGAACCATGAATACCGCTCTCTAAAGCTTAAGCGCCTAAAGCTTAAGTGTAGATGGGTTATACAGCAGGACGATGATCCAAAGCACAAAAGCCACTCCAGGAACACCCCCAGTCCACCTCTGAATGGCTCGAAAGAAACAATGAAGGTTTTGGAGTGACAAGTCTAAGGTCCTGACCTGAATCCCACTGAGATGTTCTGGCAAGACCTTAAACGGGCAGATCATGCTCAAAAACCCTCCAAATGTTGTCGACAGAGAGCAGAATTTATGGTTCCTTCAATTATAACAAGTCATGGAACAAGCAGTTATTAGGTTTAAGGGGCAGTTACTTTTTCACATGGGTGATATGTGATATGTGTGATAGGTTTTGAAAACATCTTTATCGTGAATAAATGGAATGATCATTTTAAAGTTGTATTTCGCGTTTAAAAGTTTTGCTTTTACACCAAAAATTAGTTACAACTGAGCTGAGCAGGTGGAAATGTGGGACTGGAACTCGAAAACCGAGCAGCATCAGTACCGGGATTAGAACTCACAACCGAACGATTAATTATGCGGAGCCCTTTTGGGTCTAAGGCTACTCTTTTTCGCTTTCAAAGGCTAAAAATTCTGGTTTTGGTACATGCAACACTGCCCCCTAGTGTACACGCTTAAGTTACATGTAACATAAGAAGGTAGACACCTATACGATAATGGTCTGATGTGGTCGCAGAAGTAAATCCAGGCCTTATGGTGATGGTCAAAGAGGTTTGCTGTAAGACCATGCAGCAGTCGCATTTTCCTGCAAGGCGCAACACAATCATTTGAAACATTCCTGCACAGTGGACATGCTCCTGCGTCACCAACATGCTACTTATTTAATTGACTAGTACCTCTGTATCATTGCTATGTACATCTCGGTTTCAGGAGTCCTGCACATGGCCCTAAAGATACCTACTGTACAATTCACCGGTCACACGTTTCAAAATTGCATTCTGGAAATAAAGGAACGCAGGTGATCGATCGCGATAGTAGCGAAGTAGCCTCGTGGCAAAAGAGAGCACATTTCTAGATAGACATAAATCAGAGGGCGAGAGAGCTGAGGGTGTTTTTGCAACAAAGTGCTCTCAGAGGAGCTGAGTCTTCAAGCATGGGTTCTGCTAATGCTAGAGTTATCACAAAGTCAGAGAAACGTGCTGTATTAGGAAATTGCATGTGCCCAGGCAAACACCAGTTTGTCAGTACAATAAGGCTACTGTATATTCCCAAACAGATGCATGCATGCAATGTCGATATTATCCAGTACTTAGAAACAGTGCCATTTATTTAACAACAAAAAAAACCCCTACAAATTACAAATGCGTATCCTAGACATACAGGGTCAACTCTAACTGGAATGTAACTAAATTATAAAACCTCTCACATCCGGATGCTAAAAGCCTGTTTTCCCACTAGATTCCCCTCCCTGAGTAAAAGCACTGCAGGTCAGATGGAGTAATCCTGCCATGCAGCTTGGCCAGACTCCAAGCCAGGTCCGTCATCTCTTGGGATGCCCCGTGCGTATGTGTGCAAGTTCACTGCCAGGCTGGCACACTCACTGCCTCTCTTGGTGCAGTGAAGCAGCATGACGGAAGGTGAAGGCAGGAGCCGGCACGTGTGAGGTCACGTCGGTGCTTCGCGGAGGAGTCTGGACACGCTCATAGCTTGGCGTGCTTGTAATGAAAAGGTAACCCTCTCCACATGGTGCTACAGAGTGATGCAAGCCTCATGCATGTTTCTGTAAATTTCGTCCTAGTCCAGAGAACATGCTTCGCTCCAATAAAACTGTCCTGGATTTTCCTCATCTAGTCAGTGAATTGTGTTGTCCTGGATGGATGTTAGATTTTACGTCCAGAACGCAGTCCCACAGAGCGGGGAAGCAGGAGAAACCTCTTCCACGTGGACGGAATTCAAAATAAACATGCAACTAATATTTTATGTCCGTTTCTAATTCATGGATTTTTATTTATCGAGAGCACGTTTGGTGGGGAAACATGAGACGTGTGATATTTGATCAACAACATAAATGTTCCATGCCAGCAGCACTCTCTGTTTTGCCAATAACCAGACACTCAGATCTCAAAGCTGCTAGAATTAACAGGAGATCAAATGAATGTGAAGAAATATCTAATCAAAATTTAACCATGGTTTTATATACAAGTCTTTGGAGGAATTTCAAGGATGTGCTCAAGAAAAAAAATACATGTGATGCTGCTGCTTAGCTGCCTCACAGGTTGTACTGTGGCGCACCAAACCCACACAGATGGCTGCTGGCCTGCAGTAATGGAGGTGAGTGACCTGAATGGAGGCAAAGGTGCCAATACTTTGTGACACAACAATTCCTGGACATTCTGCAGAATCTCAGACATCACCTATCTAAGCGATCTGCCAATGGCTATGGCTGTGGTTAACCATTCTGTCCTAATTAAAGAATCAGTGCCAATTATGAAATAAATGAATACCACTTATTATAACACTGGACCCAAGTCAAGAAACGTGTTTCATTTCGAAGAGAATTCACTCACCAGGCCGTCACAGTTGCTAATGGCCACTGAAGTATCTGGAACATTAGTAACGTGGCCCACGTACAGGCATTTGCTTGGCAGTAGTGGCTCTGTCCGGGTTTGGTTGTCCTCTTCGTGCCACTCGAGAGTCGCTCCCGGGGCCACCAAGCGCGAGTTGCGCCTCAAGAGCATGTGAAACTCCTGGCCGAAAACAGTAACATTGTAAAAGAGTGTCTCGTGGTGCTCTGGCCCTCTGTGCTCGTGAGCGTCTCTCTTCCTGCGCTGGTGCTGCAGCCCACTCAGGCGGTCAGCCGAGACGGCGTGGGAGACGAAGCGTCCGTCGGCGTCCACGCTCGCCGGCTTCACCAGGGCGTACTCCTTCAGGACATGCTGCAGGGAATCTGCCGCAGGCACAAACACAGGCACACAGTTAACATGCAGGGTACAGACATGCCATCCGTCAATGCATATATCAATAAAAATCAGCTCGGACACTTCATCAGCAGGTTTTCATATCTAAAAAAAGGCTTTAACAAGGGTGTGGAGTGACTCAGTGCATGCATACGGACTCCCAGAGTGTCCTGCATTCCTGATTCCACAGAAAAGAAGGCCAAGTTTCCATGGATGCGCAGGGTAATGTCAGGCGTCCACATCGTGCCCTCTATGCATATGCAAGTGAACTCCAGCGCAGAGCAAAGGTGCAAGCACAGCCTGCTGAACGACTGCCCTGGCTGCACACACTTGTTTCCCAGGCTTCGCCTCCTCTTCGGAGGCAGTGACACTAATGCCTGAGTTTTATGCAGAATATTAAAAGGCAGAAACACTGCCTCCGTCAGCTTTTTCACCTCCAACGGCACCTCATGGAGATCTCAGCGACTCTGAAGTGTCAGGCAGACTAACGCAGAGACACAGAGTTTCCAAAGCAAGGACGCACAGATTGCATGCGTTCTCCAGTTCTCCATTCAGAAGTTCCTCCAAGACGTTTCATATTCAAACTCAGGATTTGGTGGCAGGAATGAAGGGTGGAAAAAAAAAAAGTTGGAGACACGGAAAAAGGGTGCTGACATTCAGGGCATTGCCCCTAAGCAGATTTTTTCCCTCTGACTCTGACGCACTGTCATGTCATTTAACGCTGTGTAACTAATACGCATAGACCTTTTTGTTTCCAAATTACGCACGAGTCGCACCGGTGCCTGTGTAATCTTACGGTTTATTTGAACCATCCGTCATCTCTGTCGGCTCTCCAGATATAAAGTAGCCATCAATAGTGTAACCCGAATAAAGAAGAAGAAAAGCTTTATACATACCTATGCTGTCGGTGATATAGAGAGCCTCTGTGTGCTGAAAGTGAAGCAGGATAAGGATGAACGCGTATTTAGCCGGCGTAACATCCATGGCAGGTCGGCGGAGACGGAGAGAGCGCACTGGCGACCGACTGCAAACTAGTGATGGGCGATTCGCGATGAATCGTCTCTTCTTGAACGACTCTTTTCAGCGAGTCCATCGAATCGACTCCCATCCAGCGAATCAAAAGTTTCTTTTCCAAAAAGAAACCCCCTTGTGTAAGCGAGTCTCTTTTTCTGGCATTGCGCACTGGCTTCTGGGGTCACAAACATGCCATTATACATTATTAATCAATATATAGGTTCATAGTTAAACCTACAAGTATGCCAGTGCTGCTGAACAGGATTTCAATAAGGAATTTCTCCTGGGCATCAAATGAATCAACATTCGACTCAGAGTTAAACGGCTTTGCTCGGAAGAATCGACTCCGTAAAGTGAGTCGGTCGGAATGCCCATCCTAACTGCAAACTGCACAGAAGCAGTTTCTCTGAGCATACTTACTACCATTTTCCTTCCTCTTCCCTTGGTCACTTGACAGATTAACAGGCTATATACAGTGCACGGTTCATCAGTTATTTCCAGAAATAGCCCACCTCTGCTTTGTCTTTGAGCTGCTTAAAAATTCAGACAGCAATAAATCTGGTCATCATTTATGCAAAAATCCTGCCTAGCAACCTCTGATGGAGCTCAGCTATATTCTGTGTCATGTTCACTCATCAAGATCCTAAAGGGATAAAAATATCCCTAATCCAAAATGTCAGAAATTTCAGGTCCCTGTCATGTCACAACATTCCAGTCAGTGTGGGATTCATAATTAAATAACATACAGGTGGATATAT
>JAOVVH010000026.1:10066712-10080510 GCA_028566435.1 Scorpiodoras heckelii | reverse complement strand
TACGTACAGACACACACACACACATACATGCATATGTTGCCAAACAGAGATATTGGTTCCCTGGATTTTCTATCAATCATCCTGCCTGGTCAAACCCCAGGAGATGTCGGCTGTCTGCAGGTTTTCTCTCCTGCCAACTGCCTTTCAGGGACATGAAAGTCTCAGAGCCTGATGCAATATGAGGGTCTGAATCACCAGTTGCTTGAGCTAACAATGCAGTTTTCCGGGGCCGAGTCACATTGTGTATTAAAAAAAATGACCTTGCTTTATTAGACGAGCTGCCTCACGTCTTCAAAGAAATGGCAAAGAAAGCAAGATTTTTTTTTCTCCTTCAAATTAAACAATACAACCGCAGAGGACCTGACAAAATCTGCCAAACATATTTGTTTCATTTTTTTCCATTTCAGATTGACTTTCCAATGGTGTAATAACACTACCTGGATTTATTACTTATTGGGCTTACTTTGAGCAGTGTAAATATGTTTTGGTAAATATAGGAAAAGAAAGCTTATACTGTAGCCTTGCTTGTAAACCGTGTTTTCATAAAAAATAAATAAATAAATAAAAAAGGAATAAGATTGCTAGTTGCTTGTTCTGCTTGTTCAGAGTTTTTATTGTTGTTGTTTTTTTTTTAATATATACCATCTTTGCATCCTCGTGGCCAAAGAAGATCTGCTTGAAAAATACATCTTCTTAGCATGTATAATATTGTTCTGTATTCTGTGGTAAGATGGAAGGGACTGCACTGCCTTGAGCTGACATAAGTGGATTATTGAAATAGATCACCTGGTAGGATTGGATGGTGGATTCCTGAAAGACAGAGGAATCAGATGAGTGTCTAATGAATGCGGCTCAGGAGGAATAGGGACACTGGCCATCTATCTGTCAGCACATCTCTCTCTCTCTCTCTCTCTCTCTCTCTCTCTCTCTCTCTCTCTCTTCCTTCCTCTGGGCCATGCATCTGAAAGTACAATTACAGGTCCTCGCTGTCAAGATCCAGCACAGGTTATGCAGAGATGTTAAAGAACCAAAGGACATGGAAAGGGTCACTGAAATCCAATGGCATAACAAAACACCCAGCGCTTATTAGCGTCAGCTGTCCTTTTTTGGCTGGATTACAGTTGCCATGCATTCTTCTTTCCGAACATGCCACAACACGTGACAGTGACTCATCCAAGGTCAAAAAAAAAAGATCATACGGCATTCTTCTCAGCCACCTTCACACGACCTTGTCGACTAACTGCACGGCCTCTGCACAGAAAGTCGATGCACCGTGCATAGTTAAAGAGAACGAGCAGCTTGATGGCATAATGAAGAAGAGAGAGCGCTCCAGCTGAGGAAAGCATAAGTGCAAAGTAGACAAAGATCAGGTTTTCTGTCTAGATGGCACAGCTGGGAGTGCATACTTTTGTCACACTTTTATTACAGCGCTAGAAAAGCAAACATGCCACTTGGCTGTAAAGGTAGAACAGGGCCTAATCTAAATATTGCATGCCTGCTCTGTCAGCTAGCCAGACCTAGCATGCTAACTCTTATATAACAGGTGATAGCTTCAGCAGCCCGAGACTCAGCGGTCACCCCACAGCTGGCATTGTGATCGGCGTCTATAAATCGGAAACGTGAGTGCATGTGGCCTGACATCTGGATTGTATTGAGCCTAGTTGCAGTTTAGCAAATGCATCTGGGTATCAGATCACCTCTGATGTAATATGAAATATCTGAAATTTAAGTCAATCAAGTCACATCCTGTGAAGAATGACGAGGTTTGTGGTTGCCATCGAGTAATGGGGCTCAAGAAAGACTTAGACTCAGTGAACTAAGAAAACGCATGCATAGAGAGAGTTTTAAAACAGATGGTCATGTATATTAAACATGTATATTAAACAGCCTTAACAAGCCCAGACGCATCTGTCTTTTAAATGAAGCCCACCACAGTCCTTTACTAACATAAATTGTATTGTATTATAGCTATATTTTCTATTTTCTTTAATAGGAACTGCTATACTGACTGAAACTTGAGCCAAAGATTCAAAGAAAAAAGTCCAGTTTGGGTGAGTCTGGTCCCACTGTAGTGTCAGATGGTCAGTGGTTTTTTTGACTTCCTGTAGCCTGAGTGAGAATGAATGCAAAACAACCATGTAAATACCACACATGAATGTATTTACAAAAACCCTTAACCCCATAAACTCTTGGTTTATATTCAGCAATTCAGCAGTGTAGCAATGTTGTTGTGAAGATTTTTTTAAATGAAAAATTACGATGAAACTGACAAGGTCACTAATACAAGTATGGACATAGCAATGGGTCCTGGAGGAATAATGGTATAAATTGACCCACATGTCATTTATGTCAATATGTAATTATTGCATATAAATAATTTGCTTAATATCTTAAAAATGAATACTCAGCTTTATGATGGTCAACCGGAACAGCTATTCCACCAACCATCACCTTCATCACAGCGGATCCACAGCCGATCCCGGGAAAATTTGGATAGGAAAACTGGTGATCACATGGCATCAAACACATCCTCATTCACAGCTAGGGGGAAGTTAGGCCTATTATGTTTTGGGATTTAACTGAAAGAGTTCCTGAAGGAAACCTAGACAGGATGAATCCCTGGATGGTGGAGCTGTTTGGCATTAACCCTACCCCTTAGATCATAGTGTATCCCTGCAATTGTTTATCATGTGATCAAAATCAGCTAGTACTTAGTACTTTATAACAGATCCAGTAACCACATGGCCTGATTTTGATCATGCTACATGTTCCAATCTTGCATGTAATAGCAAAAGTTATGTTTCTGGCACTTTTCCTTTGTCCCCATTCCAGCTCACCATATGTGTCTGATTCACGTTGTATGAGATCAACTCAAAAGACCTTAGATTTCCTGGTACAGGATACATCCACAGCTGACATACTGTATTCTTTGTTATTTTAATATATCTCTGATGTTAAAAGATGGATGGATTGTGCCTGGAGGACAAACTCAGAGCTCTGCACGGGTATTTAACTGTTTTGGCTGCATGAGTTAGAAAGAATAAAATGTAACTGGCGTCACCGCTGGATCATGATCAGAGCTTGGCCGAGTCAGAGCGTCCCGCCAGAGTGTGTGTTTCCCATTTACTTGCTGTGCCCCCAGCTGCACTTTCCTTAGCTGACCCCTCCTTTCTAACACAAATATACACATTACGCTATCTGCTGCACTCCACTTGCAACACACACCCCTACAAACACATAGACACATAAATATATACATAAATATACACATAAATATACTCACAGTGTCCTAAAACCTTACTAGCACATTTTACGTTGGTTATTCCATTCATTTGTCACCCATCTGTACTTATGTATAGGTCTGATTTACTTGCACGGTCTTGTTGAGCAACTAAGACCAGGTGTACTCCTAGAAAACTGAACAAACAGACATGATTAATAAAACACACCCATGACTAGATTCACTGCATAGAGTTGTGGAATATGACTCTTGAGAGAAAGAGAAAGAATGAAGTGAAATAAGCATACCACATTACAAAATTTTCACTTGAGCAGTTCTTGAGCTATTGATAAGTGTCAGTTGCACTGTAGTGCCCTCTATTGATGAAATTTCACAAAATTTGGTGGGCATCTAAAGAATGGTGCAGTGACATGGCGTGTGAAGTTTTGTGAAGTTTGACAATTTACATCCCAACATACAGGCTAGTGAATTGCTAGATGTTTGCTTTGAACATTATTCACTAGGTGGGACTAGTCCACAAAAGATCTAGGGTAATGTGCCTCCTATAGTCCAACTTGACATAAAAAGTTCAGACTTTTAGTCAAAATAGTTTTCAAAATGTGCTTTCAGCCTACCCCAAATCAGTGGGTGCTAGCATGAAGGGCAACTCACACCTGGGGACACAAACTTTAAATTTCGTATCAGATATGTGGGGCTACAACCATACCAAGTGTAATTTTTCCTACCCAGTCAGCTGATATAATCTCTCCACTGGTCCTGAGGATGCCATGGGATTTTGAGCCCATTGGGACATGACTGATTGCAAGTTTGCCAAACCATCACAACTGTCTCCTATGGACTCGTACGTGCAGCGGCTCCCCAGGATTGTCAAGCTTTTCACCCTGTAATGGAGAGCATGCACAGCAAGCCTGCAGTGGAACAGTATTTCCTCTTGTTTTTTTTTTGTTTGTTTGTTTGTTTCAGTGTTTGTTTTTGAGATTTAATCTTAATTATATTTTTCTGCATGGGGTGTGTGCTCTATTCTGCCTACCAAGATAACATAAACTGGTAAACTGGGACATTTGGATGCTGTTGCCCCACCACTCTCAAGTGATCACTCAGGTTTGTTGACGGTGAAGTGGCTGACTGCTTTATGTCCCAGGGCTCCCTCATGTCTGTGTTACCTTCTGGCTCTTCCTTTTAGCTATGCTGTCATAGCTAGTCTTGCAGGAGTCCCTGCTTGCACCGTGCACAAAATGTACATTTTCTCTAACGGTTTTGTGAAAGAGCATACCTAATAGTGTTTTCTTTCCTCACCCCCATCTTTCTTTCCCTTTTTCTACCCCCTGCAATTGCAGTTTTTTACTTTCTAGCACTCAGTTATAGAAGGGATTATTTATTATTTCACTATCGGGTGTCACCCGAATGAGCATGGGTTCTCTTTTGAGTCTGGTTCCTATCAAGGTTTCTTCCTATGAACATTTCAGAGAGTTTTTCCCTTGCCACCGTGGAACCAGCTTGCTCAATAGGGATAAGTTAAAAGATATGTCTGGATTTTATGCCTTTATTAAACTGCTTTTGGGACAATATCCATAGTTAAAAGTGCTATATAAATAAAATTGAACTGAATTGAAATGAATATATTGAGGTACTGCCCTATGATGGATTGGCGCCCTGTCTAGGGTTGATCCTACCTTGCACCCTATGGCGCCAACTGGGCACCGGCTCTCCCATGACCCTGGGGACAGGAATAAGCGGTTAAGATAATGAATGGATGAATGAATGAATGAATGAATGAATGAATGAATACTGAGGTACAGATATTAAGATATAACCAAGATCATATCATCTATACAAATACACATTTGAGGGCAGGAGGAAGGTGAAGGTAATGCAGAAAATGTGATTGCACTGAGTTTAATCGTAGCATGGTTGCTGGTGCCAGACAGGCTGGTTTGAATATCTCAGAAACTGCTGATCTGCTGGGATTTTCACACACACCAGTCTCTAGAGTTTACACAGAATGGTGTGAAAAGCAAAAAAAAAAAGAAAGAAAGAAAGAAAGAAAGAAACTTACAGGTAAGACCTTGTTGATGACAGAGGTCAGAGGAGAACAACCAGACTGGTTCGATCTGACAGGAAGGCTACTGTGACTCAAATAACCACTCTTTACAACTGTGGTGAGCAGAAAAGCATCTCATATTCATATTCAGTTATACCTGCTTACTGAAGATGAGTGAATTCTTTGTATTTGTTTTATGGCTCAATTACAAACAGAAGATATTTTGATATCATTTTAGCCCCAGCAAATGCTGATAGGTTTGGGTCTTGATACCTAGTCATAGGATATAGTGAAAGCGTATTACATTATGATATTAATGCTCAGAATCTCATATAACAACACAAAAACTATGGTCTATATTGTGAGCCCTGACCTCACTGAAATCCTAAAATAATCCTTAATTTAAAAAGACAAAAAAAATGCATACAGCTGAAATTTATATACTTTTTTTTTGCCAATCCTTGAGTTTAAAAGCTTAATGAATTTGATACATTAGTTATGCAACCAATATTTTTATCAGTGCATTTTAATTGATGAAACTTTATTTTCCTTGTGTTTTTTAGTGGTGTGACTTTAAATCCATTTAACAGAGTGTAAAAACTGGCAAGTATTTTGGTCAGTTGTGGTTTAGCAAAAAGCACAAAAGCACCTCCTCTGTGTTGACTGGCTCAGTGAAGGGACCAGAAACGGCACCAAGCACAAGTAATATGTTAGCAACCTCCCTCAGGCAAAGTGTGCACTCCGATGAACATGCAGAGACATAAAATAGCTTCTTTCAACCCAGTAGGCTAACATTCATATGCTATTTGCCTGCAAAGTATCTTCATATAATGTCTATTTCATTGATAAGTGAATGTTTTTGGAATGCCGATGCGGCACTATTTTTTCCCCCCAGAAAAAAAAGAGCTATGCGAGGTGGCTGTGGTCCTGGCCAGGGGTCATATGAAGGTTATCGTCCTTTGCTGTTCATGAAGGAAGATCAGAACAGCTCCCTGCTGTAACAAAGAGTAAATCATACTGGGCAGCCATATGCTAAATCTGCACAGCTCCTCCATGGTCCGGGAGGACCACAAGGTCTTCTGCATGTTCTGCAAAACTATTAGCAAACGCTGAAGAAAGCAGAGGTAAAAAGGCACAATCTGAGGGGACGGTTTTGAACGGTTTTGTGTGACATTAACTAGAGAAATCTGGACAGTCTCTGCGGCGATGTGCATGACAACATCAGAACAGCTCATTAGAGCATGTCTCACAGACAAGGTGTCACCTTTAAAACCTCCTTTGATGCTTTTTTTGGCTTGATTTTAATAACTTGGAAAAAGTCGGAAAGGGAAACAGGCATTCCTCAAGAGTCTGATTGAAAACAAAACGAGCACTTGAATCACAATTTAAACAACAAGCACGAAACGTAGCAGGCGGTGTAACACAGTAAATGCCCCATGGGCTCTCCGGGTTTATTCTAGAAAAGCAGAAGTCAAGAACAGAGGAAGTAATGAAGGAATGATTTACTATTCATTCCAGGCATTCCCCTTCAAATAATCATCCCAGATCCGAAGCAGTAAATCTAACAATGTTAGAAAGCCTTTCCTTTCCCCCGATAACTTCTCTGCTTCTCTGTGACTATATCATGGGCTTTGTACCAGAAATACTCTGACGGGTTTGAGCCCAATGCTTATGCAGAAGCAGTCTCGCTTTTCTGGCAGTTGGTGCCACATCTAGCGCTTCCAACTCTGTGATCAAAAGCAGTGCGATTTTGGAAAGTAATGAAATACACTGAAAGGAGGACAGGAATTTTCCAATAAAACGCTCAAGATGATCAAATGAGGCCCTGGTGTTTAAAAAATGGTTCGTTCATGACTGGTACTGTATTGACACTGTAAATCAGAACTTTGAATCCAACAAGCAGATGAGAAGCTCATTGCAAAAATAAAAATTTTACAGCTAATTAAGGACAGCACAGTGGTATGGCAGGTTGTCACAAATTAACTACATACTACAGCCTTGATATTACCGGTTTTGGACACTGCCCATGTATTTAAAACTCTGGGCATCCACTGCCATTTCAGGAGAAGTGGGTAAATTAACAACTACTGTGTAAGCAGCTTTGGACTTTTATATAGCTAGCCCAAGTCAGTTAGATAACATTAGCTAACTAATAGAGTGTTTTTTCTTTCTTTTTTTAGCTAGCTGGCTAAGATTAGATTAGCTAGATCTCTTATAGATCTTTTTCTATAGGAAAAAGAATGGCTTCGTTCACATCTCGTTCATTATTTCTTCATATGAGTCTGATTTCAGCAAACTATCTGTCTAACTATCTGGCTAGCGAAACAATGCCTGGTCACTTTTGGTGTATTTTTTGTTATTTTTGAGTTCTGTTCTTTGTGAAGTTTGTTGTCTGATTTGTGCTTTTATCATGCTCTTTAGGTAACTAGGTATGTTAGCTTGGTATTCATCAGCTTTGTGTGACGTCTGCCTAAGCTTGGAGCATGGTGACGTCTGACATATCCATCAAAAACTCCTGCCAACACCAACCTGAGCAGCCTTGACTGACAGTTATTATTGCAAGATTTCCAAAGTGATTCATAACAGCTCAGGAACAGTTTGTCTTAAGTATTTTCCAACTCTGTCTCATGACAGCATATGCACTGTTTGGCATGGTCATTCGGTCTCCGAACCACCTTGTGGTTACTTGACCCCAGTGCCAAAATGTAGCTCTGTTTCTCCACAGCTCTTTGTTTGGTAGTGCTGGCAGACGGACTGTCTGTGTCCATCAGCGAGACTGTGACGGCTAACTCTGGCTTTACGCTGTATGATTTTGTGGTCACAGACAAAATCACATCATAAAAGCATCCTTTTTTTACAAATTGAGATTGGTAGTTTCAGTACGCATAATGTGATGTGTTCACCAGCACATTTAGGGCAACCTCAGACAGTCGACAACCAAGTTCTAGCACTGTGAGAGGTTTCTGATTAAAATCTCAGAGTGTATGCAATGCTATGACACTTGTTTAAATCCACCAATAGGAGGATTGTGTGACACTCAGGGGACAGCTACAGACACGGTAGTGGCAATGACAATATGCATGTGAAACATGATAATAGGCAGAAAAATATATCCTACTTACAGTACCTCAAGTTCCATGTATCAGTCATACAAAAAAAGTCAATCAGAATGTGTGACATACAGTACATAGAAATGGGTGAAAAATTAAAGGAAAAAAGCATTATAGTAAGATGTATGGCCTCCTGACAAGAATTTTGTCTTAGTGTACACAGTCCACATAGCGTCTCGTTAATTATTTTTCTCTATCTTAAACTTTCTTTTCTCCTACAGAGGAACTGCACTCTGAATCATGAGGATGGTTTCTCTTCTGCTTTTGTGCTCTCATGAGACAAGACACATTTGAGTGTGCCAACAATTCTGGGTTGACTCTATATATGAATGACTATGATATATAATGCTGATTTAAAAAAAAAAACATTTTGTGTTAAAAGACTTATCTTATGCCTAGTCTTACAACATGACAGATACAGAGCATGGACAAAGCAATGTGGACACCTCTTCTAATTAGTGGGTTTACCTTACATCATCCTATTGCACACATTGCTAAATGGTTCATAAACAAAAATCAAGCATACAACCATGCAGTTCCCACAGAATAAGTACAAGATGGTAATACTTAACAGCTTACTAATATTCATGGAGTTTTACCTTTCCAATAATGGCTCAGCTATGAAATGGTACATCAAACAAGCTTGTAGAAAGGGGGCCGCAATTTGTTTACGTCTGTAGAGCATAATGGTCTAAAGGTCTTTGGGACAAAGCAGAATCCCAGCTTTGCTTAGCACGTGCAGTGAACCACAGTGAAACATGGTGGTGGTAGCATTTCGAGAGCATTTTGGCTTCTTGGTTGTTCCTCGGACTATTCAATCCCTTGACCTTTCGTCGATAGCCTCCTAGGTATTCTTTAATAATGGCTTCATTGGTGAACCATGGGATGTAGCAAAGGAAGAAGCAAAGACAAAGGGGACCAAATCCGTACTATTGCCCATGGTTTTTGCAGTTAGCACATCTGTATGTTCAGGTGTCCAGATATGCTTGGGTATGTTGAGAAAGTACATTCTAAAGTTTCAGGGCAAGGACTCTAAACAATCCAGGTGCAAATAAAAAGTATGTAGTGATATATAGAGGTGAAGAAGAGGTAAATGCGAACACGATGTTTGGGTACATGATGATGAGGAAGCCACTGTACCTGAAAGTGTAACTAGAAAAGGACAGGTGTGAAGATTTATGCATGAGTGTCTAGCCAGGATTAAATTAGCAGAATGACCACCAAATTTGTAGACATACAGACGAGTTCTGCGTGAAAATGAAACAAATCTGAGTTTCTACATTATGAAAACTGAGAGCATAGTGCTGTTATCTCTCATTATCTCTAAAGCTACAGTTTGGGAGGTGCCGGTGCTGGAAGCTTTCCGCCTTGTTGAGTCAGCAGTGTTAGCTACCTGGGCCTGTTGTCACCCAGCATCCTCCCATACCACCTGCATCTCCAGCAGAGCACTGCTCCCCCGCTAACAAACATCACTGTCCTTGATGTCTCTTGCTGGTTCTGTGGCAGCAAAAAAATGCCTCTATCCTCGATGTAGGCACTCAGCCGAATTACCCCCACCCCCCCGTTCAACTCAGCCTGGAACCTTATCAACACTCTATTTAGGAGTGCACCGAAACAACACTCTGGCACTATGCACCTTCCTCACAGGATGAGATGGATGGCAAGAGGGATTTGCTGTGACAGAGGCAACAAAGCAGCCCAGAGGTGGGGATCCACAAGCAATCAATCAGCTTCTTTTAGGTTGGGAGTGAAGGCCTTCTTTAAAAATGTGTTCTATCTTTCCTTAATTTAGATGAAACAACAATAGGCTATGACTGAGTAAAGAATATAAAGCTTTGCAGGGACGTCAGTGAGCTTGTAAGTAGATTCGACATCACTGGGTCTCTTCTATGTGTGTGTGTGTAAGTGAGAGATAGAAGTCGGAGTGGGCAATATCTCAGAAGCTTGATTGTTGTCACAGAATCCTATTTCTCATTTTTATCAAATCAAGATGGCTGAACTGGAACATTAGGGAAAGTTGGGTTCTGTATTTGAGTTTCAAGACTTATTTCAAGCCTTCAGGACTTATGAGTTGACTTATGTGAAATCTAGTGAATCTTTAGAGTAACCCTGTAATAGGTTTATTTTCTGTGTTTGAGACGAACACAAAACAGCTAATATATTTAACCAGGTTTGCCAGCTTTTCCATCCCAACTCCAGCTCAAATTCCACACAAAAGACTTGAAACTATCCCCCCAAAAAAACTTTTCCCAGTCTTTGCTTGGGAAACAAGCTCAGCAGAAATGTGTACAGACCTTTTCCACTCCATAAGCCCCCGTTCCTACCCTCAATGTTTGCAACAGAAATAGTTCTGTACATCACAGACATTCTGTCTGCACTTTTAGATTGAATTCTAATATTTGGTACACAACAAGATCTTGGTGGCCCAATCTGGCAACCCCCTTAACTGTTCTGTCTGCCTCTCCTCCATTGAAAATGTTCGTATGGGGCAGCATGAGTCCTGCCTCAGCGGGTCTCATTTAGCACTTGGGCAACACGGTGGCTCGGTGGGTAGCACTGTTGTCTTACAGCAAGAAGGTCCTGGGTTTGATCCCCAGTTGGGGTTGGTCTTTCTGTGTGAAGTCTGTATGTCCTCCCCATGGGTGCGTGGGTTTCCTCCGGGTACTCCAGTTTCCTCCTACAGTCCAAAGACATGTTAGGTGAATTGGACATACAAAATTGCCCCATGACTGTGTTTGAAAGTTGAACTTGTGTACTGATGCAAGACTTGTATATCAATGTAACCTTGTTCTTGTCATGTACAGCCACTGATACTGAAATGATGTTAAAAATTAATAAGCAAACAAACAAACTCTTAACACTTGTTGCAGTTTGCATTTTGACCACTAGGTGCAAAAAGTAGTCTGTGGAAGCTAAAGGCTCATTTTTGCTAGTTTTATGTGCAAAATCTTATTTCAAATAATGGTTGTAAAAAGATGATTAAATGATTGGATGGTAAAAGCAATACATCCCCTAGAGGTCAACATAGAGTCAAAAGCATCGAATGTGGCGAATGTGGAGGAGGTTGTAATAAGGTACCTGTTAAGAAAGAGGCAGAAGTGGAGGCAGTGTTGTAGATGAAGCAACTAATCATATAGATGTTTAACATTTCTTACTAAATCATATAATGTCTCCTCAAAACGGCCCGCCATTTAAAAATTTTGTCTTGTCTCACTTGAACTATTAGCTATGCTGAAAATGTGCAGAAATATGGATGAAATGAACACAGTATACGGATGCCATCTGTATCCATATACGTATTTAAAACTGAGCATAAATAAGCTTTAAGTGGGACAGTGAATGCTCTGGAACGTTGGCTTTCATCTGTGAAATAGTATAATTCTTAAAAGTCATTTCTCATTCTCATATAAATGCATGGAGCTGTAAATGCAGACCTTATGAAGATTAACATTTGTTGAACAGACAATATACAGTATATGTAGAAAATCCAGAAATACGAGAGACACTCAGTAACGCCTAACACATTTTTCCGACTGCCTGGCTGAAACACTGGCTCGGTAATAAGGAGCATGTTTTCATCCTTAGCACCACGTGCTTCTCATTAGGGTACATCATGCCTAGTGAGACGCCTGCAGACTTAACTCCGTCTCATTTGGGCCAGTCTTACTAGAGCCAGGCCAGATGGTGCCATATCTCCAGCTCTCACCAGCTCCTTAGCCAGTCGGTTCATATTCAGAATATTGGGTCATTTTGAAAAACCAACACACAAACAGAGGCGAGGCAGATGTGCCGGTGAAGGATAATAGGCGGGAGCTAAGTACGCTGTTCCTGAAGAGCACACCTGCTGGGCTTGAGGGTGTATATCGGTCTAGGATGACCGTCCTGCCTTTGCAATTATACTGCCATTGCCTTCATCCACAAACCAGACACACAGCTGCTGCCTCAAAGGGAATAAGGTAGCATTAAGTTAAATGACAAACAAGCCTTTAACCTTTAGCAGAACAAGCCAATACAATGCATTAGAGTACACCTCACTAATCCCACAGCATGTAGCCTATTGCACTGCAGCACACAGGAGCAGAACATAGTATCAGAGAAACCCCTGATAATATAGCACTGAGTTTAGGCTGTTCGAATTACATTTTAACCCAGCGGTTAAACCAAATTTTGAGTATTATTATGAGTCTTCAGAATAAGGTTTATCAGGGTTATTGAAAATTATGACTAATGGATTTAAGGAATAGTAACACATAATACCACAGCACTTTAGATTCTGATTGGTCAGAAAGTGTTAAAATTTTTATAACAGCACGTCCGTATAGTAGTTTTGGCCACAAGGCAAATCAGACTAAGTCAAAGGAATGACTGTTTACAGCCGTTATCATAAGTGATGACATCAACTTACTTGTTTGGCAGACGTTGCACAATGTACAGTGTATCTGTAAATGGATAAAAAGTACAATGTGCCATTCTTTAACAAATATATACCTGTTAGCATTGGCATATTGCTGTGGTATATACTAACTGTGAAGTTTATTTTGCAGTCATGACCAGCTTGATGTACATTATCCCCTGTATCACATGGATACTTTCTAAAGAAATCAATCATATAATACAAAATACTGATTTAAAAATATTTTTTTCTGCATCCATAGCAGCTCATTTGCTTAGTGACATAGCCTTATTTTTTTAAAGCACTTATTAACCTACTTAGCATTATAATTCATATTAAACTCTCCAAATAAATATATTAGTTAATATCAGAAAAATGTATGAGGTCTGTCCAGAAAGTAATGAGAATGAAATTCTTGCAGGACTTACGCATGAGGATGGTGGTTCAAGGTCAGACAGAGTAGGATCTCAGATAAACAGTAAGACCTGTTTCGGTTGCATTATAGCCTTCACAGTTTGTTTGTTTTTGTGAAACCCTGCTGAAGTTCCTCATCACTGGAACAATGCAAAAGAGTTTGGAGAAGAGAATCCAATTTCCTGAACAGAGTGATCACAGGAGATGAATCATGGGTGTTCGAGTACGATCCTGAGACAAAAAGACAAGGTGCTGAATGGCGCACGACAACATCGCCTCGCCCAAAGAAAGCTTGCACGTGCAAATCAAAGATCAAGTCACTGTTCATCGTCTTTTTTGACTCTCAATGGATTGTCCATAAAGAACTTGTACTAGAAGGCCACGATTAAAACACATTTGAAAGGCCACCACTTTGGCACAGTAAAGAACATCCATGGAGCTACACAGGAGCCTACCTAGGGAACACTGAGTGCTGGGGCAGGAATATGTACACTCTGGGTGTAACATCAGGCATAACATTACGACCACCTCCTTTTCTCTACACTCATTGTCCATTTTCTCAGTTCCACTTACCATATAGCTGCACTTTGTACTTCTAC
>JAOVVH010000026.1:9567108-9577341 GCA_028566435.1 Scorpiodoras heckelii | reverse complement strand
GATGAGTGAGTTTGGTGTGAAAGAACTTGACTGGCCTGCACAGAGTCCTGACCTCAACCCGATAGAACACCTTTGGGGTGAATTAGAGCAGAGACTGTGAGCCAGACCTTCTCATCCAACATCAGTGTCTGATCTCACAAATGTACTTCTGGAAGAATGGTCAAAATTTCCAATTAACACACTCCTAAACCTTGTAGAAAGCCTCCCAGAAGAGTTGAAGCTGTTATAGCTGCAAAGAGCTGACATCATATTAAACCCTATGGGTTGAGAATTGGATGTAACTCAAGTTCATAGTCGTGTGAAAGCAGACGAGCGAATACTTTTGGTAATATAGTGTATACCTGTGCAGGTGCTTTCTTTTGGCCAATGCAGATACCATTCGCAGTGATGACTTGCATTATTCACGTTTACATGTAGTTAGCCATCTCTGACTTGTTGGATTATATCCTTCATAGTTTCACTGAACGATATACATGCCATGCCATGCTGCATATTCCCTTGTTAGAGTTGTTGAAGTTCTTTCTGATAGGCTTGTCACAACTTATGATTACGTAGTTGAGTAATCGCAATTATGATGAGCTACTCCTGATTTGAGGTGACCGTGATTAACTGATATATTGAGTAATATATGTTTATTGGGTGCTTTAATGATACATCCTGACATGATACATCAGTATGCAAAAATGTGATGATATGCATTGTAGAAATTAATTAATTAATTATACATGTAACGCATCTGAAATGTTTAACCACCAATCTGTGCAACACACAAGTTAAAATATACAGTGCATGCTTTTCATGTCATCATATTCTTTTATGGCGAGCCTGCGTAATCATCTGCACATGTGAAATGTGAAATGACTGATAGCCCGATAGCTCCAGATTACAATGACCAACCCTAGCCATGATCCCTCTGTAAGTGCTTCAGTAGCTTTCAAACAACAACATTGCTACTCCTTTGTGAGCTACGCTGCCTGAGATAGAGGCCATGGAAATCGAGCATTTTAGCTGACTTTGGAGCTCTCTATGTGCTACTGAGCTCATTATATTTCAGTTGATCATCAGACCCTTTGTTTATTCACTTACATTTTGGGGGAGAATTTATAAATGTATATAATTATTGTTAGGATATTTTGAACCTGTAGTACAAACATTAAACTTGTCTTTGTAGTTTTTTTATATATAGTTTTATACAGACAAAAATGCACATTGTTCTGCATTATTTATTATACAGAAATAAAATAGGAATAGAATCGTGAATTCAGTATTGTGAATAAAATTGAATTGTGGCTAGAGTGTATCATTACACCCCTAATGTCTGTATAAATATACAGAATGAACTTGGCAAATATAATGCTGATACCAAATTAGTTCATTAGCATTGCAATCACATTGCTAGCTACTCTATGAAATTTTAATCATTATTCTTGATGATGGACTTTATAAAAAGTGAATTAAAAATTGTGATCACTCTCAAATTGCAGTGAAAAAAAACTTCAAGATGTGCTGTTGTAGGAAAATAATCCAGATTATTTGCACAGTATATACTGCAACAGTAATTCTATTTCACATCAGGCCGCATCACACCACATTGTTGTGGATTATTGTCGTATAACCAAACATCTGCATCGTGTTTTATTCCTTACATATCTACCTTGCATTACTAGACCGTAATTCTTATAGACTAGAAAGCAAAATGAAATTCTTATGCTTATAAAAGTAGCATAAAGGAAAAAGGAAAAAAAAGGCAGTCAAACTGCTGATTGCAATGATTTATATGAAAATTAAACATTTGTATTTGTGCACTGGCTCCTTTAACTGCTCGATATTATGACTGGATTCTGACCAGTGTCAAATAAATGACTATATGATTATAGGTAAATACATTAATACATAAGACAACACATATTGAGATCATGACATTTAAAAATTAAGGTTAGTAAAGTAAAATATGTCCAAATGTGACACTGAGCTAATTACAGCACTATATAATGATTTCTAGAGAAATATTAGAAGTCGTGAACAAACAAACGCAAAAGACATCCTGAAGACGTGAAAATGAACGCAGTAAAAACAACGTGCGTTAGTGTGTCTGTTTCCTATGTAAAGTTGCACTGGAATGTATTTACATGTCTGATTGGGTCCTCTGGGTGGAGTAGCAAAAGAAGCAACATTCACTGCACGGTTGCTCCTGACCTAGTGACCACTCAAGAAAACCTTTACGCCACACATGCAAAAAAAATGCACGAAAAACGATGACGTCTGCATGACGGAGGTTGTGAATTGTGAGAGGAGAAAATGCCGTGAGCCAGGGTTACTGCTGCTGTCATACTGAAATATTAGCTAAGCTTCCGTAATGTTCTCAAATGATATTAAACGATGCAGACAAGGATGCAGAGACACAGGAAATATTTTAACTCTATTTAACTCGAAGTAACTCTAAATAACTTAAATCTCTGAGATTTGAGAAATGCCTGTGCAAAACTGTCTAAGCTCTTGCTCTGGTGGATGAAGAATTGTATATTGTGTTGAATAAGAATCAGTACAGGAAAGAAAGACGTTGTAGTGATATTCAAGAAAAGCACCAAGAAAATATTCAAATATCTGATGGTGAGGTCACCAAGGACACTCGGTTCAGGAAAACCAGAGTAGTCAAATTCTCTTCAAAAACTCGGACATCTGAAAGATGCTGATTTTCAAGCTCGCCTTGATGTTCGAGCTATAAAATGGGAAAAAATTATAATGTGCAACAGCATTAGCAACAAGCTAGCCACTTAGCATTAATAAATGTGATGGCTTTACATTCTCAAAACGATGAACTGTTTTACAGATCAACCTAACTAATGTGTCTGTACTATAAACTCTTTCGAAGTCACTGGAAATATTTTAGTTACTGCTGAAAGTGTGAGCGGCCACGTTGTCATGACGTCATTCCTTCCCGAGTACGAAATCCAAATTCAGGAGGCTTTTTTTTTTGTTGTAAATTCTGAGTTAGGAGCTTTAGGTGGCGCAACGTGGGGTGAATTCTCACGTCTTGCACCTAGTTTTCTTAGGATTCCCCATGACCCTGACTGGCTTGACTAAAGCTCTTACTGAAGATAGAGGAATAAATGTCTTTGAAGGCTATAACAGCAAAAAAACAACTCGGATATGCCTTAATAATAAATCTACTCCTTTATAATGATTATGATTTAATGCACTTTGATTTATTTATTGATTTGAAAAAAATTTGATGATTGCAAAAAAAAGATTTTCTATTTTGTTCAAACTTCCAGATCTGCTAGGAGCAATATCAAAAATTCACTTACTGATTTGTTGATAAAAATAATAATAGCGTGTCCTGTCAGGCATGCACCAGTACTGATTATGTACACACAAGTAAGTTACTAATGGCACTAAATCCAAAAATTCCTACAAGATTCCTGTTCCACCCTTTTAATTAAACACACAGCGTCTCATTTCAGTCGTCTAAAACTGCTCATGAGAACTGCATTGCAATGAATGAATGGGCAAAACACTGCAACCTAAAGAGCACAGGGCAGGAAATTCTCAATTAACACCGGTCTGAGGAAACCTGAGTAAAGGTCGAGACTGGTTGGACTCGCTTGCTCAGTATAAGGCGATACAGAAGGGACACGCCGAAGTGTGATGTCAACACAACACAATACAGATGCTCGAACATAATACATGGAACATAATGCACCGGGAGGCGACGTCACAAACAAACAGACTTGCTGTGGACGCTTCTGCGGTTCAGGAACGAAGTCTGATGCCTGGTGGCACAAGAACACACCCAGAAAACCAGACAACAACATCCAACCAGGGTTCCTCCCGTGTGAAAAATAAAACCCTGACCTGATTACTTAAGATATTATTATTTCATTTCTTTTCTTTTGCAAAGGTTTTGAGAAGGTTTTTGACACTGATCACATTATCCACTCTCAGAAACCTGGATCATAAGAAATGCAACATAATGCAATGCATCAGGTGCATGCAGAAGGAGAACTTTCTGTTCCTGGCAGTTCTTTATACAGTATATCATTTTTGTGGGGGAAAAAAGCGTGCAAAGAAATCGAGAGATTTTTTTTTACCTTCTGGGATGAGATCGACGATCATCCTCCCCGCTGCCAGACTCCTGAATGAAAAAGGAAACAGCACTTCTGGTTAATAATATTAAAAACAGGACCTTTAATAAAAGCACCCCGGGGAAGCGCTCATCATTACTCTTTGATTCGTAACATGTAGGTTACGAGCTTGCTGCTAGTCACATAGCTTTTAACATCTGAATAAAGCATTCCCAAATGCACAAATGGGATTTGTTCATCGTTCAGATCATGTATCTGAAATTTTATACGTATGACTGTTATGTGAATGCTAATTACTCCTGAACGTTGCCTGTTCGTTTTGTTAAATGATATGACATAATGGATTTTTTTTTCTCATATGCTCTTCTTGCTGTATACAGAAATAACACAGGAACACAGAAGTCCTGGCTGATTTCCAAACTGTGAAAAACCTTTCAAAGCTGGCTGTGACTCTGCTTTGCATGAAGCCCTATTTGCATTCAAAGTCGTATTGGGATGGCCAGAGAGCCTGCAGCTGAAAGTGTGACGTCGCGTTGAGCCAGCCAGCTCGCGCATGACCTCCTGTACTCTGCATATATTAAACTAAGTGGGAAACCTTTGTCTCGGGTTCGGAGACACACTCAGCATGTACAAACACCAAAAATATTATCCAAATGGACAAATAATATTCAGAAAATATTCAGAAAACTGCAAGCTGTATCTCTCAATCACGACTGAACTGAATATAGAGCTCACGCTGTCCATACTTAAAAAAATAAATAAATCAGACCAGACCAAACTTTCCTGCATGTAGGATGCAGACTGCATTACCAAAACATGCTAAACTTTATTTATAGCAAGATGATAGTAGACAATTTAAATCTATGTTCACTTGCAGAATTGTTTACATTTACATAATTTTTTGTAATGTACTGCTGTACTGCTAGTACTTAACATTTAACAAAAGGATCTAGACTTTTATGGTAAAACAGCTCAAATAAACGCTTTCACAACATCACATCTTCTACACTGTCTTAATATAGTAGGTTCTAATGATAGACTGTATCGTGCAGTGTATCTTAGAAGCAGGTTAAGTTGACGTGAGCAATCAATACTGCCAATAAATCAGGCTTATTTGCTATTTTAATACCCATGACAATGGATTAAGTATTCAAAACGTATGTCTTAGTGAAATCCTTTGGCTTAGAAATGATAGACATGGTTGAAGTGCACTCTGTTTTATTAGTAGCTTGTAGTAGCATAACACTAACACCACTTTACACGCCCCCGATACTGGAATGCTGTCTGTTGAGTATATTAAACCATATGTACCTCGCTGCTGAAAAAAAAACAAATTTGTGGTATGTAGTTGCCTCTAGCACCAAGCAATGCCAGACTTAACCTAGTGCTTTGCATTATGGAAACTGGTCACCCTTCTGAATTAATCTTCGCTGCAGTCATTTCATCCAATCTGTGTGTTTTATACTAATCCTAGTGTTTTGCATTATTAAAATGTAGTCAAACTCTGGGATTAATCAACACCCCAAAATGTTCTCTGGGTTTTTATATAGGAAAAAAGCAGATAGTGAAAACGTAACACAAAGCCGAGTGTTAAAAAAAGACGTTTATAGGTTCAGTACTGCTCATTATTCATGTTCAGCACAACAGGCAAAGAACATCTCATATTTCCAGGGTTGGGCCAAAGAAAGGACAAAGTAGACTTTTATTCCAGTCTCGGTATGTAGGTAAGTCGGGAAAGGAAACGCTGAGCCTTACATAACAAATCTGCAAGACGATTACGCAGCCAAACCATCTCACTGACATCACAACCCGAGCTGGACGGAAACGCAGTCAGCTGCTGTAGCATGAAGCCTGTAAAACTTTACGCTCGTTTTGAAACACGCCTTGCACCCTACATGAAACTTCTCCATCGAGTTTCTCGATTTCATTATAATTACGGTTAACCTCGGTGTCGTTCATACTTGTTTCAAGTTAATTAGCTTGGATTAAATACTTCAACTGAAGAAATCAATCAGTCAGGGTTGTAATATAATCACTAAACAGTTAGAACGACATGAGAGCAAGCTGTAAAAAAAACAATCACCCTATAAAAAGAAACAAACAAACAAACAAGCAAGAATTCAATCACAGTTGCCCTGCTGACACGGTCCACTTCTCAGGATTGGTTTGTTATCAGTTCTTGTTTTATTTGTAGATTTTTTTGCAGAAGCATGATTTGGGGGTTTACGGTTAGGGGAAAAACTCGTCATCAACATGGCGGCAGAAATTGTTATAGACTCATGCAATTGCATAAACTCACAACTATAATATAATGAAATAGTTATAACAACATTGGCAGTTGACAGTGATATCCATCAGTGACTTTATTTCTAAAAAAAATCTTTATTTAATTAACTAAAACAAACACAAACAAAAAGCAAATGGCAGATAATTTGGCTACAAAATCTTTCTCCATGAATTTGCCTTTTAGTTGTCAGATTTTGTTTCATCTGCAGATTTTCTTTTTGCACAAAGCATGATTTGGGTGTTTATGGTTATGAGGATAAACACACCATCATCACTATGACAGAAACAGATCATGAATTCATGTGATTTGCATATAATCAATTTAACTACTGTATAATGTCTGTACTATTTAGCTACAAGAACTTTGGCAGCTGACAGCGATCTCCACCAATCGCTTCATTTTATATGAAATAAACTAACTAACTAATGAAAACAAATGAAAACCAACCAACCAACAAAACAAAAACAAACAAAAACCAACCAACAAAACAAAAACAAACAAAAACCAACCAACCAACAAACCAATGATTTACGCTGTAGCACTTTGAGATTTCTTTGAAATGTAAAGTGCACTATAAATAAAATGGATTATTATTATTATTATAAACCAAACAAACAATCAAAAAACAACCAACCAATCAACCATAGTATCAGCCCCATTTTTTTTTACATCAGTTCTTGTTTTTTTTGTAAATTGCTTTTTTTTGGAGCATGATTAAATGTGCTTATTGTTGCGAGGATAAACTCGCTGGTAACACCATGAACAGAAACAGCTATCGACTGGTGCGTTTTGTATAACTCTATAACTACAGGGTGTCCCAAAAGTCGCCATACATCAGGAAAATGGGAAACTGTAGCTAAATGTACCAATATTTACAAAATATTTTTATGTGTTGGCATATTAAAAATATAAAATCTAATATAAAATATGAGCTCGTTCATGTTTCCTATGTACGACGAATTTAGGGACAACCTGCATATCGATATGGAATAACATAAACGACAAATAAAACATCTTTGGCGGTTGATCGCGATCGCTACCAATCACCATGCAAAAAAAAAAACAACTACGAACAAAACGAACTAAAATCAGAATTAGAATCAGAATCAGCTTTATTTCGCCAAGTATGTTTACACACACAATGAATTTGGTTCTGGCTCTTGGTGTCTCTCTAGTACTATATACCGATACTTATAATTTAACGTCTCTACAATATACAAAATCAAAATCTAAAGCAAAAACAACAAAAACAACTAAATAATAAAGACAACCAAAACAAAATCAAATAAAATAACAGACCAAACCTCTTGAACAACCTGTTCCCTGGATGATTTCTTTATTTTTTCCGTTCTGGGTCTTTGCTTTATTTATATTTTGCGTTGTGGGGACGCATGATTCAGGTGTTTATGGTTGCGAGGACAAACACACACATGGTGAACTCCGTGGCACAGACACAGCTATGGATTCATGCATTTTGTATAACCGTCCTGTTTTCCATCTAGTCTGAGAACTTCACCCGAGCGCTCATACAGTTTTAATTAGGAAATGTGGGCCACACTGATATCTCAAACTAATGACACTAAATCTACCGGCTGTCCAAGTCGAACTATCTCATCTCTACAGGCGACATGTCAGCTCGTACCTTTCCCAGATCCAGTGTGTTTCTGTACGGTCTGTCACTGAGCTTCTCTTCACATGGACTCAAAGCAGTGTTGGGCTTTTCCTTTGTGCTCGTAATATATGTTAATCATCACAGTTTATACTAGGTGTGATTATTTTATGGGTTATTTACAACAGGCACAGGCCTGTCTAGGCCTAGTCTTTCAAAAGATCCTGTGTCATTCATACATAGGCTGTGTTATAGCACTTATAAGACACACGTTGTGTTAGAACATGTTGCTAAATGGGTTACGTAATGCATTACTAAATCCTCATTCATAGAATAAGTGGAGTGCAATAGTGCAAATGTAACCAATGTGTGTGTGTGAGAGAGAGACAGTGTGTGTGTGTGTGTGTGTGTGTGTGTGTGTGTGTGTGTGTGTGATACACATTTTACTGCCTCTAATGTACCCTCAGTCGGTGTGTCTCTGACGTTCAACCTGATCTTAAACCGACAAACTGATACACAAACGCTACAAAATCATCCGGACAGATTCGGTTCACAGCAACAATGTCACTCCGAACCATTTTTTTTCTTGCGCATGCGTGTTGCTCAGACATCCTGGACTATAGAGAGAAAAAGAAACAGCGGAAATAAACCCAAAAAACTACCGACACGATGGAAGGAAGGTGTCGGGGCTGAAAAGAAGAAGAAGAAGAAGAAGAGACAGAGAGAAAGACTCACCGAAACGCAAGGGCTGGATGTTGCGCTCGGAGTAGGCGACCTCTGGACAGTAACCAACGCCATTCAGGCTCCGGGAAACGGACACCTGGGGACGAGTGGCGACGCCGAAGCGGACATGATTGTGTCAGAAGAGAAACTGTGCCCCGAGCCGATCCAGCTCGTCCGTTGCTACTGCTCGGTCGCTTCCTCGACGGTCTGCGCATGCGCCGAGCCGCCAGCTGTCAAACCTCACTGACCTATAATCTACCCAGTGTGTGTGAGCATGTTTGCTCAAGAAGATGGGGCAAAAAAACACCGATGTAGGGAATTTGTCTTTCCCATGAACCAATACAGGCTATGACGTACAAATGCAATATTATAGCTTGTTTTTTTAGGCTGTACAGACTCAACAATATATGCAAAATGCCCCATGTGTGATCCAACTATTCAAATATCAGGCACAATAGGCAAATGTGCAGTTTTGTGTATTTATTGGAGCCATGATGCATGATACATGATGCATTGAGGTTTATATAAGGGCATTTACAACTTCCTGAAACACACACACACACACACACACACACATTAGTGTGTCTTACTATCTTTGCCAGAACCTTCCACTACAATTAGTAATACAGCCAATTAACACAATACCTGATCCTACCCCTAACTCAAACCCTAACCCCAGTAACAAGAAGGAAACCTTTGGGATCTTTTATGGTGTTTTATTTGGAATAAAATGTCAATGAACATATTAGTATAGTCAGAAAAGTCAGGACACGGCTTTTGGCCCTGGCACTGATGTGTTTTTTGACATTTGTCCTGACATTTCATGAAAACAAGATACATAAACATTAGTATTAGACACATAGGCACACACATAGACATTAGTATTAGACACACAGACACACACATAGACATTAATATTACACACATAGACACACACACACATAGATAGACATTAGTATTAGACACATAGACACACACACAAAGACATTAGTATTAGACACATAGACACACACATGGACATTAATATTACACACATAGACACACACACACATAGATAGACATTAGTATTAGACACATAGACACACACACATAGACATTAGTATCAGACACATAGAAACACACACACATGGACATTAGCATTAGACACATAGACACACACATAGACATTAGTATTAGACACATAGACACACACACACACATAGACATTAGTATTAGACACATAGACACACACATGGACATTAGCATTAGACACATAGACACACACATGGACATTAGCATTAGACACATAGACACACACACAGACATTAGTATTAGACACATAGACACACACATAGACATTAGTATTAGACACATAGACACACACACATAGACATTAGTATTAGACACAGACACACATAGACATTAGTATTAGACACATAGACACACACACATAGACATTAGTATTAGACACAGAGACACACACATAGACATTTGTATTAGACACACAGACACACACATAGACATTAGTATTAGACACACAGACACACACA
>JAOVVH010000026.1:9481166-9491402 GCA_028566435.1 Scorpiodoras heckelii | reverse complement strand
TTCAATTTAAGCCCTGAATGATCACTGTGCAGTGTGTACAACTTTAGAAATATAGTGTTTTATTACAGTAGTGCAAAACGTTTGAAAATGAGCTTGAATTTGGATCTGCAGCAAGGGGTTAAGTCAGTACATGTTCAGGCCCATCTGAATCTTGCCAGAGAGCATATGGATGATCCAGAAGAGGACTGGGAGAATATCATGTGGTCAGATGAAACGAAAATAGAACTTTTTGGTAAAAACTCAACTCGTCATGTTTGGAGGAAGAAGAATGTTGATTTGCATCCCAAGAACACCATACCTACTGTAAAGCAATGGGGGTGGAAACATCATGCTTTGGGGCTGTTTTTCTGCAATGGGGACAGGACGACTGATCCGTACTAAGGGAAGAATGAACGGGGCCATGTATCGTGAGATTTTAAGCCAAAACCTCCTTGCATCAGTGACAGCATTGAAGATGGAACGTGGCTGGGTCTTCCAGCATGACAATGATCCCAAACACACTGCTCGTGCAATGACGTAGTGGCTCCGTAAAAAGCATGTCAAGGTCCTCGAGTGGCCTAGCCAGTCTCCAGACCTCAACCCCATAGAAAATTTGTGGAGGGAGTTGAAAGTCCGTGTTGCCCAGCGACAGCCCCAAAATATCACTGCTCTAGAGGGGATCTGCAAGGAGGAATAGGCCAAAATACCAGCTATAGTGTGTGCAAACCTGGTGAAGACTTACAGGAAATGATTGACCTTGGTCATTGCCAACAAAGGTTATGTTACAAAGTATTGAGTTTAACTTTTGTTATTGACCAAATACTTATTTTCCACCATAATTTACTAATAAATTCTTTAAAAATCCTACAATGTGATTTCCCAGATTTTTTTTTCTCATTTTGTCTCTCATAGTTGAAGTGTACCTATGATGGAAATTACAGACCTCTTTCATCTTTCCAAGTAGGATAACTTGCACAATCAGTGGCTGACTAAATACTTTTTGGCCCCACTGTACTTTTTATTACTTATTACAAATACTTCTTTTGCTATTGTGGGTAAATCTGTATTGAATCCACAATTTAAAAACAAGTTTACTATTCTGTCACAAAGACTAGTACTGGTTGTAGACCATTTTATTTGAAGTCTTGTGCACAACTCACATTGGCATATTGCTGCATTCACTGGATAGGTCCTTGGGTACACAACATCATAGTGGCCATTATTTGAGCAACAGAGCAAAATCTGTAATACACAACAGATATTCTGTTTGAATCCACATCATCCAGTAATCAACACAGTACCGCAAATGTCAAAAATGACTGCATCAATTTTGAAAAACATCAAAATCCAAAGTGCACATTTACAGCACTTTCTGTTAAAAGAAGCCATAGCCAAGTACATGTTTGTACCTCTTGCTAACAAAGCAACACAAAGCAAACAATTTTAACACACCAAACACTGCTGACCAGTCACAACTCACCTTAGACAAGTTATCTGCCTCTCCAATTTCAGTTGGTGACTTCCCAGGGTACCTGTAAATGATGAAGTGCCGCCTACACCAAAGAGGATATTGACATCAAAATCTAAGCACAAAAATTACATCCAGCCACATGATTTAACATGGGTATTCTAGTTTCTGCTAAGTACTGATCACAGTCAAAGGGTGCATAAATTTTATTTGGAAATGTAATTTCCATAATCACTTCCTACTGCAATACTGGCTTTAGTCTATATGGGAAATTTGCACACTCAATTTGTTAAATGTTAATATTAAAAATAAATAGAAATCAACCTTAAACAATATCCCACCTGTAAAGCAGAGACAAAGCCTTAATCTCCACTTGCCCCACAGTCTCCTAAAAGTACATTTACACAACAAATCACATTCAAATTTTCAGAAACCCAGCAACTGCACAGTTTCAATGCTCAAAAGCTGCCAGGCCAATAGCCGGTTGCATCAGCGGAGCATAATTTCAATCAGAAATTCAGGTGTAAAGTACATCTTAATCTTGCGTTCGGAGTAGCTCATTTCAAATTAGCACCAACCTGAATTTGGTTGCACCACGATTACTTAAGGTGCAACTTAAGTAGTATGTACAGCAATCCTTAATCAAAATGTTATCACATTTAATGCAGTTTCTCTTATTTTGATCGAATCAATGGCACCATACAATATGAAGAGGAAATATTGCATTTTCAACATTTGCTGTGCAAAGAAGGCTTCATGTGTTGCTATGCTGATTCAATTGTTCCAGCCTTCCAAGTTTGTATGTAAACCCTAAGATGGCAATGTTTGTTCATTTAATTTAGATCCTTTTTTTCTTGCGATAAATAAATTTATTGTGAAATCTTTCTAGTGATAATTAAATAACAGTAAAGTGGCCTGTGTTTTGCCGTATGTTGTTCAGCGTAACCAATTACATGAGAAGGAGCAGGTGCATGTCAGTGACAGCATAAATAAAATAAGGTGCAAATACCTTGAGTTTACTATTTGCATAATTTGTTTGCATCTTAATTATGCAGCATGACCAAAAGGTGTTTTCACAAGAAAAAATATTTATAATTAACTGTCATTTTGATGGGAAGGCAAAGTTTCATTATTCTGTGACAATGACATAAATAATTTGAGATAGCAAGAAAACAAAGAAAAATAACCATGAGAAAACTACACAATTAAAATATAAACTGATGGCATCAATTCTTCCATAACTTTATTACCTCTTTTAACTTTTCATAACCTTTGATACCTGCCCAGCTGCCATACATGCAAGGGTGTAGAATAAGGTAGGGATGGACATGGCCCTACCAATATCCAGCGACTACTGAATTGCCCCTAGCAATAATTTTGATCAAAAATTAAAATACAACAATCCATCAGTGTCTAGTCAATGTATTTGGGACACAAACAGATAACAGACCTCGTTCTCTACTCCCACCTCCCTAAAAAGCTGTCAGCTACATGTGCATGTAGGCTGAGTGAGACACACCATCCAACAGTTGTGTGCATCTCCTATTGATTCAGTAATGGACAATGCATTTTATATTTAAATGAGAAACAATTCTGCAGGAATATTATATGGAATACATTTATACAGTAGCAACTGTAAAAAGTTAGTGTGTGTGCGTATGGCAATTAGTCTAAGTTGGCAATATGCTCAGTCAGGATGGCAGCCAAGAAAAGTTGGACATTCGGAACTACTTTACATGTCAAAGTCAAAAATCTAAATTGCTAATCTGTAGAGTCAACAATAACGGTAAAAATAATACTCAACAAAGCCATAAATGTTTCTGCTCAATGTTCATTTGGCATGCATCAATGTGCTATTTTGTCAGGTGACAGAAGTAGTAGCTTGGACAGAAGTGCAGATGGAGAGGCAGGGGCACAGGTAAAATCGTATAATGGCTTAGTGATATGTTGGAAGTGAGATTTAGTATTGTGATAAATGTTAGGCTGATGATGTACAATGGTTCATTGATATGTGTTTGAAATGAGAGCTCTGAATAGGCACTTGCCTCACTGTTCATATGGCATGCATCAGTGTATTATCATGTGACAGAAGCTGATCTGCCAGGTAGCAGTTAACATTACAAAATTCATTAATAAACATTCCTGAATTTAGTATAAACTAAAAATCTAAATATCAATCCCTGAATATAGCATTTTTCCCGATTCTGAATTTTTGCTTGTTTAGATGTTCTATCATGAAGCACAGAAAGCTAACTATGATGATGTTGGTTAACAATCAAAATTTTGTAATTATTGTCTCAGGTAAATACTGACAAAAAAAATCCCTTTTTGAGTGTGTTGGCTACCACATCTATAAATAAAGACTCTAGATGACATGACATTGTGGTCAGAAGTCCATCATAAATGCAAAAGCCCCAGCTTCCATGTCACTTGAATCAACTTTCTTTCCCATTCTGATGCTCGGTTTCAAGTTCAGCAGGTCGTCTTGACCATGTCTACATGCCTAAATGCATCAAGTTGCTGCCATGTGATTGGCTGATTAGATATTTGCGTTACAGAGCAGTTGAACAGGTGTACCTAATAAAGTGAGAGTATATGAAGACGCATGAACTTATGGGTGTGCAAACGTGAAATGCGCAAAAGTTAAGGCCGTCTCCATAGGCCGGATAATTTGACAGAACACCTGCAACAATTTTTAATTTAAACCCACGAACCTTAGGATCGTCCAAACGTTCCAAATACTTCTCAAAAGACCCTTCAACAAACTGCAACAAACAAAAAAGGCACAAATTTATAAAACAAATCCATTTGCTCGTAACAAACCTCGAAAAAATTTACTGAATGTAGAAAATCTAAAACATTTCAATTAACTCACAGGCTCGAAGTTGCATTTATTCGCCCTCATGAAGTTGACGCAGTCTTTTCTCACTTTTTGATGGTAATTCTGAGAGAAATAAAGCTACCAACATAAACAAAAAGTCATTAAATTTACCTAGGCTAGGTTATAAAGGCCACGAAAATCAACCTAACTACATATTCAGTAACAACACTTCAACTACACTAAGCTAGCTGCGGCGAGCTTTTGGAAGACAATACAAATAAACCACTCATTTTTCCAAAGTTAACCAAAGTGAAAACACAGTACCTGCTCAGAAACAGCTCGGAATAAACAGGACGCGTCCCGAGCCATCATTTTCCGGTACAAACCGAGACTGGCTAGGTACTCGTCCATGTTCACGAAATACTTCTTCAGTGCTTTCTGCATCGCAAAGAAAACCTTATTCCAGAGAAAACGCGAAGCACTCAAAGCTTCATAAATTTTCACGTCGGCCAACTAGGAAAAGGGCAAAAGTTTTTTCCCCGGTCCCGAAGGAGAACAGCTGCTTCGAATGAGCACTAATTAAAGGTATTTTCCCGCATTCGCGATTAAAGGTTCAGTGTGTAGGACTTATGTTGCAACCAGCTCTCCCCCACTCCCTTTCAAATGTGTAGTATAAACTACAGTACCCGTCGGGTGCCAGTAGCATAGCTTAGGTATTCTAACTGCCTGTTTATTTGTGGTAGACATTTAATATCTCCGTTTGCAGCGTCAAAGACCGAATAGAAGGATTACAGTGCTTTTAGCAGTGTCAGTAATGGAGCCTGATAAATTTTTTATTGTTGATCAGATTAGAGCATGTCAGATATTTTGTAGCAACCATTCTGATTTTGCGGTTTTATTATTTTTACCATACGTTTTCTGACAAATCCGCCTTTTGCTTGGTAATTGATTGGGAATATCCGTGTTATGGACTAGCCGTCGGATTGGCCGACTGCCTCCAAAGTACAGTTGGTAGCCAATCGCAATGCAGAAGGCGGGATTTGACTGACGATATAGAAACATGAAGCTTATATATTGATTATTATTCAACAACGCTTTATCGCAGAGAAACAACAAGGGTTATGGTTGTTTATCTTGATATGCGTTACGTCAAGCGATGTCTGTAGGGATTTCGTGATTTATTCAACCGAGAAGTAACCGTGGTGAGAAGCAGGAGTGTGAATTTTGAAATGTGAAGATCTTTGTATTGTCTGTGAAAGCTATTAAACATCAAATTGCTTTTAGATTGGTAGGCTGAATGCTAAATTATTTAATAATTTACTAAAGTATAACTATGATGTTCCATTTCTCAAAATGTGGGTTCTCAAACTTTTTTCAGCTACATTATGAAAGTAGCCAGAAACAGTAGATTTTACAATCATTTAATTTAATTTTACAGCGCCTTTTACAAAGTTAATCAGAATATCCACCTAACGCATGCTTTCGTGCCGCTAACACGTAAGGGGTCGTCTGTAAAGTACCTTAACAAGAAAAAACGTTAACCCTTTTTAATGAGGTAAACAATAACAGAGCTACTGCGCATGTCTGTTCCTTCGGCGTTTCCGGTAGCGCCATTTTGAAATAGTCAGGATGTCAAAATGATGAGCCTATACTTTGCGAGTCTCCCAAATGCAGAGCAAAAACGATATGGAGAGAAATTAATAATAAACGATCAACTATCTCTGACAGATCCTCTTGATAAGAATTTAAGGAGGCAGCTTTTCTTCGCTGATTTAAAACTGTTGCCTGAAGTGACATACCCAGATGGGTACCTCTACCTTGTGGAAGCGGAGTATGTTTACACCAGAGAGGCAGTAAAAGTGTATCGCAGTTTGGAGGCATACAATTATTTTCTTAATGGAAAAGTCAGAAATTTTTGTTCATTTAGTGCAGAGAACATCAGTATTGTGTATGGCTAAGTCGGAGCAAGCCAAACACCATGTAAACCATACTCTGCATGGTTTGTATCTAAGAAGGAAGGGGAGGTTGTGAGCGGCACTGTGTGTGCATGGCAGGGTGAGTTAGCAGTCTGATCAAGGTGTTGGTCCATTTAGGGTTCAGTGTGAAGCTCATATTTGTGACTCACAGATTAGGCGAAGTTTGTAGTCATGTTGCAGCAGTTCTTCTGTCTGTGAAACAGTTTATAAAGGAAGGCTTAAGTGCCCTGTTTGTGACATCTGAGCCCTGTATGTGGTTGCGTACAGCAAAAACGATTGGTAAATATGACAGTTAAGTGTAGTTTACTGAAACTATTCAGCATGCATTAAACTGCTGTGCTTATTTGTCTAGTTTACTAGACAAAATATTGGTGAATATTGATAATGCTTTTTTATAGTCGTCATGCACATACTTAATTCAGAGTGGACATAGTCAGTGTTACAATAAAATCCTTGTATCCTCAGTATTTTGCACTTCCTGTATTCTCAGTGTTTACATTTCCCTGTTGCGTGAATAGTACTTCATCAGGACATGTTCCACCCATTTCATGAACGATCATCTTATATTTTTTATTGTATCACAATGCACCTACCTTTGTTATCTTTATGCACGCCCATCATGCTATATTTTTGTAATCAATCACATTCACTCACACATTTTATAGCCTATGTTTTTGAGCACAGTAAATCCAGAATACTGATACACGCACCCAGTGTGTTTGTGTCGTTGTTATCTTGGCGCCTTGAATGCAGGACGGAGGGAGGAATCATTTGTTAATCGAGAAACGAACCTGAGGATTTATCTGAATAAATAAATCCTACAATGTGGTGTCAGACGTGGGATTCTGCGTGGGTAAGTGCCGATGTTTTCTATCTATCGTGCCTTCTTGTCTGCCCAGAATCTCGTAATTTGTGTATGTTAACGTTATCAATTTAAAGAGAGCGCTGTGTGAGAGTGGAATAAAGCCTCACTGTCCTGTGAGCTGTTTTGTACTGTACGCACTGTTTTGTTGTTAACTTGGTATGGCTGTAGGGAGTTAAAAACTCTGCGTGCCAATTTAGCTGTTGAATAAGGTGTGTTTGTATCAAACACCTAGATCCACTCTGCGCTCCTCTTTTGCTCCCTCCCTCCTGTATGTTTCTGTTTGTTTGTCTTGTGTGTCTTTTAGATTTTAACCATGGGGTCCACTTATGCAAACCTAATTTTAATTGTGATCCATTCTTAGATAACCTGGCAGGGTGGACAACATCTGCGAGTTTTAGACCTTTTCCACGGGACGGGTCTTTTAATGTGAAATACATGACGCTGGCGACAATGTTGATTAGAGATGGTTATGGTGACCCTGGTTATGGAGACATGCTTGTTGCAATGGTACTACGCCAAGCCTGTTTGGGATAAAGCACATGGTATAAAATCCGTTTCTGTGAAGGTGATGCTTAAAACAGCAAAAAAAACAGACGTACAGAGCATTAAGCCTGCCGAGGTAACTCAGCAGTCGCTGTCGCTGGCAATCCGCAGCCATTGTC
Organism: Scorpiodoras heckelii; assembly: GCA_028566435.1. Taxonomy (NCBI): domain Eukaryota; kingdom Metazoa; phylum Chordata; class Actinopteri; order Siluriformes; family Doradidae; genus Scorpiodoras; species Scorpiodoras heckelii. The sequence continues at coordinate 9,483,631 of JAOVVH010000026.1, read as the reverse complement.
CAGAAAGCAGTGAGTCTCAAGAGAGCAAGCGGATGTGCTGTACCTAAGACTGAGTCTAGAACTGAGCGCCAGCAGGAAGTGAGATCAGATACCATTCAAGATTCAAAGAGTTTATTGTCATTTGCACAGTAAGGAAACGGGTTCCATGTACAATGAAATTCTTTCTTTGCTCCTCGCCAAATAGGAGATTAAAAAGAAAACACAATAAAGCAAGAATAATAAACTAAATAAATATAATGGTACTATACTAAAATGCTACTAAATTTCCAATGGAATTACAGCAGTATATACAAATTACAGCAGTGAATGATCAGGATATTATTTACAGCAATGAATTTTTTTTTACAAACATTATCTACAGCAACGAAAAAATTACAACAATGAATGATAAGGATATTATTTGCAGGATGTGAACATGGCTATAAATGTGCAATAATGCAATTGTAAACATTGGCTGAAGTAAAGTGAACATGTACTACAGTGAAGTCACAGTGGCATGTAATCATAAGTAGAATACCTTATTTCTGTGGTAGGTTTAAGAGTCTGATGGCAGTGGGGAAGGAAGAGTCCTTAAGCGGAGGAACTTTCATTGTCTTTACGGTATGGGCTTTGCAGCGCAGTAAACTCTCAGACCAATCACGTGCCTTGTAAGATCACCAAAGGTGCTCCTCAGCCAATCAGATCTGTGCAGATTTGGGAGTGCGGCGCGCACACAGGCAAGGTACGAAGTCGTAGAATAAAGCAAGTCAACGAACGGCTAATCTAGATGGCGTGCTCTAAAAAAAGAAAAGTCGACAGAGAAAACTGACTTTTCAAGCAGAAATGGACAGAGGCATATATGTTTATTCTTCCCACAGGCAGTTCCAAACCAATATGTCTCATATGTTTTGAGACCATGGCGGTAATTAAAAGCAGCAATGTGAAGCGCCACTATGAAACAAAACACAATCTTTTGAGCAAACATATCCACTTAAATCTGAATTGAGGGCACAAAAAATAAAAGATCTAATAACCCAGAATGATCAGTGCACCAGAATCCTCACACATTCATTCAAGTGCTGGCAGGACAACCAAGATCTCACTTCTCTCACTAAACAAGAGAAAGTGTGAGAGAGGAATACAAGGGAAAACTTAAGGGAAAACTTAAGATGTGAAATTGAGTTAACAAGAAGACTGCATGTTTTATTTACTTTTTCTATAAATAAGCACTTTATGATGCACTTTTTTCAAACGCATTCTGCTGTTTTTTTTTATGTAATTTTTTTTTATGTTTTTACTTGAAATAAGGAAAAAACATTTATTTGAAGTTTTATAAATAATTAATTGAGTTCAGCATTTAAAACAATATTTTGAACGGTATTTGACATTTTTGTCTTTCAGTTGTTGATGACATAAAATGCTGATAGAACTACTAGGCTACTTCAGTATACAGGATATGGCACTGAATCATAACACAAGTTAGAAATTATGATGGTCTGGACCTTGGCCTGAGGAAATTTCCTCTAACTGGACCATATTGTATTCTAATTTAATACCCCAGTCCTATGCCATGTTCCTGTTGTGCAGGACCCATCCGTGCAAATTCCCCTTAAGAATTTCTTAAATCCCGGCCAATTTGTACCCAGAATTAGCGGTGGGCGAGGCGGGGACTAACCGCTGCCTCGATGCTATGCTTTTCTCGCCTGGATAATATTGTGATGGGAGCTACAGGTTATTAGTGAATATCCCCATGTACACATTTAACCTTCACCTTCCTGTTCACCCATTGTGCATTTTCCCATGCCCCGCCTTGAATGAAGCTTTGGTGAATCACAGTTTGATTGCAACCCGAATTCACCAAGGCCCTTGCACACTTACCAGTATTCTGTACGTCCCGGCTCAATCGGGGACAGCCTGTGGCACATCGAGGATCCGGACCACTGCTCCGACCTCCATCACGGGGCACTGGTCCTGGAAGTGCCCAAGGTCCCCGCAGTGCCAGCAGCTGCAGCCAAAGATGAAGGGCAAGCTAGCCACATTGTAGTCCAGCGATCGTAAACGTCTCCTGTGTTGTACTGGCCGACCCGCTGCATGATCGCCCACCAGAGGATCATGTACTCCAGCATGCTGGCAGCCGGCAGCTGATGGGCAGCAAGCTGGGCCTCCCCTGACAGGAGCGGGTTGAGGCGGTCAGCCCACTGTCCTTTCCGCCAGCCCCAAGCCTCCATAGATCGCTCAAAAAGCTTGAGGAAGGTCTCTGCATCGTTGGCGTTCCGTGGTTCTCTGGGGATTCGGCACAGGTGTGGGAGGGAATGACAGGTTGGGAGAACTTCACCAGACCTGCCTCTGTGTGGGATCTGCAAGTTACCCCACTCCAATGCTCAGATCACCACTTTCTTTCATTTGCCCTTCTCTCCCTCCTCACCCTCTCACCCCTCCTGCCACCTACACCACTATCTGTCGCAACCTACACTCCATTTCTCCCT
>JAOVVH010000026.1:9235846-9247884 GCA_028566435.1 Scorpiodoras heckelii | reverse complement strand
ATGAAATCACATCAAAAAGTTTTTCCATGTCAATTTCTTGGAAATGAGACATATTACAGTTAGGTTGATTGACTAATCCGGTACTGCTAGTTAGTATATTCTGCCTTATACTGGTTATCTTTTCCCTAAAAAATGTTGCAAACTCATCACATTTTTCAGCTGAGACATATACACGTAAGACACAGAAGGTAGGGTTTACTAGCCGGTCTATACTTCTGAACGGAGCTGCTGAGTTATTATTAGATGCACCAATTAAGGTAGAAAAATAATTTTTCCTGGCTGATTTCATTTCACTGTTGTACTTTTTCAATGTTGTTTTATAAATATCAACATGAATTTCCAATTTTGAACTTCACCAACGTCTCTCAGCTTGCCTGCAATCTTGCTTAAGCTTTAAAACAACTGGAGCATTCCTCCGGGGGTGGGGGGTGGGGGGAGTAAAGTTGAAGTGCACAAAGAACAAAGACCATAGGGCCTGTCAGGTGTTCAACCTTTTAGCCTGCTGGATGTAGGCCAGGTTCTTTTGGTTAGTCCAGACCAGGAAGGGGTGTTTAGCCCCCTCTATCCAATGATGCACCTCCTCCAGGGCCAGTTTCATGGCCAACAACTCCCTAGTTGTGCTCAGGTGAGGTGAGTCTGTGAGAGAAGAAGGGGCAAACTCCATTAAGGAGTGGCTGTAGACGAAAATATTGTTGAGGTAGAGAAGGCATATCTACCTAGAGCCTCTCGCAACACGTCATTAGTGAACCACTGGAAGACCAATGGGGCGTAAAAATATTTTAACAGTAAGTCTGTGATTGGTCGGTGGAAAACAACAGGCAAAACATAATCAGAGAAAGTATGCAAGCTTTTAACCTTTTTGCAAGAAGTATTCAAGAAGTTTGCTGAAGTATACCTTCAGTATACATTTTGTCAAAAAAAATCAAAACTTTTATGTGAATGTACAGAAACACTTTACCTGACTGAGTGAATCCAGACATATGATTTTTGTGCCTGCGACCCCACTCTTCATCTTATAAATGATCAGGAGTTTTGGAGTGTATAAATCAAGTGTTGTCAGAAATGTTCACACCAGGCGGACTGTACTGATCCTCATGAACTCATCTGTTAACTAAGAGAAACACTGAAAAAATCATCATATATTAGTAATTATGAAATGTGTGTAGACCTGTGAAATTTGTTACATACTATGATTAAATTTTACTTTCTTGCCAGCCATGCACATGTAAGCTATGTTGATGCAATAAAAATATACTTACAAAAATAATTTTTCAAAAGTCTTACAAAATGATCTATAAATCACCATCAAGGCCACCACAGAAGGAGAACTGAGGTTTCCATGAGAATAATAGAACAGGGCAGGCCATCTCTTTGACATATGGAACAGCAGGGCCACTTAATGACCTCCAACCTTCGATATGAGAATGTCTTCTCTATTTCCTCACCAACAACCTTGACATTTTCCTTCTTAATTTCATGGAGTAGATTGACTCTCTCCTCTTCTAATGTTTCCCCAGTTTCACCAAATGTTAATGGTGGCCATTAATTTATTTCAGCCTTCTTGGTCCTTTTCATAGTTTTGAGATGGGGCTCATCATTGTTGTTCTTTCTTTGAAAGAGGTGACCTCTAGCTCTGGACAAACAAGTTGGCAGCCTCTTAATTTTATCTGATAATTACCTATTTTATACTTGAGTCTCTTTTGCCATCCATGCATGCCATTAAATGACCCGGGTACTTTGAGACATGGGAATTTCTCTACCAAGGCTTCAACTACATTCATAACTTGGATTCCTGTTGGGTATGCTGCGTAATTAAATATTGTCTCTGCTAGCTTCTCAAGGATGCTGCTTATCACTTTGGGACTGTTCAAAAGGGTTCCATCCTTTTGGTAGGCTTTGTTTCCTGCCTCATGCACAAGTCCCACATCAAAAGAGAAGGATGGTATTTCAAACTTTGTTGGCAATGGCTGAGAATGGCATTATGTGGGACCTTCATCAGGAGAAGACAGCAGAACTGTGTCCTGAGGTGTTACAGAAGAAGATGGTCTGGAATCAGATTTTACAGACAAATAACATCTGATTCTTCCACTCCACTTAGATTTAGAATGCCTGGTTCAGTTTGTATCACTTTCAGAGTAGCCATGTCTTGTACATCTTCTACTGAGGTCAAAGTAAAAAACTCCACCAAATGCCTTGTCTTGGTACATCAGGACAAAGTTTAGAATATAGGAAAGTGCATTTTCATCCCTGGTCCATTACAAATCTTGATGCTTTGCCAACGATCCAATACCTTAAACCTATGAACCCAATGGACACATTTTGCATTGAAATGCACATCCTTTATTCTTGTGTGAATTGCAAGATATGAATGCAATAAAGTGTTGGTGAGAAAAATAATTTTTAATTTATATCAAATTTAAACCCTGTGGACTCACAGTGTCCAATTCACATTCTATTTTCTTGGCTGTATAAGTCAGAAAGTCCGTGTTGCTTCACACACTTAAAATAAGCAAAATAAGCCTACCCTTTCTGAAGATACTACGTGTTTCTTTGTGTGTTGAAGCATTGTCGAGTAATCCATGTTTGAAATCACAGCAAATTACTGCACTGTCTCCAACACAGGGCTGTCATTATAGGCACTAAGAATTTTTTTTCAAATTGCTAATCATAGAGTATCCCACAGTCATGGATCTGGATCCTAAACATGGGTTTGGGGGTGAGCGGGGAAGACATGTCCCCCTCAAAGTTTTTTATTTTTATTTGTTTTGTGTAGGTTTGGCCAAATTTGTTAATTATTATTATTATTATTGTTAATTTTAATTTGCGTTATTTTTATTCACCCATTAAAGAATTATGGTTGGGTACTCATGTAAAAGAAAATGTGATCCATCAGACCAGGCTACCTTTTTCCATTGCTCCATTGTCCAGTTCTGATGCTTATGTGCCCATCGTAGGTGCTTTTGGTGATGGAGGGGACAGAGGTCAGACTCTGACTGGTCTGTGGCTACGCAGCACTACACACAGCATATTGCTTCCAACATATCAACTGCAAGAACTGACTGTTCACTTGCTGCTTAATATATCCCACTGCTTGACATGTGACGTTGTAATGAGATAATGTTATTCACTTCACCTGTCAGTGGTTTTAATGTTATGGCTGATCACACAGTCAAGTCCATAAGAATTTGGACAGTGACACAATTTTTGTAATTTGCTTATGTGCACCATCTCAGTGGATCTGAAATGAAGCGATCAAGATGTGAATGAAATGTTCACTTTCAGCACTAATACAAGGGGTTTAACAAAATTATTGCATTAATCATTTAGGAATGATTTAAAAAAAAAAAAAGTTTGATCAGTTGTGGAAAAAGATTAATTGGGCAGATGAAATCAAAATTAAATTGTACCAGTATGATGGGAAGGGAAAAGTTTCGAGAAGGAAATGAAGAACTTTTGATTCAAAGTGTACCAGATTATCTGTCAGACATAACTCTATACTTTCTGTTCAGATTCAGTCAAAACTGATAGGATGGCACTTAACAGTAGAGATGGATAATGACACAAAACCTGTTGCAAAAGCAAGCCTAAAGCTTCTTAAGGCAAAGAAACTGAATGTTCTTGAATGACCAAGTCAGTCACCTGACCTCAGCCCAGTTGAGCATGCTTTTGATTGAATCAGCCACTGAAGACAGACCTCTTGAGTAAGGAAACTGCAAGGAATTTGCATCCACATATTAAAAATAATTGTTATATTTATAATTACTAATTTGTCCAATTATTTTTGAGGCTGTGAAGGTGAAGAGGCTATGTAAAACATGACTGTAAATAAAACCCTTAAAGATGAAAGTCTACATACATGTATCAGTCACAGTTTGATTGCTTCATTTCAAATCCACTCTGGTGGTGTACAGAGGAAAATTATGAAATTGTCACTGTCCAAATCCTTGTTGATATAGAGTTAACATTTAATGCAACTTTTAAGGACATTCCTAATGCTACATCACAAGCAGAAGGAAAAAAAATCAATATTGCATAAGCCTATCTCTAGTGGTTATCACTATTCTTCTAGCTGTACATACAAACCCCATTTCCCAAAAAAATTAGGACGTGTTCCAAAAATGTAATAAAAACTGAATTCTGTAATTTGCTAATTCACTTAAACTTTTATTTAACAGACTTATTTTATTTATTTAACAAACTTAATTCTATTTGGTAAATATAAACAATTTTAGAAATTAATGCCTGCAAAACACTCAAAAAAAGTTGGAACAGAGGCATGTTTACCACTAGCTCACATTACATTTTCCTTTAATTATACTTTTTTATCATTTGGGAATTGAAGATACTATTTGTTGCAGTTTTATAAGTCTGGTCTCCGTTGTCTTATTCTCCTCTTCATGATGAGTCATAAATTTTCAGTAGGAGATAGATCAGGACTGCAGACGCGCTGATGTAACTCATGCAAAACAAGGCCTGGCATTGTCCTATGAAAAGACATTGTCTTAATGGCAACATAGGTCTCTCCAAAATACCAGTATAAGCTGCCACAAGAATGGTACCATCACATATATGTAGATCACCCATGCCGAGGGCACTGATGAACTGCCATGCCATCACAGATTACAGGCTTTTGCACTTTTCTTCAGTAGGAGTCAAGATGGTATTTTTTTTTCTTTCCCAAAAATAAGCTAAAATGTGGACTCATCTGACCACAGAGCACGTTTCCACTGTCTTTTGGTCCATCTCAGATGACTTTGGGCCCAGAGAACTTGTTGGTATTTTTTTGCAAAATGAATATATGGCTTTGCATAATACAGTTTCAGGTTGGATTTCTTGATGCAGTGCCAGACTGTGTTACGTGACAATGATTTTACATTGAAGTTCTCCCGAGCCTGATGGTAGCATGATAGTTTCTTAAACAATACAGAATGGGTGCTCGATGGTCACACACATTCAGCAGCGGTTTCCACCCTTGGCCTTTATGCACCGAGATATTCTCCATGGAACTTTTCATGATATTATGAAGTGTATATGGTGAAATACTTAAATCCTTTGCAATCGTGTGCTGAGAAACACTGTATTTGAACTGACTGACAATTCTCTTACAATGTTTGGCACAAAGTGGTGAATCATGATCAATTGCTACAAAGACTAAGCCTTTAGTGGATGCACCTTTTATACTGAATCTTGATGACCTCACCTGTTACCAGTTAAACTGCTAATTGTGGATCCTTCCAGAACAGTTTTACTTATATTACTTGTCTTATTTTGCCTCTCTCCCATTTTTAGTGTGTTGCAGGCATCAATTTCTAAATTTATGTATATTTAACAAATAGAATAAAGTTCATCATTAAAAACACTTTTCTGGAAATGGGTTTTGTAAAATATACAGATGATTATGTGAGCAATGTTCCCTCTGTTGCTGCTATATCTGTACCCACATGAAGTATAAGCCCATCAGTGCTCCCATGGTTTGAGGACAACACAATACTGCTCTGCCTCTAAAAATCCACACTTAAGTTGTGACTTGCAGTAAGTTAATAAAGGAAAAGACTTTAATCAAAATAAGTTTTATTTACTCAAATTAAGTTTAACTATATTATCATAAGAATGCTGTTATTGTTTACAATGCCCATAGCGCTCTTTGCCCTTACTTTATTGTTATACTATCAGTCTTCAAAATGCTAAATTTCCAATAATGTTTAACAAACAATATATTGTAGAACCCTATTAGGTAGTCAGTATTGTGTTGCACAAATGTTTTTCCACTTATCTCACCCTCAGGCCAGATGACAGACTTGATCTTGGCAGAGAGAGATATGGTTCACTCCCTGAAGGAATATATCCAAGCAGAGGAGGCCAAGCTTAATGCTGTGAAAAGGTACAGCCTTACCAAATGCAAACATAATGACTTTTTTGTCCTTACTTTCAAATAGATTGTACACATATATTGTAAACATACTGTATATATAGCATAATACTTTCATAGCTAGGCCAAAACGTACCCTATATGGCCAGAAATCTGTGGACATCTGGCCATCACACCCACATGTTCCACAAAATTGGAAGCAGACTAAAATATAGGATGAATTTGTATGTTAGAACTGTAGGGGAAGACACGGCTATTATTATAGCTTAAAAGAACGAGCAACAACCTGATTTAAGTTGGGAAAATCAGGAAAAACAGTTTAACTAATTCAGTAACCATCTGCCATGAACAATTTCAATCTCAAATCTGAACTCATGGCACTAGTTATGTCAGGGTTTCCTTTACTGGATTAAAAACAACTCCAACTCAAGTTATAATAAAAGGTATAATTTTATTACTAACTAGAAATGATAAAAGAAAAGAGGAGAAATGAAAAAGGGAAAAAGATTAAAAAGATTTAGAAATATTGTATGATAACTACACAGTACTAGCTAATTTAATAAATGGCTTAGACCAAACAAAGGATGTCACATGAACAATGATGTGAACTAATATGCTAAAAAGAAGTATACTAATTAGATAATCTAAACTGGAATTAAAAGAACACAGGACAGAAACCAAAAAGGAAGCACCAAATTTGAGCGTATGAATGAACAAATGTTACCACCTCACTCTTGGCTGCGATGAGATATGATGGCGGAAATTCGAATTTCCTGCATTGTGAGGGGCACGCTACAGTGGTGCGGACCTGAGATGGAGAGGTCTGTGGTCTCAGCCACGAGGCAGGGTCCTTCCAGTCAGAAAGATGTGAGAACTTTGTCTGTTCTCGTTGGCATCATGCAAGATGCATAAGGAGAGGAGGTGTACCACTGTTCTTTTATGTGTACTGATGCAGGATTTGATTTCTGCCTGTGATCTCGGCCGATATGGGCAAAGAATTGAGAAATCAAGATGCTGGTCAGGCCCGATTCTTCACACTGGTGGATCTAGGGTCAATTGCAATGGAGAACGCATGTGTCGATTCTTCAGCGAATCAAACACTAGACGCGGTGAGCAAACAATAAAACAAACACATAAAACGTGACGATAAACATGAAAGAACAGAACAAAACTGCAGTTGCGAACGAAGAGAGGCTTTGCACGAAACCAGGCTCACTTAGGTTCTGGAGGCTTTCTTTTTCTTGGTTCTGTGGTCTGCCTTCCTCTAACTCAAACACAGAAGAACTCCACCCTTCGGTATGTGAGTGTGTGTTTTAAAGATGCTCCAAGAGGGCGTGGTTTGAAGTTTGGAAGAGACAATGCTTTTGTTCGTCTGAGCAAAGAAAGATTTCTAAATTACTATCAATCATTCTAAGACATTTCATTATGGGGATTATACATGAATTAGAACAAGAGAGATACACATCAGTTACTACATTCCTAAACATAACAGATTAAATGTCTGTATACGAGAGTATAAATCAGTTAATACATTCCTAAACCTAAAGGATTGATTGTTTAGATAAGAGAGTGTATATAATATATATGTGCTGATATTCTTGAATCCTTTACAGCTGGGCAAACAGGCTGGATGTGATAACTCTTGCATCAACTACTGATCCTGAAGGATTTTTGGCTCATCCCGTGAATGCTTACAAGCTGATGAAGAGACTTAACACAGAATGGTCTGAGCTAGAAAGCCTGGTGCTACAGGACTTTTCAAATGGTAAACAAGGGCCTTAACTTGGTGCATTCAGATTAACTTTTCACGAAACAGAATAAAGTTTTGTTTAAGCCTAATACATGACTAAATGGGATTGGGGGAAGGTCGAGGGGCTTCCACACAGAGTCACTGCATTTTCCACATATTTTTTAAAAACTCCTCCTACACAGTGGATCGGATTTGTTGGAAATTCGTTTGATATAAACCCCAGACACATCTGATGATAAATTGGGAATATTGGATACCTCAAACAAGGATGTAATGGCGGGTAAATTATTTGGTTGATACTAAATTGGATGCAAGCTCCTTCATGGTCAGGACTCATTTGCTTTGACATTCATTAAATTTCACATGAACATGACTGTCATCATTTTGGAAATATTTAACATTGGATTGAGTGACTTTTGCCCAATTGGAAATCAGCCGTTTTAGAATTTGTGAATTTTTCACTTTTTTTTATAGCTCTTTTAAACTTCTTTAGAGTTCATTGAATTTCTTTGAAATTTGTTTGGGCAAATTTGAAGATAAATTGCAAATGAATAGTGGATACCTCAAATAAGGACACAATGGGACCAAATTCATTTGCATAAGATACCCCATAACAGGAATTGAACATAACTTTGGTTTGATCAGCCACAAATTGTGCATGGTTGCTAATAGGCCATACCTGATTACACCAATGAGGCAGTATGAGTCTTAGTTAAAACTCTACCTATCATGCTGCTTATCTTGAAAATGCATATTTGACGCCATTGCCATTGCTCAAAATTCAGCATATTTGGAAAACAGCAAAGTTAGGCAAACATTGTATAATTCTTTGATTATTTGCCTTGGGTATTGAGCTCCATAGTGCCCTGTAACATTTCTGAATGAGGTTATTCACAGGTTTTCGGTGGGAACATTATCCTCACCATATCAGATGTATTTCCATTTGACTTGCATTAGCTCTGCCCAACAGGACATCAGCCATTCTGGAATTTGTGCATTTTTTATGAACACTTTTAAACTCTTTATGGAGATTTCGTCAAATTTCCTTTAAGTTTAGTAGTGATGAAAAGTAGACGTATGTGATGAAAATTGCGAAAGAACCAGTGGATACCTCAGACAAAGACACAATGGCAGCAAAACTGATTTGAGACACTACACCAAAAAAGCAAGTGGACATACACCGATCAGGCAAAACATTATGACCACTGGCAGGTGACGTGAATAACACTGATTAACTCTTCATCATGGCACCTGTTAGTGGGCGGGATATGTTAAGCAACAAGTGAACATTATGTCCTCAAAATTGACGTGTTAGAAGCAGGAAAAATGGGCAAGGATAAGGATTTGAGTGAGTCTGACAAGGGCCAAATTGTGATGGCTAGACTACTGGGTCAGAAAATGTTTGTGTTCCCCATCTGTGGTGGTCAGTGTCTATCAGAAGTGGTCCAAGAAGGAAAGGTTGTGAACCGGTGACAGGGTCATGGGCAGCCAAGGCTCAATGATGCAGGTGGCGAATGAATGCTGGCCCATGGGGTCTGATCCAACAGACGAGCTACTGTAGCTCAAATTGCTGAAGAAGTTAATGCTGGTTCTGATAGAAAGGTGTCAGAATACACAGTGCATCGCAGTTTGTTGCATATGGTGCTGCATAGCCACAGACCAGTCTGGGTGCCCATGCTGACCCCTGTCCACCACCAAAAGCGCCAACAATGGGCACGTGAGCATCAGAACTGGACCACGGAGCAATGGAAGAAGGTGGCCTGGTCTGATGAATCACATTTTTTTTTACATCACTTGGATTGCTGGGTGCATGTTCGTCGCTTACCTGCAGAACACCTGGCACCAGGATGCACTATGGGAAGAAGGCAAGCCGGCAGAGGTGTGTGATGCTTTGGGCAATGTTCTGCTGGAAAATCTTGGGTCCTGCCATCCATGTGGATATTACCTTGACACATACCAGATACCTAAGCATTGTTGCAGACCATGTATACCCTTTCATGGAAACGGTATTCACTGATGGCAGTGGCTTCTTTCAGTATTATAATAGAACCTGCCACAAAACAAAAATGGTTCAGGAATGTTTTGAGGAACACAACAGTGAGTTTGAAGTGTTGCCTTGGCCTCCAAATTCCCCAGATCTCAATCCAATCGAGCATCTATGGGACGTGCTGGACAAAGAAGTCTGATCCATAAATGCCCCACCTTGCAACTTACTGGACTAAAGGCTCTGCTGCTAATGCTAAGCACACCTTCAGAGGTCTAGTGGAGACAATCAACAGTAAATTTCTTTCATCAACAGCAAAGTGTGCATGGTTACTCATGGTCCATTTCTGATTATAGCAATGTTGCAATTATGAGTCATAGTTATAGCTCTACCTATACCGAAATAGTTATGTTGCAGTTTGAACTAGGGTTTACATCAGTTTCCTTATCCAGTCCCTTCTCTGAACCATTTTGCAGTTTGCCCTGGCTACCTCCCTTTTGCATTATATACTCCTATGTCCCCTGTCATGGAGGACCCCTTGTTATCATTAGGGCCTGAGCACCACAGGTGCAAGACCCTATTGTTTCTGTAAGAATTTTTTTTTTCTTCAAGACCTAGCCATTTTTGAGGTAGTTCCCATGGGCTAAAACCCATGGAACTTGGTACACACATCTGTCCTGTTGACAGTTTTCCAGGGTTAGAGGCTTGTCATTATCATGAAATGACCAAACTTTCATTACCCATGAAAATGCCATAATTAATTCGTTATCTCAGTGTAACAAATCTCAACAAAAAGGGGTCATGACACAGGTTGAAATGAAGGGACCTTCATTTTTTATTTATTAACTTTATTAGCTTTAACTAATGACTTTTCAGCCTAATGTAAAACTTTGCTATGCTCAGTCTTAGCTCTCTCTCCCACTATCTTCCACTCTCTCCCCTTTCAGACCTCGGCTCACTGCAAAGATGCATACGATGGGAGGAATTAGGGTTAACACGTGTGACCGCTTACCTCTGCTGCTCCCGGCTTCATCTTCTGTTACCAGATCAGCACCTGATCATGCACCTGCTGTCACACTCAGGAAAGACAGCATTTCTATCAGTGGTGCAAGTTAATATTGATGGACTACAAAATCCTGTACTTTATAAATCTATGCTCTCATATAGCACACCATAACAATTTTCAAAAGGTTTTAATACATTTTACAATCTCTACAGCTCTCATTGAATTATAGTACAGTTGTTGAATCTTGTTGGTTCAAAATAAAAATGCAAATCACATGAACCACATCTTAGATGTTGTAAATGCCACAGCCATCAATCATCAACCACTGAAACGTTGTGGGAGCACCAAACAGCCCAGAATGGAAGTGTCAAAATTGTTGTAACTTGAACGGGGTGAAGAATGCCATTTTTTCACTGAATATGGGGGTCAAGGGGATCTGGCAGCTCGTCAATTTGGAGCATGGGATAGGCATCGAATTTAGACACTGTGTTAACTTTTCTATAGTCAACACAAAAGTGGACTGACCTGTCTCAACTCACTGTCTGACTCCTCAGTTACTCCCACATCAAGCATGGCCTTAAGCTCTTCCTTGACCACTTGGTTTTTGTGTTCAGGGAGACTACGGGGTGACTATGAACCACTACTGCTGTGGATGTCTCGATGTGGTGTTCTATGAGGTCATAGTCAATGTCGATGTCCCCTACTTACCATGCGACCTCAAAGGACCCGAGTAATTGACAGTTAGCAATAATTTAGAGCTCGACATGGACAGTGGAATGACCTTATCTCTCGGTGTGAAGCCCCACAGCTGAGCATCCCTATTATACAGCTGGGATTGATGTTCCTAAGCCTGCAGCAAATTATCCTGTGTTAGTGCACCCAGTATGTGGAGTTTTGCTTTCAGATCAGAACATATTGAATTTTGGTTTAACTATTTGAAGGTCCCTCCTCCCAATTTGTCCTCACAAAATCTAGGATGCCATGAGGAACAGAGAGAACCCAGTGGAGTCTTTCAGGACCTCTCGGACTGTGAACAACAGGGGCATGATGTGATCTTCTGCTAACATGACAGCTTCCTCCACCGATGTTGGCTGGTGGCATTGGGCCCATTCTGCAATTCTTGCTGGCAGCTTGGCCACAAACTGCTCCAGCACGACCTGCTTGATGATTCCCACGACATCGCGGTTTACTTGAAAATCAGGCATAACCTTATGACCACCTCCTTTTCTCTACACTCATTGTCCATTTGCTCAGTTCCACTTACCATATAGATGCATATTGTAGTTGTACAATTACAGACCATAGTCCATCTATTTCTCTACATAGTTAGTCCCCTTTATTCTGTTGTCCAGTGGTCAGGACCCCCACAGGACCAGCACAGATCGGGTACTATTTGGGTGGTGGATCATTCTCAGCACTGCAGTGACAC
>JAOVVH010000026.1:9137912-9153385 GCA_028566435.1 Scorpiodoras heckelii | reverse complement strand
CTATAGAGTCAGAGTACTATAGAGTACTACAGAGTCAGAGTACTATAGAGAACTACAGAGTCAGAGTACTATAGAGTACTACAGAGTAAGAGTACTATAGAGTACTACACACCAGGGGTGTCACTAGAGATTTATGAACAGGGAGGCTGAGCTTTGACTAGGGGGGTCTAGAGGTAAGCCCTGTGCTAGAATTAAAAAACTGACTCAAAAATAACCGCCTTATGAAACTGGTATAAAATTTTAAAAATATTTTTTTGGGAGAAATCGCCTCACAGCAGTAATTTTCTTTGAGGAGACGTCATTCAAAGTATGTATTAGGTACAGATCTTATGATTTAACTATTATCCAGCCACTAACAAGAAGTACAGATCAGCAAAGACACAAGCAATGCTTCTTGCAATAACCAGTCCTAAATGCACGACTCCAATACCGAGAATGTAGACTTCTCTTAAGTCCAGTAAATAGATCAAATAACTTTTATTATGAGAAAGCTATTATTTTATGCCTAGAATGAATAACAAATCTTTATAATCAAATTCACTATCTGGCTAAAACAAAGGCCACTAGCTTGCTTTCTTCTTGATCACTAACCTCCATCAAACCTGCGTCTTCAGTCCAGTCAAGATCAACCTCCTTCCTCCTTTTTCCTCCCTTAACCCTCTCCTATCCCAACCCTCTCCTTTCACAACCCTGTCCTTTCCTGACCCTCTCCTTTCCTGACTTTAGTAACAAGTATTTTTATCAAACACCTGTTAAACTTTATTTAACTTTATTTGTTTTATTTGAACTGTAAAATTCCTCTCACCTGACTGGCCTTTGGAGGAGCTGCTGCCTTTGCAAAAAAGTTTCCTATATCCATCTACAGGTAGAATAATAATATTGAGTTATGATCAACTATTAATTTATTATAAACAGGTATCAATAAAAGATACAGTCATAAAATCAAGAGATAACAAGCTATCTATTCATGTCTGCATTAAGTGCTGCAATGTTTAATACATAAACGCTTTAATTGGCTTTTTCAGGAGGTTAACTTTATAATCATTAATCATCAGGTTTCCTCGCTAGTATAATGCAGTTACCGCTAGTGCATCAATGATTTTTTTTATCTTGGTTAATTAATGTTTGTAACAAACGTTCAAATAATGTATTTTCTTTATTTTTGTGTTGAAATTGCGCTCGCCTTCAGACAGCCTTCATCCTCCACTCACACAAACCCCTTCTCACTCACACACAGCATGCTCAGTATTCTAGTAAAGTGGTGCAGAGCGATAGGTGCTCACACATCGATCAGGTTTCAGTGACATTATCAGGCAGCGGCACCTCCCCCAGGTCCTTGCGCTTGAAATTGCATTACATCGTGAATATGGAGACAGACAGCATAGTTGAATAAAGAGAATAAAAACCCTGCTATTGATGATTTAACTAATAATGCATGTTTCTTTTTTGGGGGGTGGGGTGTGTGTGGGGGTTTGGTTAGAGAACATTTAGGGTGGGCTATATCCCCCCAGAACAGGTCTAGTGACATCAGTGTTACAGAATCGGAGTACTAGATAGTCAGAGTACTATAGAGTACTACAGAGACAAAGAACTACAGAGTCAGAGTATTATAGAGTACTACAGAGTTAGAATTCTCTCAGCTGTATGGATGTGAATGTGTTCAATGTAAGTGGCTCTGAAGGGCATCTGCCAAATGCTGTAAATCTAAATGTAACTCAAGTGTAAATAATCATTTAGGTGAGTCAAGATACAGTTCTCTAACAGGAAAATATTCTGGTGTAAGGCTGGTGTGTGTGTGTTTGTGTGTGTGTTTGCCGGAGGACAGAAGTGTTAGAGATCTTTAACTCTTTAATGCTCTGACGTGGGGTTTTACTGCCTTCTACATTCCCATGTGATGCTCACAGCCAATCAGATTGCCTCGGCTGAGATTTGTTTTCAGTCTGATGGTGAAACTGTAACACACACGGGTGTTGTTACAGAGCAGTAATGATGGAACCTGTCGAGACTTGGCCTGAACTCACTCGGCTTTGTGAAAGTCCTGCATGAGCATGTCCTCTCTCTCTCCATTTACCCGATGAGCTGTACATGCTGACAAATGTGTGTGTGTGTGTAGCAGCGTGACATGAGCAAATTGAGTGTGTTTGTGCACTTCAATGGGTGTTTTCGCATAGTTCTATGTCTTTCCTTTTGTCTAGTCCATTCAGAAAACAAACAGGAACTAAAAGCACGTCCGTTCGACTGGAAATGAAGAGAAAAGAGTTTTTGGAAAGCTGTGGCCTTTAAACTGACAGGCATTTAGACTTTCTTTTCCACATTAGGCCATTATGATCATTATTTAAAGTTCTGCATGAAAGACTCTGTTGAGACACAGGTTATTACTCGCCAGACTCACCTTAGACCCAGTGCACTCAGTGAGACATGCTGAGAAACGACACAGACACAATTCATGAAAGAACCTCTGCACAGGACATGCAATGTGTGAAAATATTATTACCCTGGGAATAATCTGATGTTGAAAACGAATCATCAGGTGGAACCATGGAGTTACCTGGATGTGAGCGCTCTCTCTCTCTCTCTCTCTCTCTCTCTCTCTCTCTGGTAATCTAGGGTTAGGGTATTACAGGGCTACAGCCTAAAGTACCCTAATAGAAGCCCCTGAACATTCTAACCCTAAAATACTCTATCATGGCTCTAGCATTTTGTAAATGCTAAGTATGAAACTAGATTACCTTAACATTAACTACCCTAATCCTGACCCTATATGTAGTGTATCCTGATCCTAAAAGACCCTAAACTATATATTACCCTGTCACTAAAAACCTACTGTGCTAAGTACTCTAATGTAATTCTTTCTTTCCAGTCTGAATAAGTCACTATAATTCTGAACTGATAGAACTGTGATTCTGTTATTTAAGATTCACTGGAATTAATACACTCAGTAATAAACACAGTAATATACTTAAGTATAATCAATGATATAATCAGTAATGCACTTAATAATATACTCAGCAATAGATTCAATAATACATTTAGAAATATACTTAATCAATTAACTAATACTTGATATAATTTATATATAATCTAAATATTCATATATTTTTATACTTAGTAATATATGTAGTATTATACATATGTAGTAATGTATTCAGTAATATACTCAGTAATCTACTCTGTACTGTATTAATTACTGTACACATTAATATACTCAGTAATATATGCAGTATTATACACAATAATATACACAGCATTCTTTAATTGTTAATTACTTTCTGCCTTCATGTTCAGGATTAAAGAATAAAAGGAGGTTTAGTGACTTTTAGCAGCTGAAGGAACATAAAATGAATGAATCTACACATAATAACACCAAAACATGGCAGAACTCTATATTTAATATCTGTATGTTCAAGTAGAGTATTGGCTAAAATTTTGTTAATATAAAAATGAAAGTGTGTGTGTGTGTGTGTCTATGTGTTTCCCAGGCTGGAAGCTTTAAGGTACAGAACTGTTAGTCACACTCATTTTCCACGCTCAATCAACGCCCTAAACACTCAGGATCTTCACTAGGAGGACCAGCCGACCATGACGTTTTCTAAACCCACGCCTTAACCCAACAAGAGAAATGCCAAACTCGTTTTCAAATGCATTAAGCGTGATACTTCAACGTCGACAAAGCGTGATGAATGTAGTGTGTCCACAGAGGCTGAGTGTGCGTGTCGAGTCAGGATCGTTAATTAATTACACCCCTGTGTTCTTTGTAGCACTGGGTGGGTCGATTTGTGTGTGTGTGTGTGTGTGTGTGTGTCTGTGTGTGTGTGTATGTGTGTGTGCTCATGTGTGTGTATTTAGTGACTGAAAGGTTAGAGAAAGACCTGGCACTGACTTCTAGCCACAACGGGTTTCAGAGGCTTTTGTTCTTTGACATACAGTTGAAACTTTTCATTTGGTTTATTTCACACATTGAGGGCGAGTTCTTATTTACAGAGTCTCACAAAATGGGAGACGGAAATCAAGACAAAGAAAAGAATTCAGTTACAATCAAAAGCAGTTTTGTTACTGAGCAAATATTTAAAACAGTCTAGTTTAATAAGAATCAGTATTGTTCATTCTGTGTGTGAAAAAGTCTTTATGTTTGTATTTAAAAGAAACTGCAAAAACACGAAGCTCATGTGGGATAAAAATCTTAGTTCCCAAAATTTAAATGACCTAACACTGTGTATAAGCTGCATGTGTGCATGTGTCTGTGTGAGAGAGAGAGAGAGAGAGAGAGAGAGAGAGAGAGAGAGAGATGGTAGATCTCCTTATGCCAGAGTTCTGGGAGGAGTGAATAAGATAAATGATGTTTAACAGAGGGATAATCCTGCTGCTGCTGCCCTGATGTTTAAAGTGTCTGTGTGGGGGTGGGCCGGTGGGGATCTAGAAGAGGAGGCTCTTCTTCATTCACATCCTCATCTGCTAAATATCACATTTCCTTGATTAAGACATCTAATACACATGAATGATGATGACATTTAGCATGAAAGAGGTGTTTCAACAATCACAGCCACAGATAATCTTACAGTGTGCACTTTACATATGATCTGAATGCTTATTTGTGAACCGAACACTTTACACCACCATCTATGCAAAAATGCAATACTGTATAAAAGTCATAAAAGCTGGTACATGCAGGTGTAGTTTATTAGATGGGGGTGGAGTTTATATATGAGGAGTGGAGTTAAAGAGCCGATTCTCAATCTGCATTCTTGTCTGTACTTGTGTACTGTTCCATTCAAAAGCCTGCGTCTAGCCAAGTACTGTTGAAATATACAGATGTGTTCTTGCTCTGCCCATATTATCAAGGATGTGTCGAGAGGTTTGTGTGATTTGTGTGGACTTGGGACAGTCAGATATCCCAGAATGCATTTCATACCAAACTCAGTGTGAAGGTGGAGAAGAAAACATTGAAATATTACTGTTGTTGTGTTATGAAATGAAGTTATAAGATTTTTTAAGTGAGAGTGTCATTATTTAGACATCAAGTATGTGGGTAATTGAGAAATGCCTAAGGAGTGGAATTAATGTTTGTGAGGTGGAGTTAATATATTAGATGTTGAGTTAATATATGAGGGGTTAGGTTATATCCACATTTGCATTTTCATGATTTTTTTTTTATCCCAAGACTGCTCTTGCTGAATATCCTGTACACTCAGCACTGTTTTTCTTTACTCTTCTACACCTGTACGATGTAATGGTTTATAATTGCATTATCCAGTGACCCCCAGGTAAGGATGAGTTCCTTTGAGTCTGGATCCTCTTAAGGTTTCTTCCTCAAGTTGTCTCAGGGTTTTTTCCTCAGTGTAATCTTTGAGAGGGTGAAGTTTATTTAGAGGCAGCAGGAGTTGGGTGATTGTTTAATTACCACACTTCCTTGCCTGGTTGAACATTGTGGATATGGAATGCTGCCTGATGAAATGGTGAGAGACAGGCTAGTATTTGGGCTAAGAGAAAGAAAACTGTCATTTGTAACTGTTGTTACAAATGGACTCTGGCTTGACACTTGCCAATTCAGCCACCAGAGCAAGACAAAATTAAGAAGTTAAAAAAAAAAGCAACAGGAAATGCTAAAATTACATTTCAAAGGAGACACGTCTAACACATAGTTCAAAAGCATGCATTCACAGCAGCAAGGGGAAAATAAATACACATGAGCCAAGCCACAGTCATCCCAGCCATCTAGCAGAATGGCATGAAAAAAAGACCATCAACCCCACACAATGTAAAAGGTGTGGAGACGTGGAAGGTCACATCCTGCAGCAATGCCCAGACAGGGAAACTGTGTGTAATCATTGCAGGAAAAGGGGCATTATGGTAGAGTATGAAGAGCTAAAATGTTCAATGACTGAATATTGACTGAAGATGTGGAGGATGAGGTTGCAATTCTTGCCTTCCTTACAGGCAATGCCCATATATGATGGAAATAAAAATGGATTATCGCAATATTGTGTGTAAAATAGGCACAGTTTCAGGTGCCACACCAGGACCAACTCAGTAGATTGCAAAGGTCCTAAAAGGTATAATAATAATATCATTCTGAAACCAGATGCTAAACCATTTTCTCTCTTCACCCTGAGATGCATTTCCCTCCCTCTTCTACCAAGGGTTAAAGAAGAACTAAACCACATGGATCCTGGTACCCAAGCGAACAGGCAAGTTGAGGATGACCTCATGGAACTGAACAAATCAGCCATGAGGGAGAGGCATCCACTTCCCTTGGTAGAGCACACACTAGGATAGCTGGCAGGAGCCAGATTGTTTTCAAAGCTAGATGTGAATTCTTGGCTCTGGCAGATTCCACATTCCAAAGAGTGTTCACTACTAACAACCTTCATAACATCATTTGGATGGTATTGCTATAACCGCTTGTGCTTTGAAATCTCCTCTGCTCCAGACCATTTCCAGAAGCATATGATACAAATTCTTGTGTGCCTGGAGGGTGTTTTTTGTCAGATGGATGCTGTGCTCATCTGGGGAGCCACTCAGCAGCAGCATTATGAGAAGCTACATGCAGCCTTTTCATGACTCCAGGAGCCCATGGTCATGCTCAATGAAAAATGAGTTTTCTAAGAGCAAAACCAAGTTCCTGGGTTTGGGGGGTAGATAATAAAACTGTATGATGAGTTGTCTGTTTTGTCTCTCACTGTATAAAGAGGTTTATCATTGTACCAAACAACAGAACCCTAACAATTAATCTCTCCTCAAAAACTCACTCAAACCACCAAAACACTTCATACATGTCTCAGAATAAACTCCTTCAGCAATAACATTGGCAATAATTCTCACTCCGAGAGCATACACTGTCTCTCATCGCATACTGCCTAAAAACACTAACACCAGGGAGCATTACATAAATGATGAAATTTTATCTAGAAATTTAGAATGATTTTTCACATAAATCAGGATTTCACTATAGAATAAGAATAAAAACTTTTCTCTTTATTGACTGTAGTAAAGTCTATGTAACAAATCAATCAATAATGCAGCAATTTGATTCAATATACTTTATATTTTTATACCTTTGCATATAGCAATTTACATGTGAGAAATAAAATGTTGCAAAAAAAAAAAATCTAATTCTGGAAATGCCAGGTCTGCAATAATAATAACAAATAAAAACATCAACAACATGTATAGTATAGTCACTCACACTGTACAGTACTGTTAGGGGTCTAATCCTCTCTCTCTCCTGTATTTGGCCACAAGCTTTCATTTATGGCCAAAAAATCTCCTGTAAATAGCTATATATAAAATTTTATTGAACTGAATGTAAGACTTAACATATGATGGTGGGGTTAATACACAAGGTGTGGAGCTATTATATGAGAAGTGAAAATAATTTACAAGAGGTGGGGTTAATATATGAGAGGCGGGGTCAGGGAGAGATCAGCTTGATTGACTGTGAAGAAACCCACCTGTTGGAGTGCGTGTGTGTGTGTGTGTGTGTGTGTGTGTGTGTGTGCATGCATGTAGCATGAGGAGTATGTGTGTATGTGTGTGGGCTTAACAAATGCATGATTGAGATATGCACACTCATTAAAATAGACATGGACCCATTAGTGGAGACAGAACTGAAGGATGAGAGATGTTTTACACACACATACAGACACACAGACACACACAATGGTCCTGGCCACTAAAAGTATGTCCAAAAAAGAAGAAAGAAGAACACATTTATTCACTAAATCAACAAATTAGAGAAAGGGATTGGAGAAAAAACAACCCAAAGCAACCTGCCTGGTGGGGCATGGTCATGTGACTGCAGGCGGTCCCATTCATTCCTATAGGAAATTTTGACTTTTTAAAATAAAATATTTTATAAAATGATAAATCAGATCGACTCCAAAAATACATAGCACACCAAACAGCACCACTGTCTATGCAACAGTATTTGAACCATGTCTGTACTTTAAGCGGTTCCAGCTGTATTAATTGCAGAAATGTGTGCTAGAATAATAATAATAATAATAATAATAATGATAATAATAATAATAATAATAATAATAATAATAATAAGTATGTGGAATAACAATATAGTACTTTTCAAGCACTATAATTATAATAATAATATTGTCTTAATTGTACAGAACCTTTTGCTGTAATATTGTCAGAAAGCAGCTGTATGCTACTATGTATTATGAGTGTGCATTATGAGATTATTGCAGCATCACCACATTATTAGTTTGTTAGCAGTGCATTAGTGTAATATTAATTTATTACTGTCTAAATAGTGACTCATAGTGACTCCTCCATTCATAAAAGAGGACTTTTTAAGTAGCACACATTAATGCAAATATGTTATGTGCATGTGTGTGTGTGTAATAAGTGATTAACGTGTTGTCTTTTACAGACGTGTTATTTTAAAATAACACAGCACTGTTGTAACACAGCTCAGTAGCTAATAACATTTGTTTTTATTAATGTTGTTCCTGTGTGTGTGTGTGTGTGTGTGTGTGCGTGTCCTCCATGGGCCTCTGTTAATCCTGTATGAGGCCACAGGGCTGTAATTACATCATTTAGATAATTAAAGCCTCCAGCGTACAAACACACACACACACACACACGGTTTATGCTGTCTGAGAGGACTGTGTGTGTGTGTGTGTGTGTGTGTGTGTGTGTGTGTGTGTGTGTGTGTGTAATATCTGTTTGTTTGGGTGTGTGATGGCACAGGAACACTAACTTGTCTCACAGTGGTGAGGATGTTTTCTTTACATTTCTGTAAAGTTCCTGTTTATGAAGGTAAAAGGTTTCTGTCAATCTGTCTTTATTAAAATATGTCTCAACTGTCTGAGACACTGAGAATGTGAAACACTAAGACATTCAGACAGTGAGACAATGAGACACAGACACACTGAGACATTCAGACAGTGAGACACTGAGATATTCAATGAAGCAGTGAAAGAGTGAGTGCTTAGACACTGGGGCACTCAGACAGTGAGAAAGTGATACAGTGAGAGTGAGACACTGACCATGAGACACTGAGACAGTGAGACACTGAGACTGTGACAGTGAGACAGTGAGAAACAGAACATGGGGCACTGAGACAGTAAGACACTGAGAAATGATTATTCATTATTGTACTATCCCGTGTCACCCAATTCCCATCCTAGGTTCCCTTTGGAGTCTAGTTTAACTCAAGGTTTCTTCCTCTTAACATCTGAGGGAGTTTTTCCTTGCCACCATCGCCACTGGCTTGCTCATTTGGGATAACAGCAAGGGATAAAGCCTAAAACTAGATTTGCGTGTCCTGAAGGAAATACATAGTGCTTGAAAAGTGTCAAAATTGGCTTATTGTGGCATCATTAGTGGCCTACAGGGGGTGTGGGTTGGTGGTCATGTGCCTGTAGGTGGGCCCCATACATTCCTTTGGGAAATTTGTGTATTTAAACTTGAATTTCTTAAAAACAATAAATTGGATCGACTCCAAAAATATATAGCACCCCACACAGTTTTGAATTGAATTGAACTGATTTGAGACACTGACACAGTGTGGCACTAAGACAGTGAGTCACTGAGACATTGACACAGTGTGGCACAGATGTATTGAGACACTGTGGTGCTAAGACAATGAAACACTGAGACAGTGAGACACTGAGACAGTGAGACACAGACCGTGGGGCAGTGATTCAATGAGACCCTGAAACACTAACACAGTGTGGCACAGACATACTGAGACACTGCGGCACTAAGATAGTAAGACAGTGAGACATTGAGACAGTGAGACACTGAGATATGGCATTATTTTACTGCCAAAAGTCAAGAGCATATTTTTTAAACACGAGAGCACAATTCACGTAGCACTCATGGATTTACTTTGCTTGCGTGCAAAATATACATGTTCTCACTCATATTTTCTCTGTTATTCCTCAGATTCACTTTGCTCCGATATAAAACTGCTGTCTCGCACTGCGATATATCCTGCTCTCACGCAAACTTGCTCTTCTTTCATTTTGTGAAGCGTGCTTGCTCAAGCAAACCCACCCCACACGCTCATGAATTTTTATGCTCTCACGCTCAGAGTTTTCACAACACTACTGCCAAAAGTCATCAGCCAATCAGAAAGAATTATCTGATTTTGTCCAATGAAATTGTTCTTGTTGCTTAACAGTCCTCTACTGTGTATGCCATTTTTATGACATTTTAGAGCACAATATTATATATATATGTTCTATGTAGAGGGAGTATTGACTTTTTTTCCCCTACAAACCAATAAAATATTTTATCTCCCCAGGGGTATGTACAATATAACAAACTAAATCTATATATTTAATTAATTAATCACATTACCTGGAGCCATATTTATTCTCCCCAGGGGTATGTAAGATATAACAAACCAAATCTATATTTATATTTCCATTTTATGACATTTTAGGGCTCAATATCTATTTATTTACTGAGTTTAAAGTATTGCAAAAAATAAAACATGTTCTATGCACAGGGTGTGTTGACTTTTTTCCCTTAGATATAAATATAAATAAATATATAGTTTTAGTTTGTTATATCATACATAACCTTACATACATATTTTATTGATTTGTAGGGAAAAAAGTCAATACACCCCCTACATAGAACATATGTTTTATTTTTTGCAATATGTTAAAGTCAGTAAATAAATAGATATTGTGCTCTAAAATGTCATAAAAATGGCATATTTAAGTTTCTACACAGTAGAGAACGTGTTAAGCAGCAGGAACAATTTCATTGGTCAAAAGCAGATACTTCTTTCTGATTGGATGATGAATTTTGGCAGCAATTTTGTAGTGGTGAAAAATCTGAGTGTTATGAGTTTTAACAACTTCTACGCTCACTTTGAAGCTGCAACCGGTGGCGCTAACTGTGCTAACAGCGATAGAACTGGTGCTAACGGCGCTAATAGC
The DNA here is from genome assembly GCA_028566435.1 of Scorpiodoras heckelii. Classification (NCBI taxonomy): domain Eukaryota; kingdom Metazoa; phylum Chordata; class Actinopteri; order Siluriformes; family Doradidae; genus Scorpiodoras; species Scorpiodoras heckelii. The sequence continues at coordinate 9,142,475 of JAOVVH010000026.1, read as the reverse complement.
GCTGACCGCGCAGCCAACGGGACGTGCGCAGAGCCCACCAAAGGACAGCGCTCCTTCACCATCACAGACAGAGATGTGAGGAGAGTGTTCAAAAGGGTGAATACCAGATGGAATCTGTGGCAGAGTCGTCAATGGACCCAAACCAGCTGGCTCCAGTATTCACAGACATCTTTAACCTCTTCCTGACCCATGGCATCATCCCATATTGTTTCAAGAAATCTACCCTCGTTCCTGTCTCAAAGAAACCTCAGTCAACCTGCCTCAATGATTATCATCCTGTTGCCCTCACATCAGTTGTGATGAAGTGCTTTGAAAAGCTGGTCAGAGACTTCTTCATTGCCAGACACCATGGACCCAATGCAGTTTGCATATCCTCACAACTGCTCGACTGATGATGCAATTACACATCTGCTTCACATCACACTGACTCACCTGGACATTAGGAGGGGTACTTATGTTAAAATGCTGTTTGTCGACTACAGTTCAGCTTTTAACACTATTATCCCCTCCATACTGACCACCAAGTTGGAGGATGTGGGACTCCATTCATCCCTGTGTGACTGGATCTCCAACTTTTTAACAGACAGACCACAAATAGTGCGCGGGGAATCATGTCTCATCCACCCTCACCCTCAGCACCGGTGCCCATCAGGGCTGCGTCTTGAACCCTCTGCTTTACTTACTGTGACCTATTACACCTATGACTGGGTGGCCACTTACAGCTCTACCATTATTGTGAAGTTTGCTGACAACACTGTAGTGGTGGGCCTGATTTCAGACATTGACAAGAGGGCATACCTGGAGGAGATTAAACACCTGGAGAACTGGTGCCAATAATCTTCTGCTCAATGTCAGCGAGACAAAGGAGCTGATTGTGGATTGCAGCAAGAAGCAGGAGCGGTGCTATTAGCCTGTCCAGATCAACGGTGCCCCAGTGGAAAGAGTAGACAGCTTCAAGTGCCTTGGAGTACACATCTCGCAGGACCTGTCCTGTTCTTGCCACACCAGCTCTACAGAAAAGAAGGCTTGCCAGCATCTCTACCACCTCAAATGTCTAAGAGACTTCAGACTGCTTTCCAAGGTACTGCACCATTGAAAGCTTCCTCACTGGGAACATCACAGTCTGGTTTGGGACCAGCACCAAGCAGGACAGACAAGCTCTTCAAAGGGTGGTGCATGCAGCAAAGCGTATCATTCGGACTGAACTTCCTGACCTGCAGACCATCTACTACAGGCGGTGCCAGACCAAAGCCCAAAAGATTGTGAAAGACCCCAGCCAACTATGGACTCTTCTCTCTGGTGAGGTCAGGGAAGAAGGCTCCCTGAAGGCTAACACAGAGAGACTGAGGAGGAGCTTCTTTCCGCAGGCCATTCGGGCCCTGAATCAGGACAGCTGATGTATTACAACCCACACACATACACCATTCATCATTCTCCCACCCATCTGGACATCATGTCATGCTATACGCACTGCATTATGTTGCACACGTGCACACTTGCACCTTACATCCCCTCCCTTAACATACCCTCCTTTAGTGTATATTATGAATTTATATTTTTGATTGAATTTTGTTAATTATTCTATTTCCATTTTATTTTAGTGTATATTTCTGATATAATTTTGATTATATTTTGATTATATTTTGTAAACTATTCTATTTCCATTTTATTTCTCCTTTCTATATCTTTCATCTTCGTGTTAATGTGTAAGAGCAGTTGTCAAAGCATTTCACTGCTAGTTCTACCTTGTTTGACCATGTATGTGACAAATAAACTTTGACTTTGATTCACGAGCACATGGGGTGGGTTTGCTAGAGTACGCATGCTTCACAAAATGAAAGAAGAGCAAGTTTGCATAAGAGCAAGATATATCTAAGCGCGAGACAGCAGTTTTGTATTGGAGCAAAGTGAATCTTAGGGAGAACAGAGAAAATACGAGTGAGAACATATATTTTGCATGTGAGCAAAGAAAATCTGAGTGCTACGTGAATCATGCTCTCATATTTAAAAAATCTGCTCTTGACATTTAGCAGTAAAATAACACATTACTGAGACACTGAGACAGTGACACAGTGAGACACAGACCGTGGAGCACAGAGACAATTTAGCACTGAGATACTGACATAGTGTGGCACAGACATACTGAGACACTGACACACTGAGTTTCTGAGACAGAAACACACTGTGACAGTGAGAAACAGAAACACTTTCTCACAGTAATCCATCTGTTTCTTGGTCTTTTCAAATCTTTCTGTCTTGCTCTCTTTTTCCCTCATTCCTGTCTCTCTCTTACACTCACACACACACACACACACACACACACACAAACACACACACACACTGTAAAGAGAAATATTCTGCATCCATGATTACATATGTATTGTTTCATAATTTATTCATTTAATTTACTTGAAAACACAGACTCTCTCTATCTCTTTCTCAGTGTGTGTGTGTGTGTGTGTGTGTGTGTGTGTGTGTGTGTGTGTGTGTGTGTGTGTGTGTGCGTGTGTGTGTACTCTGTGTTTTAGGGTCAGTGGGGTTAGTTTGAGTGCATTAGGGCCCCTTGGTGGAGTGATGTGAGGAAGTGCACTTTCTGAGGGAGCTTTTAATAACACACACACGTATGCACACACACTTAGCTGTTATAGTTATGTCAGTACTTCTACACACACTCCAGAGAAACTCCACCCACTCTCAGCTGTACCTGATGTAGATAATGGGCAACTGGCACTCAGGGCCATGAAGTGGTTCTGTTTTTGAAATTATGAAGTTCTCACATCTCTCATAGCATTGTAGCATTATTTACATTCATCAATACACCAACACTGTGTAAGGGGGCATGCTGTACTGTGGTCCAACACATTGGTACCTCCTGGCATTCCAATGCCAGCCGCACTCACTCTGTGGCCGAGGACGCCCCGGCCAAGCCAATGCAGCTTGGGATTGCTGATGTGCCGTCCACCAAGACCACCCTCTGAGCCCCCATGGAGGTTGGTAAATGTAAGGGCGGGGCCGATTGGGGAAATAGGGGGCCTAGGTCGAGGTGGTACCTCCCTGTCTGGCCTCTCTCTCCCTGGCCATGTTGTCTGGGGAGGTATGTTCCCCCAGCTGCCCATCTTTATAGACTTGGGGACATCCAGGAACTTTATTGATAAGAGCCTGGCCTGCCAGTTGAGACTGGGTCTTGAAAAGTTGCCTCAGCCCCTTCCTTTAAGTGCCATTGATGGGCAGGCCTTAGGCCTGGGGCCCATCAGGCACCAGACCTTGCCGGTTGAACTGCAGCTGGGAGCCCATACTGAGAAGATCAACCGTTTGGACGTACAGGCACCACACCAGCAGGTAGTGTTGGGCTTCCCTTGGTTCAAAGCGCACAATCCCCAGATCGACTGGCATGCCCTTTCTGTGCTTTCTTGGGCCACGCCCTGCCAAAGATTGTGCCTGGCAGCCCCTAACCCCCAGGCACCTGTCCTGGCCCAGTCAGTACTCTCCGGCTCACAGATGGTCCAGGTATCCCCCCCCACCAGGCCTGTGACCACATTACTGACCCCCTCCCAGGCACTACCCCGCCCCAGGGAAGGCTCTCCTCCCTGGACCTTCCTAAGCAAGAATCACGGAGCCTGGGTTTAGTCTGCCTCCCGGACTGCAAAATTAGGCCAGCCCTCTCTCAGTTTCTGGCCAGAGGGCGTGGCAGCCCACTCAGGACCTACACCCAGAGGAATGCTCCTGGGCCCCAGCTATCCCTCTGGACACCCAGATGAACCACATTGCAATCATGTGTTACTGTAAGGGAGAACGCTATACCACAGTCCAACACTAGGGGGCCGCAAAGGCATTTTTTTATTCGCGTAGTGTGCGTTGGTGTTAAAACGGCCATTTTATTTTTCTGGCATGTGTCCTGGTAGAACAGGTTTGCTTTTGTTTTCTTCTTCTTGAGGTTATTTTTCCCCCCTTTCTACATGCTCTTTGTTGAGGAGGTAATAGGTTGTGATAGGCTAGGGCTAGCTCTTTTAAGGTTTCTGACAGTAAACAGGATGGTGTATCGGTCAGGACACAATAATGATGAGAAGGAGACGTGATTTTGTCTATTAGCTGTACTGTGATCCCACGGACTCAGTGGAACAATCTGATATTCAGCATTGCCATCAGTTTGTCTTCATCAACTCAATGCTTGGAATGTCATCAGCTGAACTAGATTACATGGCCAGGTAGAACCATAAACAGCAACAGGTGAGGCACTCCCTTTTCCTGGAAACCGATACAAGCGGCATGTATATACTTCTGGTTTCGGTTTCTATTTTTTCCCGCTTTCTGCGCGCGCCAACGTAGTGCTTCCGCCTCTTGAGCATTGACGCCATAGCCACTTATTAACAGTCATTGGAGCCTTTGCTACACTCTTACCTAGTGCGGCGGTAGTGCGTTGGATTGCCATTGCAGCAACCCGGGTTTGATTCCTGGGTCCTACTGTGTAAAGCACTGTAAAATATACATACAGTGGCTTGCAAAAGTATTCATACCCCTTGAACTTTTTCACATTTTGTCACCTTACAAACACAAACTTAAATG
>JAOVVH010000026.1:8793296-8803571 GCA_028566435.1 Scorpiodoras heckelii | reverse complement strand
TGATTTCACAGAAGTTTGATTTACTTGGAGTTATATTGTGTTGTTTAAGTGTTCCCTTTATTTTTTTGAGCAGTGTACATTGGACACTGCACACTTATTAACTTTCTTAAACTTAATTCTGATAAGACAGACGTACTTGTACTAGGAACACATGCAGCTAGAAGTAATCTTTCTGATTACATCGTATTTATTGATGATCTTTCAGTTATGTCGTGTGCAGTTGTAAATGACCTTGTTTCACTTAAGGCTCATGTAGATAATATTACTAAGATTTCGTTTTTCATCTCAGAAATATTGCTAAGATATGAAATATGACACTACATGATACAGAAAAACTATTTCATGTTTTTATTACCTTTATGTTGGATTATTGTAATGCCTTGCTGTCTTCTAGAATGTGCATAAACAAGCTCCAGTTAGTCCAGAATGCAGCAGCCAGAGTCCTTACAGAGTCTCTAAAACTACAATATATGACCACATCACCACTATCTTTTATATATTTTATTGGCTCCCAATCAAATTTTACATTGATTATACGATACTACTATTGGTCTATAATGCAGTAAATGGTCTTGTGCTGCAATACACACTGAACATCTGGTCTTTTATGATTATGTATGTCTACTTTGATCAAAAGGTGCAGGGTATTTGTTGGTACTTTAAATAGTGAAGGCTAGAGCAGGGGGCACAGCCTTCTCCTACAAAGCCTAACCGCTATTTAACAGCCTTCCAATTAGTCTTTGAGACACAATATCGGTGTTTAACTGTAGGCTGAAAACACATTTGTTTAGTCAAGCCTTTTAATATTTTTTTCTAAGGTAAAGTTCTTGATGATTCTTGGTCATAGAGTGTTTTGGGGAACTGGGATGTTTGGATGTCCCAGGGCTCCCTCATGTCTGCATTACCTTCTGGCCCTCTGTTTTAGTTCTGCTGCCATAGTGAGTCTTGCTCTGGAGTCCCTGCTTGCACTCTGCACACAATGTACATTATACTTTACAATTATACATAATAAACTGTCTTTCTCTCTCTCTCTCTATCTGTAAAGCTACACATGCTAATTGTGAGATACCAGTGATCCTGAACCAAAACAGATGTACTTGTACTAGGATCACATGCAGCTAGAAGTAGGGTTACTGTGGGAAGAGTTATGTAATAGGGGTAGTGTTACTATGGGGAGGGTTATGTGAGAAGAGTTACTATGGAAAGGGTTACTATTGCGAGGGTAAGTACTGGAACATAAATTATGGGTAAGGTTACACAAAACATTTGTTAGAGTATATAACATTTGGTCCCTCAGGGCACCCATTTCTTCAATTTGAATAGATTATACTCTAGCAAATTTCCTGTGTACTGTTTGGAGGGTAACTGTGGAAAGAGTAATGTAATAGGGGTAGAGTTTCTATGGAAAGGTTTAGTATTGGGAGGGTTAGTATGGGAAGGGTTACTGTGGGAAGAGTCCCTCTGGGGTCGGTTACTCTGGTTATACTGTGGGGAGGATTAGTGTAGGCACAGTTATTATGGGGAAGGCTTGTTTGGAGAGGTTACTTATGAGAAAGATATTACTAGGAGGTTACCATGTTGAAGTTACTTTGGAGATTACCATTAGATTGATATTCCTGTAGAACTACTGCTACAAATGTCTGTCAGCGATATTTCACAGTGCTAGCTTAGCAGGTAAACCAGATTCTGTAAATGTGATTGTTTATATATTTTCCCTATATTGCTCTAATTGACAGCAGGAGACTACTTTCATGTAATAAACAGGACAGGAATATAATCTCAGACACCCTGTCACTGTGAGATGTTCAATCGTATGTAGCTATAACATGTTTTAGTTCTGCAGGCTGTTATTGTTAGCATTCCTCTTTGTTTTTGTTGGTTATTCAGAGTAACCTCAGGGATCTGGAGTGTGTCATCTCAGGCCTAACTCAGATAAATCAAACTCATCAAACCTTTTGCATCTCAGTGGAGTAAAAGAGTCATGTTGCAGTTTTCTGGTTCACCATGAGTGGTATCTTTGCTTCTCAAGCAGAAATATTTTCAGAGAACATTATGGTAAATATGCTGATCTGCTCCAGAGCCTCAGCTGCAGGAAGATCAGAGTTTCTGTCTCATTTAGCTTTGTGTTCATATGCCCATGCGCTCATGGTGGTTTGCTGCCTATATAGTCATGAAAAATAAAGACGAATAAAATTTAAGTAAGGGGCTGCATCTCAAACCACATGCTGTGACCTTCTATGTGAAAGAGAGGAATTTGAAATAAAACTATATTAGCAGCTAGCCAGAATACTTACTGCAAAATCAATAAATTAGAGGGAGAAAGATAAAACTGATTCCACACTCTTATACATCAAAGGTCTCGCTACACTATGAACAAAAAACAATCATTTTTGGATGAATTAATTCAGTTAGCTTAGCTTGCACAGTTCTCTAGAAATATCCTAAAACCCACAAAACAAAGTTAATATTATCAAAGTAATTCTTGTATAACTCAACATTCCTACAATAATTTGATGTAAAGCACCTGGTGATTTGGAGTTTTAAAATGAATGAATTTCCCTCGGCTGCTCCCAGTCCTTGGGGTTGATACAGCAGATAAAGCCTGGCATCTTGGTCTGGCACAGTTTTCTATGCCGGATTCCCTTCCTGACACAACCCTCCCCCTTAAGCAGGGCTTTGGGACACAGCTGAGCAGTGGGCTGAGGGCCTTGCTCAGGAGCCCAACAGTGGCTGCCCCTTTTGGGGCTTAAACCCCCAACCTTCCGAACTGCAACCCACCTGCAACTAACCTACTGGGCCATTTGTACTTTTAAAAATATGTTTAGTAAATTAAACTGAATTAAAAAATGTTTTAAAATATATTAATAAAAGATTTGGACAAACACATCCAGGATGAGTGCCGTAATGAATAAAAAATAAGACAAAACATCTCCAGAATAATTCCATACATGTTTATTTTCCTGTGCTAATATTTATAATAATTATGCTTCAGTTCAGAAAATCACATCCTGTTCATCAGCAGCTCAAAATGAAAAGTCTCTGTTTATCTTCCTTTGCTGCCTTCAATCCTCTTTAACACGTCATTTTTGACGTCTCTGTGTCTCCATGTTGGTCAAATTTTCTTCGCCGTTAGAACCATCATCATTAAATCTCGTTATCAGCTCGAGTAAAAGTTTGTTAATGAAAAACTTGATGTGAGCGTGCACAAATTACCCAAAATCCAGTGCAGCAATCTGACTAAGAGCATTTCAAAATAAAATACACATTTGAGTGAATCAAATACTGAGTTCAGTTCGGGTTTTTATTCCTCCGAGGTCTCCACATTGTTCTGCTAGCACAGCAGCTAGCTAGCAAAGGATATACACTGCACTGTACCAATAACACTGTCCAGGTAGACACCTCCACCCTGCTTAGTAAGGAAAAGTCAGTAATGGCTTTATGTTAAAATCATGATGAATCGGACCGTCATGGTCCTTCCTGACATCATAAATACTGAGCCATTGGCTGAAATTCATCATAAGGTTTCCTGTAATGTTTAAATAAAGTCACATCATACTGATGTCAGACTGAACATTTCTATTCATTTGGATAAAACAGCATACATGTAGGACGTGCCAGTAATGTATGCTAGCTAAACATATATCCAAAGCTAGCTACTATTATATATAATAATATATAACATAATACGGATTTATACATACAGCTAGCTAGCTAACAAAAAAGTGACACAACTGGCTAGATTGGTATTTAGCTACTATCACAAATGCTCAATAAAATATGCAAAGAAAATCAACTCTGCAACTGTTACGGTTCTCGAGTTCTTTTTGTAAAGATGATGTCAGGAAGGTTGGCCACGCCCACAGGTTCCATATACAAATGAGAAAAAGTTCCTTCCAGACATCAAGAGCTGGAAAAAATTTAGTTACATGAATAAATATGAATGTGTTCATGAGATCCAGAAAATACATTTGTTTTCCATTTTGAAAACTGATATATGTGATGAATTTCATATTCAGTTTGTTCATTAATGAAAAATTGTTGAATCACTTTTTAAATGATGCATGCACTAGATAATAAATAAATCACTACATTGTACAGTATTAAATATTTACATCCTTTGTACAGATCATTGATTTTTACCAGCATTCGTGAAACATGGCAGCTAATGAACAAAAATAAATACTGAATAAATATTTTCACATTTCATTTTTTTTGTGTAACTCTGGTTAACGACTGGTTATGCCACTTTAGAATAATTCATTAATAATGTCCAAGGTGGCACCTTGGCCTACTAATGACATAACGTCCTGTTCATTCAACAGAATTCTGGGATCTCTAGACTAGACATGCAATCTAAATACTTAACCCAGTCCCTGATACAAATGACAGAAGTGTTGTGTCGAAGCCCCGCCCCCAAAAATGTGTTGCTACAGCCTTCGCTTTGTTCACAACAACACGACAATCAAATAAACACAACAACAAAGCCAGAAAACAGGTGTCTCTTACTTTACAAAGTTGAAATTTGATATGAATGCAAGGGTGATTAAAGCTATGAGCATTAGCCCCACCTTTCTTCCTAACCCCACCCATTTCTATCATTATTAACCAATCAGAACTTCAGCAGCTTTTCCCACATATTTCAGTGAGCAACAGCAAAAGAAACCATTAAAATAGACCTTGCTCCAACCCTGCTGTCAGCACACCCTCACCGACTTCCCCTCTCTGACTTCCCCCTCACCGACTTCCCATCTCCGACTTCCCCTCTCTGACTTCCCCCTCACCGACTTCCCATCTCCGACTTCCCCTCACCGACTTCCCCTCACCAACTTCCCCCTCACCGACTTCCCATCTCTGACTTCCCCTCACCGACTTCCCATCTCTGACTTACCCCAACACTATCTAAAGGACATTTAACCACTGGAATGATATTTGTTAGATAAGTCTAGATCTCACTTATTCTAGTGGACTAGACTTCCCATTCTAGTGGACAACATATCACGCTATCTAGTAAATTAATCTCACACAATCTAGTGGACTACATATCTTGGACCATATCATGGTCTACACAGAAATCACACACTCTATAGTGGAATACATCTAACACAATCTAGTGCACTAGCTGATGGACTATATTTCCCATAATGTAGTGACATGCAGTTAGTATTCCACTATCTAATGACACACCAATACATGAATTGAAGTGGTCAAGGTCAACTAGACTATATCCTCCTATTCCCCTATTTAGTGGACTAGATCCCATAATAACTAGCACTATATCACACTAGATCTCCCTTCGAGTGGACTACATCTTCTACAATCTAGTGGACTACATCTAAAATCTAGTGGATTCATATCTACCATTTTCTACCTCACTATATCTCCTATAATTGGGTGGACTTAAACTGACACCATCTTGTAAACTCCCACTGTGAAGTCTAAATCTCTCACTATCTAGTGGACTACACCTTCTACAAATCCAGTTTATATCCATCAGTGATATCTCCTACTATCTAGGGGACTAGATCAACCACAATCTAGAGGACTCAAAAATATGGTGAACATGATCATGTTATACCAGGCTAGTAAATCTACAAGCTAGTGAAATACAATTATCATGTATGTCTGCCAAACTCAAGTGATTTTTAGTCCATAACCAATATCTAGTGTACCTGATCTTCCATAAACTGGAGGACTACAGTCCTATCAGTCTAGTGTACTATATTTCCTTCAGTCTAGTGGACTACACCTTCCAGGACTGGAGTGTTTCTAGTCTATGACCATCTAAGGAACTAGATCTAGAGGAATACGCATCCTATAATCTACGGGTCTACATCCCACTATCTATTCTAAGTCTTTCAGTATCTAGAGTTTTTAGTCCTGTAGAAGAAGTGCACACTAGTGTAAGACAGGTAAGGGGAAGTCGACAAGGGCACACTGAAACAGAGTGGAGATGACAAGGAAATATTGCAATAAAAATTGTATTAAAAAGCAGCATTTGCACGATTAGCTTTATACTATATGATTAACATTATGTTGTATGATTAGCATTACGCTACAGGATTAGCGGTATGGTGTTTGAATAATGTTGTATGTTTAGCGTTACGTTGTATAGTTAGCACTGTGCTGCAGGAACAGTGGCAGTGCTCACAGGTACAGGTATGACACCCAGTAAACGAGGTTGAAGAGGCCGAAGGCGGTGGGAAAGAAGATGCGTGCATACGAGTCGATCTTGGCAATGCGGATGTGCAGGCGGCCATGACGCCACGCCCCTGAGCGACAATCCTCAAAGCAGCAGAAGAAGCTTGTGCAGTCTTTCCCGTCCAGACACTCGTAACCAAACTCTTCATCACGCTCTTGCATGTGCGTGGCGTTGTTCATCTGGATCGCCGTAGCCGAGCGGGGACGGATATCCACCGTCGGGTTCTGCTTCAGGGGAGACACAAGGACAACAAAGTCCATTCATTCACGTGCATGTATACATCCTATGTTACCACTAATTGTGAGAGAACTCATGCTAGTGCTGGGCAATGCTAATCACAATCATTTTATATTTATATAACTTTTTTCCACAATAAAACACTTGTATGGTTAATCCTAGCTTTAGTCTTAACTGACCAATCAGCATAACACTCATTTTATCAGTCCAGCAGAAAGTATTTGCTAAAATGCTAGTTAATATTAAGATCTACCTATTGTGTAGTTAAAACCAGCAGTGCAGTTGCTTAGCATGCTAGCTAATACTAAATGACCTACTGCATGAACAACTGTAAATCAGGTGTAAATGATAAAGTGATTTACGTGTGCTGTAAACCTCGATGTGTGTATGAATGATAAACTCCAGTGTGAACTTTGAGCTGCTGCTGTTAAAGTTGAAGATGAAGAAGCTCCATTCAGGTGAATAAATCTTTCTGTAATGAACTCTCAGCTGTAACCTCGCTTCACTCTCACTAATCACAGAACGTGACTTCATCTGTTTCACTCGTCCACACTGTTGTCTTCTCTGACATTTAAATTAGACACTCTGTATACTTTAATCTCCTGCAAACACTTCCAGAAGGTTCCTCTGACGAAGTGCATCTTTCTGTGGCTTTACATTCACTTCACAGAGCTGACATTTAAAACTCAGATGCAATGCATGATGGGTAAAGCTTTCTGTGTGCTGGTATCACATACTCACTCCACAATAACACTTTAATAAAACTGTAGGATATTAACACTACACTATACTGTATACTCAAGAGTAATAATAAACAGCCCTTCATGAATATGCAAATCATAATTTATAAAAATCACTCTTTTATTTTTAGTAAACTGGTGCTGTGTGGCTCTCATTTGCATACTGCAACCTGACTGGCTCATATTTGATTATGTTCAAGACTCAAAAAGTGCAAGTAAATTTGGTTATGTCTGTTAGCCACTATACTATTACTTATACTATACTGCTCTTTGTTACGCTCTATATTATACAACCCTACATTCTACACTATACTGCACTACAATCTATACTATACTGTATTAGACTGTACTATATTTAACACTACACTGTGCTACATTCAACAGTACACTGTACTATACTCCACACTATATTGCACCTCACTGTACTACAGTATACTGTACTATATTCTACACTATACTGTGCTACACTGTACTACATTATACACTATACTGTACTACACTGTACTACCCGCTACACTATACTTTGCTATACTGTGCTACATTCAACACTATACTGTGCTATACTGTACTACATTCTACACTATACTGTGTTATACTGTACTATATTCTGCACTATACTGTGCTATACTGTACTACACTGTACTACATTTCACATTATTCTGTACTGCATTCTACACTATACTGTTTTACACTGTACTGCCCGCTACACTATACTTTGCTATACTGTGCTACATTCAACACTATACTGTGCTACATTCAACACTATACTGTGCTATACTGTACTATATTCTCCACTATACTGTGCTACACTGTACTACATGCTACACTATACTGTGCTATACTGTGCAATATTCTACACTATACTGTGCTATACTGTTATACACTGTACTACATTCTACACTATACTGTACTGCACTGTACTATATTCTACACTATACTGCGCTAGACTGTACCACACTGTACTACATTTTACACTTAACTGTACTTCATTGAACTATATTCTACACTACAATGTACTATATTCCATGCTATAATGTACTACACTGCACTATATTATATACTATAATCTGCTACACTGTGCTATACTGTATTACACTATACTACATTCCACACTACACTGCACTACACTGTGATATATTCTACGCAATACTGTACTACATTGTACTACACTGTATTGCACTACTATATTCTACATTATACTGCACTAGGGTGTATTATATTCTATGCTATGCTGTACTATATTCTAAGCTGTATTCTACTAGACTGTACTATACAACACTATTTTACACTATACTGTACTAGACTGTATTAAACTGTACTACATTCCACACTATACTGTATTAGACTGTACTACACTATACAATATTCTATGCTATGCTGTATTAGACTGTACTATATCCCATGCTACACTGTACTAGACAGTGCTATGTTCTATGCTACACTGTACTGGACTGCACTATATTCCATGTTGCACTGTACTAGACTGTACTATATGACACTATATTCTACACTATACTGTACTAACCTGTGTACTGTATTAGACTGTGCTACACTGTACAATATTCTATGCTATACTGTACTGGACTGTAATATATCCCATGCTACACTGTACTATATTCTAAGCTACACTGTGCTAGACTGTACTGTATGGCACTATGGGACTGTACATTTTACACTGTACTGTACTACACTGTCCTACACTCTAAATTATACTGTCATACTGTAGTATACTCTGTGTTATACTGTACTATATTCCAAGCTATACTATACTAGACTGTACTATGTTCTATGGTGCAGTGTACTAGACTGTACTATATGCCATGTTGTAGTGTACTAGACTGTACTGCATTGCATTATTTTCTAAGCCGCACTGTACTAGACTGTACTACATGGCACTATATTCTACACTATACTGTACTAGACTGTACTACACTGTACTATATTCCATACTATACTGTACTGGACTGTGCTATACTGTACTATATTCTACACTATACTACATTTTACGCTACACTGTTCTACACTGTACCATATTCTAAGCTACACTGTACTAGACTGTTCTGTATGGTACTATATTCCACACTACACTGCTCTAGACTGTACTACACTGTACTATATTCTACACTATACTGTATTATACTGTACTACACTGTACTATATTCTACACTATACTGTACTTGACTGTACTCAATTCTATAAATATATAGGAGACTTCTGGAACTTCTAGTAGAGGTGGGATGCCTGCTAGCATATTAGCCATAAAAGCTAGTTATGCTAATCTTATACCTTTTTAATGTTACATCCTAACACAATTATATTATGCTAAGAATTTGGTGACCCACATTTGTCTTGACTCATGTTTGATCTAGTGGAGTGAAAAGAATTATGGGAATTCTTACAGAGATGCTACGCTGAAATCAGGCTAATATAAGAACTCAGAGAGAGAGATTGGATTTTGTTAGGATTTGATGAAAGATGTTGCTTTTCTCTGGTCATTTACATTCACACCAGCACAGAAAACTGAACTCACAGACTTTAACGTGTTCTGCCCAGCACTAGTTCTCTTAAGGGTGCTTATAGTCTCTTATAAACAAAGTGCACTAGTTTCGGATTGAGTCGCAGCCTAAGCGCTGTGCTGAAGGTGAGTCGGGTCACGTGACTCAATTCTCATACAGCATGTGCAGAAAAGCAGCAGGAAATAAAGAGCAGTAAACACGACCTGCAGCTTTAACAGCATGAAATGAGACAACACTGAGAGGAGTCGAGACATCCAGCTATCTCTTTTTCTATCACTCTCTTTCTTTTTGTCTTTCTTTCATTTTTTAACCTAATTATTTCATATACTCAGATTTTTTATTCCCCTTATTTAATGTTATTACCGTTTTCCATGTTTCCTTACTAACTAACACACATCTGATTCTTAAAGTTTTTAGGGCTTTAAAATTATGAAGAAAGAGCTAAAAAAAAAACTTTTTAAAGCTTAAAATGTAAAGCTAACAAAAATATTCAAACAAAAAGACTGTACAATTAACTACAGTAAAAATATAAAAATTAGTGCTGTCATAATTAATTTTTTAATCGCGCGTTAATTGCGGTTTT
>JAOVVH010000026.1:8604897-8615166 GCA_028566435.1 Scorpiodoras heckelii | reverse complement strand
TCTCTCCCTCTCTCTCTCTCCCTCTCTCACTCCCTCGCTCTCTCTCTCTCTCTCTCTCTCTCTCTCTCTCTCTCTCTCTCTCACACACTCTCTCTCTCCTCTCTCTCTCTGTCTCTCTCTCGTGTGTGTGATGGCTTCTTTGCACTTTTATGATGCAATTCATTTCTGAGTGCAAGCGATGGCATACTGTTCTGACCGAGCTTTGAGAACCAACAACGACATCTAGACTCATTCTTATTTTGGAAACAAAAAGCACACTAAGCCCCGCCCCCTCAAACAATTCCAACTCAACACCCACGGTCCTAGAACAATCAGTTACCGTGGTATTAATGTACGATTTCACATCACCCGACATGTTTATAAGTGATGCCCGTGTACTTCAACACTCATGTCTTTCTATGAGGCACATTGCACTAGTTACCGTGGCAACCCAGGATATCCTTCACCGGGCGTAGGCCTCGTTCACTGTCACTTACTGCCGACTTTCCATTAAATGTTTATTATCGCTTATGTTGTGATTAAAATACGCATCGCTGCCTGCAGAATTAATCTTGAAATTTCATTTCATTAAGACGCATCGGTCTTCAGCCTGCAGTGTTTGAGATGACGAGCGAATCAAGCGACGGACATTAAAAGCACTCCAGAAGAGTATGGAGGACAAATCAGAGTGCAAACGACAAAACATCAAACAGGATCCTGATTAAGTGTGTTTTCTGTCCCGTATGTAATTGGACTTCATCCCTGCGCAGCTTCTGGAGAAACTGTGATTGTTTACGTCGACTGATTTACATCTTTTTTTTTAAACATGATGAACTGATTGTGTAAACAGAGCAGTCAGGTCCAGTAACTGGGACATGATTATAAAGTGAATTATGTTTTTACTCTTTTATTGAAATGACTTTTCACTCGAGGACGGGTGACTTTGTAGTATCAGACGCATTATCAGATAAACATGGATAAAAAAGAGCAGAGGATTTTAATGCAAGAAATGATTCACTCTGATCTCACAGATTTCTTTTGCCATCTTAGAAAAAATATGTAAAATCGACCCTGCTTTTGTGCGAATGTGCTCAACTCCCATTTAGGGAGCAGACTCAAATTAATGCAGGTCTCTCACCGACCTTCTTGTGCTCTTGCTCTCTGAGTTTCTTCTCCTGCTGCCAGATAATTAAGTTTTGCAAAAGAATTTTAGCTAAAAAAAAATGTCGAGGTGAATATCTACCATTCTGAGTCGTTTAGAAAAATCTTCCTTAAACAGGCAGAATGTTTTTGGGTACTAAAAAAACCTGTGCAGACGAACCAGGATCAAACGGTGTAGTGTTTGTTTCTCACCACCTGTGAAAAATAAGAAATATATTTTTGCACAGTATTTGTTCCACCTGACAGCGTTAATCTCGACTCCGGGTTCTAGCATATATTAGGTAAATTTTCTGCGCTGTTGAAACAGAACGAGACGAACCGCAGTGGCATTTGGATCCAATTTTACATGCTGTTTACACCCTGTGTGCCGTGAGGATGCTCGTTTGTGCTGAGTATTCCTCTGCATTAGATGCTCCTTTTCTCCGTGCGTACCTTGTTCTCCCGACAGGAATAGGATTAAAGTAGCTTTGAACTCTGCGCATCAAAAATTGATTCCCGTCTCCGTGTGGGAGCTGTGCTTTAGACACCACTCGTGTTTTTAAGGCATGTTCTTCTTGCTGAAGTCTTACTTAAAAAAAAAACCCAACCCTGAGCGTCGAGCTGTGTCAGGATCACGGATGAGTGTCGTGATCATTCTCTTTCAACAAGCAACAAACTGTTCAGAATTACGTTTCAAGTTTTATTATTTAGTTTCAAAGGAACTAAACTGGAGCAGAGTTGGAGGAAGTGTGTGGCCTCAGGCAGCCTCAGAGTATTCTTAGCTGAGCAATCATTTCCTCCAGAACATTAGCAAGTACATATATGCATCATTTCTTACATCTTTGCATTGTTTAGAGGCCAAATGCCTTTAATAATAAGAGTCAGAGTTGGAGGCATGTCCTGTGTTGAAGCTGTTTGAATCGCTCTGCATCACAATCAAGGTGAATCACATCATATTTCATTAGTAGCAGCTTCAGATGTCTCTCTAAAGTACCAGATCGTTCCCAATGCATCGAGTTACGTACCGCATAATATTAACATTACATAATTTATTCAGAAATAGGCTAAAACACAAACTAGCCTTATATTAAACAGGCTAACACACACACTAGCATAGATGTCCTATGGTGAACTTGCTAATCAACACATACTGTAACTAGTTAGCTAGCTAACATTAGCACTGTACTAATAAATATTATAATATTATAATAGTACACAGAGCTGAATAACTGACAGGAAATGATCACATTTGTGATTTAAGCTTTAAGCTCTGCCTCTTCACTAACAGGTGCCACGAAATCTGGATGTGTTTTGGACGTTAAGGCTCTGAAAATATTTGCACTGCAGTCAGCAGCAGTTAGTGAGAGAAAGAAAAGAGGTCAGGTCAGGATTAGTGCTCCATCTAAACTCACTGCGACGTCCTTGCAGGAAAAAAATGGGAAGGCGTTCAGCTTTTCCCCGTGTTCTAGCCGTATTTCTCAACAAGCGCATCTGCCCTTTCTTAATCCTGTGTCAGAGAAGGATTTAGGGAGAAGCATGCTGTTCTCTCTCTCTCTCTCTCTCTCTCTCTCTCTCTCTCTCTCTCTGCCTTCTTTATTTAATGCCTCTCTCTGTCTCAGAGTGGATTATGAAGTGCTGAGTCTCATGGTGAAGTTTTTTTTCCTCTGTCATTTCTGGATCTGCTCCACATGCTGCCGGTTGCAGTAGCCACACAAAACCCCAACGTTTTTCACTCAAACACATCACGATTTATTTTATTTCAGTAGATTCTGTTAACCACAGTGAAAAAACTAGCATTTTTAACCTATATTTTGACCTAAAGGTGTGCAACTGACTTCAGTTGACAAACTCAACTAACTGACTTCAGTCAACTGACTCGAATGAAGAAACTCAAATAACTGACATTAACCAACTGACTTGAACTGACTCAAATCAACTGACTCTAATCAACTAACTCTAAGTGACAAACTCAAATAACTGGCACTAATCAACTGCCTATAATAAGTTGACTCCAAACAACTGGCTCAATTAAATGACACCAATAGACAAACTCAAAAAACTGATGTTAACCAACTGACTCTAATCAACTGACTCTAATGAACAAACTAAAGATGTGCAACTGACTTCAGTTGACAAACTCAAATAACTGATACTAATCTATTGACTCTAACCAACTTCAGTTAACTGACTCCACTCAACTGACTCTAACCAAAATCACCTGACTCTAACTGACTCCAATCAACTGACTTTAATCAACTGATTAATGGACAAACTCAAATGACTGACACTAAATGACTGACTCTAACTGACTCTATCAACTAACTCTAATCAACTGACTCTATTGGCCAAACTCAAATAACTCATATTAACCAACTGACTCTAACTGACTCCAATCAACTGAGTCTACTCAGTTGACTTTATCGCCAAATAACTGATGCTAATCCATTGAGACTAATTGATTTACTCTAATCAACTGACTCAAACTGACAAACTCTCAGTCAACTGACTCTAATCAACTCACTCCAGTCAACACGACTAACTCTAATCAACAAAGTCAATTAACTGACTCTAACTGACTCCCTCCAATTGAGTCCATCAAAATGACTCAATTTAAATGATTCCACACATCTGACTCCAGCTAAGTGACTCCCACTAAACGTTTCTATCGAGTTGACTCCATCCAAATGAGTCTAGTCCTTCTGTTCAGACTACATATATGTTATGAGCTTACTTTTAGGGAAAAAGGGTGGAGCTACGAGGTTCTGTTATGATCAGGAGCAATGGTAATACTGAAATCCACAATTTCGAGCTGTTTTAAACATAAAACTGATTGTTTTTAAAGTATGTATCTTCAGGTATAGAGACACTTTTATGAAATAGAATCTAGGTGACTGTTTCACAGCTCATCTCCAAACCATGCCTGAAACCCAACATAGTTTTTACAGCCGTCCTGAGGAATGGGTGAGGAACAGGATGTTCTGGTCAGCGTGTTTGGCTTGTATGAATTTATTTCTTGCTGTCTCCAGTGAAAGCCCGTTTACAGCACTGCTCCCTAATTAAGCCCAGTGACACCTCATTATACACGATACTCCGACACGGGCTCTTTACATAACGGCTAATTAATTACAGACGCTACGTTTTTTTAATGAGAATCTGAACAAACTGCCTGATCTGCATTATTAACAAGAGAAAAATCGATCTCGCTGAATCACTTTGTGCGCTAACTAATCTGGGATGATTTGTGCCTTTTTTCTCCACAGACGGCTACACGACGGATGATATCGAGTTTTACTGGCGGGGTGAAAACGGCGCCGTGGCAGGAGTGGAAAGAATAGAGCTGCCTCAATTCTCTATCGTCGACTACAAGCTCATAGCCAAAAAGGTGGTTTTTTCTACAGGTAAAGACACACGAAGCGTTTACTCCCAAAGTCCTAAATGTGGTCTCTGTGCTTCTGTTTAAGGTGTCTCTAGTGATATTACAGAAATAACTTTTCAAAATCTGAACAGAGGGTGACATCGTGGCTCGGTGTGTAGCTCTGTCGCCTCACAGCAAGAAGGTCCCGGGTTCAATGCCCGGGTGGAGTGGTCTGGGTCCTTTCTGTGTGGAGTCTGTATGTCCTCCCCGTGTCTGCGTGGGTTTACTCCGGGTACTCCGGTTTCCTCCCACAGTTCAAAAACATGCATATTAGATTAATTAGTGTCTCTAAAGTGCCCCTAGTGTGTGTGTGTGTGTGTGTGTGTGTGTGTGTGTGCTCTACGATGGATTGGCGACCTGTCTAGGGTTGATCCTGCCTTGAGCCCTATGCCTCTGGCTCTCCTGTAACCCTGGGGACAGGAATAAGTGTTTAAGATAATGAATGAATGAATGAATGAATGAATGAATGAATGAAAGAATGTTTGTAAAGATCACATTTCTCTTATACACCATTGTCATTGTGAAATTGAAGGGGACATGATATAGAAAAGTATTTTTTCTTCCTGTATTTGAAATAAGATGAATAGATGTGACTTGGGGATGTACTGAGCCTTTCAGAGTGACTCTCTACCACTCCAGTCTGTAATGACCACAGAAAGAGAACAGGCCCATTACAAAAGTGCTCACATTATTTATAGTCCCACCGCTCATTAACATATGACCGCCCATCTGAATCTGAAGAAGGCGGAGCCTAGTAACCCAGTTATTCAGCAAACTAGTAATAGTTACTAATAATAATCTAGTTATTCAGCAAATGAACAAGCGGAGACATTTGCTAGAAAACCAGACGAAACCAAGATGAGTCTGAATTCTCTCCCAAAGGATGTAAAGACACAAATAAGTGGCTGAAGTTTAATGACTTTTGGGGAAGTCCATGTAATTTTCAGGCTCACATCAGTGTTGTGCTCGGACCATTTCAGCAAAGACAGATTTAAGAACTTTGGGCAAGATCAGAAGGGCCCTGATATTAAAATATGGAGCTGTGTGAACTCTGTTGGAGTCGACCGCTAGTCTGCAAAATGTACTATGAATAAGACAGCTCGATAGTCGAACAGAAGTCGCGCACAAAACAGGAAGTACACTGTATTACTTACTTCCGCATTGCAAAATAAGGTGGATATAGTTTATGTCATATGTCAGTTCTGTAGTGAGATTAATATAAACGGCTCTGCTTCAGTCTTCACTACTTCACTTTCCTCCTCTGACTCAGGTTCGTGTGTGTATCCGGCTGTAATCCTGGAACAGAAGCCATTCTGTACCTCTCAGTTAAGCTACACTGTGGTGTTGGCATTGAGGGTGTGGTTTAAACAGTGATATTAGCCAATCAGAGTGAAGCTAATTACATATTCACATTTTGTAAAACACAGCCTCAAAATCAGCCCCATTTATTCCATAGGGTTTCAGATCATGCCAAAACAGCCAATCGGGGTATTTTCAATAAAAATCATTGTGATTGGTTGTTAGGTGTTGGTGAATTTTCTGTAACAGCAGCTCTGACAGCTGTGCAGCTGTGAATCACAGGTTTATATATCATCACATTCTGTTATTGATTCAGTTGTTTTCTGTGTGAACGTGTTTGTTTAACGGTTATGGAAGGAGTCTCCAGTGTCAGTGCTTTGTAACAGTCAGGGTAAAGCTGCGACTTTGAAGTTTGACAGCGAGAGAGAAAATAACGAGAGGCTGGTAACGCAAGTGACAACAGGAACTAAGTTGTTTTTACCAAAGTTCATTAACAGTAAGTGTAATTAATAAATTAATAAATTAAAAATTCTGACATGTTGCTCTTTAATCAATAAAAGATTGGAATTGTTAGAAAGTTGCTGTATTATACATATAGAGGAATAAAACACTTGTGCCATTATACGAAATTAATCAACTTCAGGGTGGTAATGGTGAAATTTTAATTTTTTATTTTAAGAAAGAATTCATTATTCTTGAGAAACAAATGCATTCTTTAAACACATTTAAATGCAGAGAAAACGGAAGAATTTCACTCATGAAATTGCTAAAATAATTTTACATTTGTCTGAGAAATATTAGAATATTTTATTGTATTTAAGATATTTTAACGTGGCGTGGTGTTTATTCCTGCTGCTAGACGGAATAAATCCTGACCTGTGATGTTGGTTGGATATTTAGATTCCCTCAGTAATTTAGCTTAGATGCTTAGTGAAGCAAAAAAAAAAAAGCCCACCATATGAAAGTCATCAGGACTCGACCCGAGTGACCTCCAGATGTGAGGAGAAAACCTGCAGAGGAAGGACGACGACTCCAGGGAGTCATGAACACCGCAGTTTGGGACGTTTTAGTGCTCGAAAGTCGTAATAACCCTTTACCCGGTGGGAGGTGTGGAACTCCTTGAGGAGCAGAACATCCCACGCGTTCATGATTTCTTTGATTTAATGAACCTGATTTAGCTTAATTACAGAGTCGTCATTAGCTGATGCAGGTGAAGTCATTTAGAAAAAGAAAAAAATAAAACCAAAGTGTTCTGTGGGGACATGCAGAAATCTTCTGTAAAACATAAAACCTTGCTGAGGAGAAGGAAAAAGTGATGGAACAGCCAAACTTCGTTCTCATGCTGAAGCTGATTGTTTTATTATAATAGCACATCCCCAAGTGTTTTATTCCATGGGTTTTATACCTCTGACTGTTACAAAGCCCTGACACTGGAGACTCCTTCCATAAGCAGTTAAACATGTGTTTATGTGAGTGTCTGTTGTATGAGTCCCTCTGAATGAGTTGTTACTATAGAAACGATAACCTATTAGAATGAGTGCATTAATATAAACCTGTACTACTGTCAAAGCTGCTGTTATAGAGAAGTAATCAAAACCTTCTGACCAATCAGAGAGCAGAACTCAGCGGCGCTGTGGTGTTTAATAAACTCAGCTCTACTAAATAGATTTTTAGCCTGAGGTCACTTATTTACAGTGTAGCACAAACTAAAAGTCTCCAGTATCCATTCCTCACATGTTCAAATATTAAGCTGGAAGAAGCATCCAATTTGATGTTAAAATATGTTAAAAGTGTGTATTTAGATGTTTTATTTTTTATTAATTGATAAATGACACATGCACATTTTTGTTCTTTTTGCCGTGTTCCTCCAGGAGCTTACCCTCGCCTGTCCCTCAGCTTTAAGCTGAAGAGAAACATCGGCTACTTCATCCTGCAGACCTACATGCCCTCCATTCTGATCACCATCCTGTCCTGGGTCTCTTTCTGGATCAACTACGATGCCTCCGCTGCCCGAGTCGCTTTAGGTACGAACTCTAACACTTACTGTTTACTATAATGCTAGTTTGTGTTTTAGCCTGTTTACGATAACGCTAATTTGTGTTTTAGCCTGTTTTGTATAATGCTAGTTTGTGTTTTTGCCTGTTTACTAAAAGTGCTAGAAATGAGATCTGAGGCTGATCTGCATACATGCTATCATAACGTCCCCTGTCATCGCCCAGCTCCTATTTTTGACCATCTCCTTTTTCTACCTATTAGGTCTTTCCTTTCTCTCCCTTTGCCAATCTCGTTACGGCACTTAATCAGTTCAGGTGTATTTCAGGTGGGCGATAATCAGGGTACCTACGCTAATGTCACTAATTTGTATTCATGTTCTGATTTCTCTGTATATTTTTTGTTCTTTTTTTCACTGAGAGCCTGTATTTTTCCTCATCATTCTGGATTATCAAACACACACACACACACACACACACACACACACACACAAAATGAACAGTGTGCGCTCTTGCTGATTGGAGCTCGACGTGGATTCAGTTAGCTATCAGGATGACAGACAAAAACCAAAGGATTTAAGAATAAAACAACATATAAAAACAGCAATTCTAACGAAGCAGTCGAGGTGAGAAGGTGCGAGAGGGTGTGAGGGGGTGTGAGGGGGTGTGAGAGGGTCTGAGAGGGTGTGAGAGGGTGTGAGGGGGTATGAGAGGGTGTGAAGTGATGTGAAGGGGTGTGAGAGGGTGTGACGGAGTGTGAGAGGGTGTGAGGGGGAGTGAGAGGGTGTGAGGGGGAGTGAGAGGGTGTGAGTGTCCATGAATTATTAATGGGAATGTCACCATGTTAAGTGAGATTCCATTCCGTAGGGAGCCTCTGTGTAGAGATCCAAGGGATCTACACAGTGTGTAGAGAGTGAGGGAACATGGATAAATCACTTCACCAGAATTTTTGTTGTGTTGTTGCTACGTGATTGGCTGATTTGATTTTACCTCAGAGATCTGCCGCCGCAATGGAAGGGAAGGAGTTTGTGTATGTGTTATGTGGATCCGTCACCTTTTTCGTCTCCATCACTCATTAAACTAATATAACATAAAAATATAGCAACCCAAAAAAGAGCTACAACTTCTTCGTTCTCCATTGTGCCTTTCAATCTATAGCAATGTTTATGATAGTTAACAAGGTAGATCAGAGCACTGTGCACGAGAAGTTAAACAACCACCAAAACATACATTAAAATGTTATAATACATCACCCACATTTCATAGACGTTTCATCACATTTATTTCAAAAGTGCCTACAGCCTAGAGAGTCTGAACAGTGCTGTTTGATTTATCATGGTAAATACAGCTAGGTGCTGTAATGACGGTGTGATCCAGAGGCTGTTCACTGTTGATGACGTTTCATGGTGTAAAATAGAGCCGTTATAGTGACAGAGTTCCCTATGAAGAGCCCTTGGGATTCTGTACCCTGTGCAGTGTGTAGGGAGCAGGGATACAGCTTAGGGACACTTGCGATCAGAATGCAGCCTTTATGAAGTCGTGGCCACAACTTAACGATCTCGAACCCACGCATTAATAAATCGTGGCCATGTCATATTAACTAGTGGGAATGAGATCGTTAAGTATCATTAAGTGCATTATTTTTATTTTACGGGACGTCACCTTAGGGCTCCGTAGAAAACTTTTTTTTTCTGTGCATTTAATGACATCACTGACATAAACGATTGCCAAGTAAATCATTTTCTTCCACTTGTGTCCAGTTCAAGACTCTATAACTCACTGACTCTCATTACCGTCTCCATCCTGGCAACAAACAGCACGCGATCCATCAGCGTGACACCAGAAAGGACAAGCCGTGCTAGCAGTGGGACGTCGTTTGTCCAAAACCTGACAGTGTGTTTAAGTTTCTTGCTCTTGCAGAAGTTTGTTATAAGAGAGGAAGTGACGCTAACTTTCTGACTCGGTGTAGGAGAAGCTGTACTCATTACTGTCGCGAGGAGTCGTTTGTTCATGAAAGAGTCGACACGTTCCAGTCATGTGACTCGTCTGTAAGTGACTGAGGCAGCATGAAGGAATAATGTTATTTTATTAGGTAGAAATAGAATTTTATTGAACACACTCTCAAAAAGGATGTTTAACACAATATTCATCAATTTGGCACATCAACACAAAATGACACACAATGTGTTAAAAAAACGGCTAAGAATTCATTTGGGAATCAAAAAGTTGATTGATCTGTTTCACTGAAGTTTATCATCTCTAATCTGTTTATGTACAGTACAAGGGTATAAATAACTAACAAACTAGTATTATAGTAAACAAGCTAAAACACAAACTAGCATTATAGCAAACAGGTTAAAACACAAACTAGTAAACAGGCTAAAACCCAACCTAGTGTTATAGTAAACAGGCTAAAACATAATCTAGCATTATAGTAAACAAGCT
>JAOVVH010000026.1:8567632-8578583 GCA_028566435.1 Scorpiodoras heckelii | reverse complement strand
ATGGGAAGTGGAACTGAGAACATGGACAATGAGTGTAGAGAAAAGGAGGTGGTCATAATGTTATGCCTGATCTGTGTATATAAAATTAAAATGTTTTTAAGTGACAACATGACTTGTTTTTTAAAAGTGGACAATGAAATCCAGTTGGATTTTATATCTTTGTAAAGCTGCTTTGGGACAATGTCCATTGTTAATAGCACTTTAGAACTAATGAATTGAATTGAAAACAATGTTTAAAGATAAATGGACTGCGAAGTGTGTTTTAACTCTTCCAAATCAAACCAGTTCGTATCTCTTCAAGACAAAAACTTGCAGGATTCACACTATAGTGATACAAAGTCTTTCTGACTCACCAAGAATTTAACGTAACCTGTCGCCCAGTTCACACCTGGCATTATGTCTCCAGTGTGCACTTGTGATCAGATTTCGTACATCGTTTCTACTGGAGAAAGGCTGTCACACACGTTTATTACTTGTCTTTAATCGAGTGGTCTGCTAATGATATTCATAAATGAATGATAAATGAGACAATGTGCAAAGCTCTGAGAAGCAGCTGCTTTCATCTCTGCAGTTACAGCGTCGTCTTTGTCCGTTATCTTTATCAGATTTCCAAACTGTCTCACAGTGATTATGGATTTTCCAGCAGGGAGATGATGAAGTTGGTGTTCACACCAGAGGTGTGATGTGGTCATATACGTTGTTGCCGCCCAGCCCAGAAGAAAGGAAAATTCTAAATAAGATTTGGACAGTGTTTTTATGGAGCTCAGTTTAACATCAATATGAGATTCTGGTCTTTTTCTCTTATTCAGCTCCTGAGAAATTCAGTCTTCCTCTCATCTCAGCCTCATCCCAATTCATCTTAAAACACTTTTAGTTTTTTTTCTCACTGCACTGATCTTTGTTTGTCAGAAACAATAAGCTCCTCAGAGAGATAACTGTGGGATCCAAAAGAAAACTTGACTGGTTTATAAACCAGGATGCACAATACCAGAAATTTGTCTCAGTGAGCAAATTCAAATCTCATCTTTGTGGATTTGATCTCAGAGAACCCGAGAAGAACATGAGAAGAACTCCTGCTTTTCTTGTGTTTATCCTGTTGTTCTCAAATTGTTAAATCTTTGACTTATGTATTCTTTAGATCAGTGGTCTCCAATCTTATCCGAGAAGGGCCGGTGTGGGTGCAGGTTTTCTTTCCAACCAAGCAGAAGCCATACACCACTGAAAGTGAAGACCCACTGATTAGATCCATTGATTAAAAACAGCTGGAATGAGGTGTGGCTTCTGCTTGGTTGGAAGGAAAACCTGCACCCACACCGGCCCTTTGTGGATAAGATTGGAGACCCCTGCTTTAGATCCTTATCTGTCCTGGGTTGGGGGTTTAGAAGAAACTGGTCAGAATTCAGTTAAGCTCCAAATAAGAGATAATAAATGTTTGATGAGGCAAAGAAAAAACTGAATGTGGTCCTAGTGATGAGATCACAGCACCTCTTCAAAATGCATTTGACCCCATTCACACCTGTAATTACAAATCCGATCACTCAGGACAAGATGCAGGTTAATTCCAGACGTGAATGTAGACTTTATTATTATTAACACGCTTTTTAAAAAAATCCTCAATTCCAACTTCCACTGCAAGCTGGTGAGGATTTTTATCTTTAATGTCGTCACTACATGTGATATCAACTGCATTCTTTTTTTTATACTTAATTAAAAATGTAAACAATTTTTCAATCTGTGCTGAAACAAATTCTCTTCGGTGCTCTTCAATGTTTTGTCTCTCACGGTTTATTTTATTCTCATTGCACATGCTCAAGCTTTGTCCTGTTTTATTATTTTATTTGTAATATAATTTAATTTCCAGTTTCTGATCCTTTCACTGCATGCAGTCTGTAGCTCCCTTAAACATTACCTATATTAGCATCAAAGCTCTAAAAGCTGTACCAACTTCAGACACTAAAAGCTTTTAATTTTGGCCAAAAACAAGCTGTAAATCTTATTTCTGGTCATTCTGTTAGTTGCAGTGATGCAGTGT
Source organism: Scorpiodoras heckelii (assembly GCA_028566435.1). Lineage (NCBI taxonomy): Eukaryota > Metazoa > Chordata > Actinopteri > Siluriformes > Doradidae > Scorpiodoras > Scorpiodoras heckelii. The sequence goes on along the minus strand of JAOVVH010000026.1, from coordinate 8,576,551 downwards.
TTGTGTTAATCTGTTGGGTTTTGTAAATGTGCTGAGACTCAGTAATTAAGTTGTTGGCTTTTCATTTTCAGAAGAGATTTTGATGTGCGATGCAGAAACGGAGAGACGCTCATTATCCATAATTACCCATAATGCTTTAAAGAAAACTATCTAATAAATTAGCAGCTAATCTTTGGCTTGATATCTAATGTAAATTGTGTTGATGGATTTTAATCCTGCATTAATGTTAAACACTTAAACTGTTACACATTACAGCACTACTTTACATTACATTACAGCAAGGGAATGTGTGTTCAGTCTCGTGATGAAACAGTGCTGTTCATTTCTCTAACAGTGAAGAAAACTCTCTTGTCTATGATGCAGAACTTTAATTAGTTTGGTCATTAGGCGAAATTGGCATACATTACACCATTAATTAAGGTGTGGCTAAAATCCAAATGAACACCGTGTCATTCTGCTGAAATCATGCATCGACTCTGAACCCAATGTTAAAGTAATAAAACAAGTGTATTTAATGTTCCAATAAACTTCTAACACGATCTAAATTAACAAAACAAAAACATACAGAAAAAATAAAAATGTGATATGATACCCAAACAGCAGCATTTACTCAGTGATTATATACATATTAGAACCATCAAATGGGCGTGGCCTAATATTATAATGAACAAACTAGCTTATATACAACCCTCGGTGACTTTTAGCCTTTGTTTGCTAGTTATATTTTTTAACTAGACTAGCTTTTAAACACTAGGCTAGGATTTGCCTGCTATGTCAACCTTTGTCTGGTAGCTTTAATTTCTCTAAGTCAGCTTTTGTCACTCAGTAATTTGCTTCCAATTTCCAGGTTAGCTTTAAACCACTAGGCTAGGTTCTGCTTGCAAGATTAGATTTCACTTGGTATTAGCATCTACTCCAACCTCCTGAGTGACAGCGTACCAGGCCATCTTACGTACTTGTACCACATTTTATTATCTGGTCGGTACGTGTTATAGAAAATATGCTTATATATGTCTACAACTATCACTTCCTTTGTTTTGGTTCTAGAGCACTGCTGTACAAAGCCCCACCCCTTCAGGTCACCGTAGCTAAAGCTGTAGTGCTATTGGACAAGTATGCAAATTATCATGTCAGAGTTCATCAAATTTGAATTCGATGTGAAGTTTCACACAAGCTGGATGTCTGAGGCACGACATCAGACTTCATCGCAAATTCCTTTTACATAATTCGTGATTTCACTCATGAAGTTTCGCTGTTGAAATCTAGTGGGACCGCGGCTTTAGCTTTCAGGTGATATATGACCTTTCAGTGGCTTTGCCTTCACTTGCTAGTCAGCTTTTCTTAGCTAAGTTAGCTTTAATCTGCTATGCTAGTTTTTGCACATGTTGCTAGGTCATTTAGACTCAAAACCACTCAAGTAGAAGCTTTTGGTAAAAGCTGTGTGTGGTTGGGGAGGGGGTGTGAAATCAGCTTACACATGTTTTGATGCTTTAGCTCCACCCACATTTACATAGAAAGTGTAGTGAGTTGTTCCATAGCAGTTGTTACTCTGCTATATGCGACGGAGACAGTTAGCATTCATCATAAATCTTCACCTGAGTCTCTGCCCCAGTCGTGATGCAATGTCCTAAGCTCCACCCACTACATTTCTCTAAAACCTCTTCACACTGATTAGATTATATTCTTCATCTTGGGAGAGGCAATATGTAGTAACACACACACACACACACACACACACACACACACAGTGACACCCTTCTGGCAGGTGTGTGTGTGTGTGTGTGTGTGTGTATGTGTGCACAGGTGTGGGTGTAAATAAGAAATAGCGGAACTGGGACAGATCCCAATGTCACCTTTTTGTTCCATCAACAGAACATCTGTGTAATAAAAAATGATTGATTTTTTTCCCTCGAATGAAGCGTGCGGTTCTGAAATCGGGTCACTCACAGGAAAATTAAGCAGAAGTCTGAACATGCCACAGCATTCATCCCAACAGGGCTGGTGAGCGTTTTCACAGCTCCACTAAAGGACGAGCGCCAGGAGACGGAGGAGCTGAAAGGACGTGTGTGATGAAGGACAGGAGGTTATTACCATCTCTGAGTGCTTTACGTGAGACATTATTACACTCAGCACGAGAACAGAGACGACAGCTATAAAGTAAAAATAAGTAAACATAGAACTGATTTTAAATCTTTAAACTAAAATCTTTTTTCAGTCTTTCCTGTTTTGAGCTCCTTCCACCTGTGAAAAATATAAAAATGGGAAATTATAGCTCATATTCAGAGTAAAGCGCTTAGTATAGATTTAATGCTGAAATTTCACACATCAGTATTCAGATCTCAGACTTAACTACTGACTTTAGTGCCATTCAGAAGTTATGCACAGGGGGCGGAGTTTATCTAAAACAGGGACGTGTCCCTGTTAAACCTGATTCTGATCTTGATCTTAAGAGCATGTTTCTTCAGTGGAACTATGGTACGTCACAACATGTAAACACTCACACTCTATGGAATGTCATTTGAGGACAAAATTAAATACGTAGATATCAAAGTATTCATTAATTAATAAGATTGTACCTTTAAAAGCTCATGAAAAGGTTTTTTTTTTATGTGTCTGATGATTTTTTTTTTTGATGTGAGATGTGTCTGGAGCAGTGAATATTTTATGGATAAAATGAAGTGAAAGTTTCCCTGTAACTGTAGCAGATGAGTGCTCAGTCAGCTTATCCTTCACACTGTGGACACTTTTTTTTTTACAACACAGCACATCAGATTAACACAAACACTAAAGATTTTTAATAATTCAACAAATCAACATAGTGAATTAAAGTGTGATCAAATCTTCTAAATCTCACACAAGTACAATTTCATTACCTCGAATATGATATAAAAATAAAATGTATGTGCTGGATCAAGTGCTATTCTGTGCTTGGATGTTTCTACTCAAAACATGAACTACGTGCAGCTGTGTAACCCGACTCTGAATACCAGGAATTTTTCCCAACGTAAATACTGACATTACATTTGGACTCTAAATTCAGCCCTGTAATAGCTTTCACATTAGCAAAAGATTTCTACAAAGTTATATAACTAACTTATTTATGTCTAAAACAAATATATGTCTCTAAAGCTAAAAATAGTGGGTGGGGCTTATTTGAGGCTTATTTTGGGCACACTGTTCTATTCAAGTATTTCTCAAATAATGCTAAATTATGGACTAAATATTTATCCAATGCATTTAGAGTAAAAAGTCCAAAACTACAGCTTATAAACGAGAGAAAAAGTGATGCTGCATTTCCTGGCGTTTTAGTGATGGATGGCAGGGCTGTTCTCTGCACTATCTTTGTCTTTGTTTCTTTTTTTTTTTTTAGAAAAGTTTTTCCTCCTCGGTGAACGCTCTGACACTCTATTCTTCCTCCTCCTCTTCCTCCTCCTGTTCAGTTTGTGCAGGTGTGAAGGTAATTAAACGCTAAACCGACACTTCAGCCGGCTCGGCGGATTATCCTGATTGACAGCAGAGCGATGGAGCTAACAGCGGCGGCTGGATGAGTGTCGGGAAGAGAGAAAAATATTCCTCCTGTCTGTAAAAGTTTTCAGTCATGCCGTCTTTCACGCCTCAGACGTGTGACCTTAACAAGTTTTATGATGTCACGGGAGGTGTGGAAAACTTCACACTGTGTGTGTTACTGTTCTAGTAAAATCGCAGTGAAATAGCAAGGGCTTGGTTCCTCTTATACCACATATAATAGTTATGTTTGGGTTTTATCTATTTATCATCATATTTAATGTCATCCATGAAATACAGATAAACTCTTCTGTCCTGAAGATGTATGAAAACTTCAAGTTACAATTTTACTACTGACTGTTATAGAGCACTGGCACTGGAGACTCCTTCCATATAGCACCATCTTACTTCACCATATCTATGTGAATGTGAATGAGCTGTTGCTATAGAAATGATAATGTATTGCTATTAGAACAAGTGCATTAATATAAATCTAACTACTGAGCTGCTGTTATAAAAAATTAATCAACACCTGATGACCAATCAGAATTCAGAACTCAGTAGCACTGTGGTATAATAAACATATATTATTAGGGTTGTTTGGGTATTTTTTTATCTTTCTGATGGAAAGAGAGATAAGAGAGATGATTCTCATGCTGAAACTAGCACCTGGCCTTTAAATATGATTAGAGCGTAATTCGGTTTCCTCTCCCACGGTGCATGTTTCAGCCGAGAAATGAATTTAAAGATGATATTTTTACCTCTCCCTCCTCCACACATCGCAGTAACCATGGTTACTGAGGGAGATTTTGCTGATATGACTTTATCCCCTCACTCAAACACACATACACACATGCACACTCACACACCAATGTACACACACACACACACACATGCACACACACACACAATTGCAGCTACTTTGGCGGCAGCCTCATTAATGACGAGTTGCGTCCACACATCTGGCGTCCTGAAGTTGTCCAAAAGCAAACACTCTTAGACAAGCTACCAATTATGCAAATTAGATTGTAATATTCACAAAAAAGTGAAAAGTGCTGCAGTGAAAAAAAGAAGCAAGAATAAAAGGCAGGAAGTCAAGGAAGTCTCCAGAAGTCGGTCAGCTGGAGAAGAAGAGTGAGGTGTTAATAATTAGCACAGGACAGATTGTGGTTTAGGAATCATGTTTATTTTGAATGCCTGAAGCATCTGTACAATACAACAACACAATTTTCTGCCCAGGAAATATTCCCATATCAGTGAACATTTATAAAGTGTTTTATGTAATGATTAATCAACATGACACAACGCATGAGTAGATTAATGTGGCATTTATCTGTTTAATATACAAACCACATTCCCAGTAAAAGTTGGGACACTTTCTAAAAATGCAACAAACCTGAAATCTGTAATTTGTTAATTCACATGAAGTTTTATTTAACAGACAAAATGACAAAGAAAAGATTTTCAGTGTTTTCAGTGATGAACTTAATTCTATTTGTTAAATTTAAACACATTTAGAAATTGATTCTGCAACACAGTAAAGTTGGGACAGTTTTTGATATGGTGAAGGTTTCTGTACAGAGATATTTATTTAACATTTAGGGAAGGAGTCTCCAGTGTCAGATGTAAAGCTGTAACTATGTTTTCTGACATTTTCAGAATGTCAATCAAACTTTTTTTGAGCGTGTTGGAGGTGTAAATTTTAACATTTCTTTATATTTAACAAACAGAATTAAGTTCATCATTGAAAACACTGAAAATCTTTTCTTTGTCCTTTTGTCTGTTAAATAAATCTTCAAGTGAATTGACAAATTACAGATTTCAGTTTTATTGCAGTTTTTAAAAAGTGTCAACTTTTCTGAGAATGATTTTTTGTATTTATAACACTATAACTTTAAGGGTGTAAAGGTGAGTGTTTGCATTTAAATGCTGTGGTCAGGATGCTACTGAATGATGCTTTACTCAAGTAAAAATCTGGCAACCTCCAGGTTTAAACACATGCAGGTGATTATAATAATCTGAGGAGCTGCGTAACCCAACTCTGAATAACAGGAACATTCCTCCCATAAATACTGACAACTTCTGGATTTAATTGTCTGACTCTAAATACATCTCTAGGTTAGCCTTAAGTTGCTAGGTTAGCTTTCATATGAAGATTAGCCTTCATGTTCTAGGTTAGCCTTCACTTGCTACATTAGCTTTCAGGTGTTAGATTAGCATTAATGTGTTGGTCAGCCTTCATTTGCTAGGTTAGCTTTCAGGTGTTAGATTATCCTTCAGTTGCTAGGTTAGCTTTCATGTGTTAGATTACCGGTAAGCTTCATGTGCTAGGTTAGCCTTCAGTTGCTAGGTTAGCTTTCAGGTGTTAGATTATCCTTCGGTTGCTAGGTTAGCCTTCATGTGCTAGGTTAGCCTTCAGTTGCTAGGTTAGCTTTCAGTTGTTAGATTAGCCTTCATGTGCTAGGTTAGCCTTCATTATATGTTCACATGTAATAACATTTTGCATTCTATAAATGTATATAACTATTAGTGCTGTCATGCGATAAAATTTTTTAATCGCATTAATCGCGCGATTAATTTTTTTAATTTATTTTAGAATATTTTTAAGTTATTCACAGTTTTAACGCACATTGTGATTTGTGTTGTACGTGCAGGTCAGCATCATAGAACCACTGAAAATGAAAGAGAAACAACTGCTAAACGTTGCCTCATTATTCACTTGACTTTATTTGATAAAAGTGAAATATTAAAGATGATTGACGTCTTTTCATTTTATTAAATAAAAATAGTTTTTGTCTTTCGTTCATCTGATATACTGATTAGAGTTGGAGTTTAATTAAAGGCATCCCAAAACATACATTAAAACGTTAAAATACATCACCCACAGTTCATAGACGTCTCATCACATTTATTTATTTTTTATGTTTGTGATCGGTGCGGCGGCCCATCAATTGCGCAGTTTAACTAATTTTTAATCTGCATTAAAATTTTAAGGTGCGTTAATTTTTTAAATTGCGATTAATTCTTTAATGCATTAACGCATTCGTTAATGCGTTAATTTGACAGCACTAATAACTATATATAAAATCTAAACATAGTGTTTAGGTTCATGTTAGCTAGCTAAAGTGGTCATAGTAAACATGAATGTTGGGTTAAGGTATGGAGTGGGCGGGGCTTATTTAAGGTTATTCAGAGCAACATGAGCTTTTAATTAAATGGGGAAAACTGGATATGTAGATATACAAGGACTTTTCAGTTAAATTGAAATATTATAAATCAGTTCACAATGTGATTAATGCCACGATCAATCAATGAAACACAATAAATGAGGGAATAAACACATTTAATTATATGCTGTAAATTCTTTGATTAAAGTTGGGACAGGAAGTGCACAGAGGACACGTAGGCATTACAGCTGGGAACTGTGCTCTGATTGGTTACATTTACACTGGGAGGAGGATCTGCAGACTTACTGGTTATAGTGACACTGGGGGTGGGACCTGCATCCAATTAGTTAAAATAGCAGCGAGACAGGAACTGAGTAATTAGAGGGTCACTGGGGGCAGGGCCTGCAGTCTGATTGGTTACAGTGGCATTTAGGCAGCGATTGCGTTTCTATTGGTTATGGTCATGTTGGGGGTGGGGCCTGTGGTCAGATTACTTAAAGTAGCATTGAGGCTGTAACCTTCACTCTGATTGGTTACAGTAACATTAAAGGCAGGATATAAAAAGTGGTTATAATGAAATGCAGTGCCCTAAAGTCTTTACTACATTCAAGCTTCCTTCTTTTGTTCATCATACAGAATAAAGCCTCGAGTGATCCGAGATTAGAATTTTTATTAACCACCATCTTCAAAAAGACACAGAAAATGTCCTCACTCACATGCTAGCTAATTAAAATAAATGCCCTTAATTTAAAGCCAATTAAAAGAAAGAAGACACTGCAATAATTACAGCAGTGCATATGGAGCGTGAGATGGCCCAGGGTCAGGACTTCAATCTGGACCAGATCGGGTTTGTGCGCTCGCCGAACCCAAACACCGTTCAGCTGCAGCTAATTAATTAGAGAGAAATCCCTCTTATAATTCACTGCAGTCGGCAAAAAAAGTGCCAGAGTGCCAACTTCCACTGTGCGAAGGTCATACAGTAATGAAAGGAAGGAAAAAGTTGGGGAGAGTAAATGTGAACGTCATACAAAGTGCTGTGTGATGCTTTGTTTTCAAAATCTGTGCTACTGTCAGTCAAAGAAGCATCTTTAGGTTTTCCCTGCAAAAGAGAAGTTTACGACTCATATCAGATGAATTCTGCATTCTGATTGGTCATCAAGCATTGATTCATTTTCTACAACAGCAGCTCTGACAGGAGTGCAGCTACAAATCACAGGTTCAGCTTGTTTTAATGCGTTATCGTTCCCAGAGTAATGGCTCGTGTACAGCAGACGCTTCTCGTGAACAGATTTTGTTTAAATTTTTGATATGGTGACGTTTTCTGTACGGAGATGTTATTTAGAGTCTCCAGTGTCAGAGCTAAAGCTGTAATTTTAAGCTTTCTGACATTTTCAGGATGTCATCCTGACATCATAAGTTTAAATCCTGATGATTCCACAGCCATCCATGTTAGGGAGTTCAAGAGTGTGATCTCAGGGAGGAAGGCGTGACTTACTCTCGTTTCCACAGCAATCACAGCAACACTGTCAACCCAGTCCTGGCTTCCAAAATACGGACCCTTAAAAGCATTAGTGGTGACACTGCACTCTGAACAAACCATGACAGTACTGATGAAAAGGTTTCAGGAAGTTAAAAGGGTTTGTGTGAAATTCTCAGCATTGTGTTAAATACGCTCACTGAGTCCCCTATTGGTCAGTGTTAAATCCTCCTGATGGACACGGGATTAGATGGCGTCATTATAACACTGCTTTAACGACTCAGGACTAGTTTGTTCATCAGTTAGTTAGATTTATACAGTGTTTTCAATAATCCATTAATAAAAATGATCGTGAAAGGAAACAGCAATTCCTTGTATAACGACACCATGTTTACGATTGAACTAAAACACTAATAAATATCACATTTTCAGCTGCACGTTTACAAGCCAGACATGACATTTCCAAACACACCATAATATTGTTTATTGTGGCCTTTTGATCTAAATAAATTGAGTTATCTGTTCAGTTTAATCTCATGAGTTTTGCTTTTAAAGGCCAACTTCTCTCTGCAGATTTTTTTTTTTTGTTTGAACACTTTCTGCTGTGCTTTTTATTTTTGCTGCAAAAAATATTTAATGCTTTAAAGGTCATCAGAATTCCGGGAAGAGTTTATTTTTGGGAAAAGTTTACTTTTATACAGTGGCTTGCAAAAGTATTCATACCCCTTGAACTTTTTCACATTTTGTCACCTTACAACCACAAACTTAAAT
>JAOVVH010000026.1:8032777-8052257 GCA_028566435.1 Scorpiodoras heckelii | reverse complement strand
CGCTGGAATTCACTGAGCTCCTGAGAGAGACCCATTCTTTCACTAATGTGTGTAGAAGCAGTCTGCATGCCGAGGGGGTTGATTTTATACACCTGTGGCCATGGACATGATCAGAACACCTGAATTCAATGATTTGGATGGGTGAGTGAATACTTTTGGCCATATAGTGTATGTCATGTCTTTGCATACTAAAACATTATTTTAACTTTATTTTTTGAATTGCTAAAAGTAATGACATAGCAGTTAAAAAAAAATTCACACTTTGCAGTTCAAAGTTTCTGAGGTGTTGAAAATGAAACAGTTCTTCAGCTTTATTTACTGCTAATCCACAACTATCTGGAAACGACTTAAGGTTTTTTGTTTTTGTGGGTTTTTGGGGGAAAATATCTCCACCATGGTGTGGTGTGTAAAGTTATATAAAAAGACAACATGCTGCACTGCTGCCACAGTTGGTTCACTGCCCAAGGGTGTGAATATTTATTCATAATGATGTTTAAAATTGGAAAACTTTAATTTTTCCTCCTTTTTAGTGTTTTACAGAAACATTTTCAAATATTGTTGTTTTATTTATCCGTTTTTATGTGAGTATACAGAATTTTAAGGGTAACTGTTTGCACAGGACATATGGTAATGATAAGCTGTTTCATTTCATAAATATTTATAAATATTCATAAATATTCACCCTCTTGGGCAACACCTATATGAACCAATTGTGGCAGCAGTACAGCATGTAGTCTCTTTATATAAGGATCCATGATGGAGATCTTTTTCACAGAAATTCCTCAGCCTGAGTCCAGGTAGTTGTGGATTAGTGGTGAAAAGAGCTGAAGAACTGCCACAGTTTCATAAGGTCAGGACTCTGACTGGTTCAGTCAAGGACATCTATTTTCCGTTTCCCCTGCAGTGCTGCTTTAGCCGTGTTCTCAGGATAATTGTTCTGTTGAAAGACGAACCTCATTCCCAGTTTGAGCTTTTTGGCAGAAGCTCACAGTTTTTTTTGCATTTCTCTATAATATGCAGTGCTCATTTTTCCCGTCATTCCTAATCAGTTTGCCAGTCCCTGGTGTTGAAAAGCATCCTTATAACATAATACCACCCCTGACATACCTAATCGAGACCAGTTAAGGAGGTTTAATCAGGAACCCAACAGCGGTTCTCCATCGGTTTTGGGTCTCCAGAACAGAAGCTTGACCACAAAGCTATCAGTGTTCTCATCAAACACCTGAATCATTAGCAAATCTTTTTCCCCCCAAGATTTCTCTCTTTTCTTTTTTCAAAATTTCTGCAAATTCTGTTAATAAATGTCATGAACCTTGGAAAGTATAGAAAAACAAAACAATTATGGAGTAGTGTTAGTGCTGAAAATGGATTCAGAACCCTAGAATGCACACTCAAAAAATATTTTATTAAAATAATAAAAATTTAAAATTCCATCCAATTTAAACAAATAAATGTAATGTCTACAAAAGCATTAAAATGTATGTTTCTAATTATTTTAATTAAAAAATATATAATTTTTTTTTACATTTCGTGTGTCTTACATACGTTTACAGTAAAATATTTGTTACTATTTATGAGCAGCAGACATCATTTTTTAAAACGAAGATGATCCGTACTTTTCTTAAACCTTTCCGAAATTTTAATACTTCCCCATGCCTTGTAAAGTCCACCCTTTTCCAAACCTGCAGAAGAACCCTAGAATAATATAACAGCTGGTTTGGCAGATGTCAGGATCAGCTATTGGACAGCATCTCTGCAGAATCTGAAGGTCCTGGAAAATGGGCCAACAGTGGCATACTGAAAAAATTTGGGATTTAAACTCTTAGCTTTCCAGGCACTGGTGCACATATTATAGAAGGAAGACCCTGGAAATGTTCACTTGATGTTTTATCACTCTGACATGTTGCAACTGTTATGTATTATTCCTTTTGGTCTGTTTTTTGGAATCTTGATTGATCTTGATGTGGTTATATGCTGCATGAAAGAAGTATGAATATTATCACTGCCCCTTAACAATCTGGAGTTGCTATTGGAAGTAAAGACAATGCTGAATCCACAAATGTTCTACTAACACCAATTCTATCAGCTTATGTTTGATACAATATTGAAAGGAATTGAAAGGTTCCTTGGAACCAGGAACCAGCCAGGGAGTCAGAAGGCACGCCGTTTTCCTGAGATGCCCCGATCCGAGCAGATCTGAGAGATTAAAATCGTTACCAAAAAACTGGGACGCCGTGTCTCTGTGATTACTGTTTTGGTTACTAATCTGTCTAATTCCAGGTCTTAACCTGAACTGGTTAGGTTTATTGCATCTCACTTGTACATCATTGTAAGTGTCAACAAAGTAGAAAGTCTATCTATACCCAAAATAACAATAACATAAGCAAGGTATCAGGATATATTTTTAATAAAGGTTGGTTGAAATCACAGGCAACTTACTCCAAAATCGCTAATTTCACCTAACAAACTGAGACTTTCACACCACAGAACCACAAACAAGCAAGTTTAATCACGTTAAACACGTCTCTGATGGTGATGCGTCCCACAGGACCTGACCTTCTGACCTCCGGAAACGAGACGCAACCTAAACATGGGAGTATGTTGTTCAGGTTGAAATTATACAGCAGACAGAAAATGTTTCGAAGTGACATCAACACGTGACAGCGTATTTTCCCCGTGATTCCTGTCTACATGATTCGGCTCGGCCCGATTCTACGGTTACGGTTCGGACTAAGCGTGTTGAACAGGAGCTTATATTTTTCAACTACTATTTCCAGAAATTTTAGGACTCCAAAAAGTGTAGTGTGTCAGGTGACCAACATTTTCCTTGTGATTTTTAGTGAAAAAAAAATACAACAATATGAGAAGGTTACTCCGTGATCAGGCCTTCGGGAACAACGAGGGTCGATTTTGCCAAACCGACTCTGACAGGCAAAAATATTAAAATAAAACCGCAGCGCTGGCTTCGTGTCGTACGAGGTACAAAAACAGAACTCAGATCCAGAAGATCTGAAAGTAAGCGAAGGCATTTTGGCGGTTTAGAACCTTTTACGGTGATAGAGAACATTTCCTCTGGCGGAGTTTAGGACTCTCAGGACTGAGCGTTTTCCTAATGGAGGAATAAATTAACACTTAAATTGAGCTGAAGTATGTAACACGGCAAGGTGACAACAGATCTGGAATCAAGAGGTATATAATTACGTAATAAATCACACACTTTGGGAGCATTTTAACTTTTGGAGTTAATATGCAATATGGAAAAATAGAAGCTTATACTGGTGACAGAGGAAGATTTTTCCAACTGAGTTCCTGAGATCCCTTAATGAAACTGTAATATATAATGTAATATATATATATACATACACATTATACATAATAGATAACATAACCAAATGTTGACTTTTAGGCTTAAACTTTGGACAGAAAGTGTTAAAAACACATTTATAGTCTTCGCATGGGTGGTAAAAACTCTGATCCACGGTTCTGACATTCGCCAGCAAATTACACATGACTTTATAATCCTATAAATGTCAGCTAGGAAGAATTCTGAATCAAAACCCAACAGTAAATTTAACAAGAGGAAAATTACAGCCATCTAAAATTAGGAAATATAAGGAAAAAAATGAATATATACAGTGTTTCACTGTGGTAATCAGTTTAACAACAAAGCGAGAGAAGGAAATAAGAGATAATAACAATCTGGCAAATCTTAATCGTATCTTTGAACCAAATCTCAAAGTTGCATTTTTTTTCTCGTAACTTTTTGTTTTTGTCTTAATAACATCCGGTGAGGATGTAAAAGTGTATAGCTGCAATAAGGCAAATAACAACACAAGCGTATACAAATAAGTAACTATAAGTGTATACAAAGTACAACATAACACTCTTTAATGAATTCAGTGTAATAGATTGTAATCATTGAGAGGTAGTTGTGGTATAACAGGAATAAAACACAGAGACGTTTTGCTATTAATTATTGCTAATAACTTTGCTATTAAACAGTAACTCTAATTCATCATGTCACTCTGTCATTGATTATTTTCCTCATACAACACTCCAGTGTTTTATTCATTTCACACTACCACAATCTGCTAACAATTATATTTGTTTTTGTTCATTACAGAACGACAAGTGATATATTTTATCCGTTTTTTGTTACGTTTAAAGTTGTGCGACATCCAAGAACGAGGCTCTGATCTTTTCTTCACCGTCACTGTCTATCAGGAATCCAGCAGTGGATGGATTAAAAACAACGCTGCAGCACACGGACTTGAAATCCGAACATGTTTGGATGATGAACGCAGTCCAACTGGAAGGTTATGAAACCGAACAGTACTTACTAATACGCTCTCTGACTTTATGCCACTCTTTAGAATGCCAAAAAGTTGAAAAAAATCGAAACAGTGAAATGGCAACGTGACAACGGAGAGCCATTAGAGCAGTTTAGATTTGTCAGGGTTGTGCAGAGAAGCATGAAATCTGGAGCAGGCTGTGACACTGTTCTGGGGTCAGTTCGAAACGCCTCCCACAATCCTTACGAGCTTTATTTTTTGTCGGTTCATCAGTCACCCTTCTGTTCCAGCTGTGTTATGACACCCGGGGTGTAGTGGACATGGAGACACGGTGTATGTGGACGCGCTCCAAAACCGTCTGCAACCTGCGTCTAGGTTCAGTCCCGGCCAAGGCAGCGACATCTGCTTCTCTTCAGCGAAGCCCAGATTCCTCGGACTGCCACTGGCAACCACTTTCCCCAAAAACACACTCCAGTCCAGGCGCGAGTTAGAAATCATGCAATTTACCAAATGTTAAAAATAGGAGCACATGCAGAGCGGGGGACGAGTGTGTTTTTCAGCTGATAAAAGAAAATAACTGGAGTTTGTTCTCCCTGTAATGACAGAGCGTGTTATTATACAACTGAATCACAGGCGTTCTTTATTGGGCTCATTATTTTTAATCAGACTTCTATTTATTTGAGACCCAGAATGCTGATTTGTTGTTTTTGGCTGTCATGTCTGTTTCAGGTTGATTACACATCACATGCTAACCCTGCGGTCATGCTAACAAGAGATATGACACTTGTATCACTTGTAGATCGTCTCTAGAGGGCGTGGAGGGTCTGTCCAACATTTTTACTGAGAAAGAGTATTAGCTAAAATGTACACATGATTTACTACACAATACAATTCATTTGTCTTAGACAACATAGTTAAAATGAACTCTAGTATTTTAATAGGTGGGGAAAAGTGTGCTTATTGTCTGCTTCATGTAAGATATTTTCCAGACTTCATTTTAGCTAACTGCACTGCTTTTTTTTTTTCATCAGAACTTCGTCTCTGTACGCATTTAATGAGAGGTCATATACACTGAAGTACCAGAAAAACAGTTGTAGCAATTAATCCTTGGTAGGGCCCCTACGGGATCTTTTGGACGGAATGTTGCACAGTCCTTACGCTGATGTTTGTTGAGGCCCCAACATTGAATTCTGATGTTATGCTGATGTGATGCTCACGTTTATGGCCACATTGCTGTCGTAAGTTCGAGGTTTTGCCGGAATTCTTGCAGTCACGGTTCACCCTTGAAACGCTTATAGGTGAAAATCCAAACTTTACTTCTACCTCCGAAATGCTATGACCCATCTCACGAGCTCCAACTATTAAGATGTGTTGAAAACTCGTGATAACTTGCCATTCTCATGGCAGAAACAGCTCTAGAAGCTTCCATAGATGTCTATAGCTTTATATACACACTGACGGAACCAACCAATGACGTGCATAGGTGGTGTTGCTGTTGTTTTTGCATAGGATCTTGTACCAGTTTTTCTGGTGCTTCAGTAAACATATATATAAATTTCTTGAGTTAGGATGTAAATATGAATTAGCAAGTTGTAAGATTTGTGATTTGTGGCTTTATTCCATCACATTATACCTAATTTGCTAAAATCGAGACTCTACAACAGCAGTGTGGCCATAAACGTGAGCAGCATCTGCTGGCGAGAATCATTTCACGTGATAGACGTGTAACACTGCCTCAAGTAACATCAGAATTCAATGCGGGGGCCTCGACAAACATCAGCGTGAGGACTGTGCAACATTCCCTCCAAGATCCCGTGGGGGACCTACCAAGGATTAACATGCTAGTGTGAGCAGACGTTAAGACGAACAACTCAGTTTTGTTACAGCATACAGCTATAAACAGTCGCTCCCTCAAAAGCATGTCACAAACCAAAACTCCTCTGTCCTGATTATGTTCTGAATCTCTGTGTGTCTCCACACATCCGCCTCTTGTCATCGGTTTACCTCCATATTGTGTTATGATTGCACTCACCTGTTTCCTGTTTTCCTGACACTAATTATCACCTGATTAGTCTGCTGCAATGTACTGTACTCGGAAGACACGACCTCCAACATGGAAAAGTGCAGCGGAATGGTCATTTAACCCGGAATTCCAGGTCAGGAACTTGGGCAACATCTGCCATATTCAAGTTCTCTGACATACACACACCGGACATCACAACAACACACAGTCAGTGTTAAGCAGATTTCCCTTTGCATTAACATCTACTTGAATTTATTTGTAGCTTTTCTGTTACGAAAAGGTGTTTTAACAGCTTTGTAAGTTTAGATTTGTAACGTTCTGCTGATTTCAGCCTGGTTGTATGAGTATTTTTATGGGCAAAGATGAAGAAGACAGTTGAAACATGTGGGTCGTATTATTAGAACCGCAGCAGTGCTGGCACTGATATAGTTCTCGTCAAAGTTTTTGTTTCCCGTCTTCTTTTTCTTTCGTTTTTTCCTCAATATTTGGGCGATGAAATGTCTCCACATGTCTGATACAGAATATATGGTTTGTGTCTGTAGGTGTGTGTTGCCATTTGTGTTAGCGTCCCTGAAGTGGCAGAGGCTCAAAGCACTTTTTGGGCAATAGCTCGAAAACCTTTATGTTTTGCCTAAAATTTAAAACTTTTTATGGCCTCTAGGAGGCACATTATATTCCCCTAGCTCATTATTATTCATTTGTGAAGTAGCACCGCCTAGTGAATAATGTTCAAAGCAAAAATCTTGCAATTCACTAGACAATATCTTGGGATGTCAAGACTCAAACTTTATGAAATTTCACACAGTGGGTCACCACAACATTCTTTAGACACCCACCAAATTTCATGAAATTGTGTCCATAGGGGGTGCCACAGTGCAACTGAAATATTCCATTTCACTTCATTTTCTCACTTTATGCGGCAGTCATGTTATACACCACTGCACGGTACATCTAGTTAATCTGTTTATTAAATTCAGAAACAGGCGTACAAATATGACCTTGTGTTGGGGTTCCATATTTTCCAGAGAGGTGGAGTGCAGGAATGCTTTTAGATCAGAACTCAGGAAAACCTATTTGTGACGTTCTGAATTTAGACCGGACTGCAGCATTAAAGCCTTATCTGTTGGTCCTGGTTTTGTTGTTGATTATGGATTATCTTTTTGTGCTTCGATCCCATGATGATGATGATGATGATGATGATGATGATGATGATTTCTTCTGGTTTGTCCATAATAAACGACATGCTGAGTTTCCTCCTGTTTTTACTCACTGCACATTACAATAACAGGAACTAACTCCAAACAGATTAAAAAGTGCAACATGTTGGTCTCTAAAGAATAAAAACTGTAATCAAATTGTTGTGACCTGAAAGTAATTAAACACTTTTGGACGTGCGCAGCAGATGACACGTTTTTCAGGCTCTCGTCGTAATAAGCAAATGTGTTATTATACAACTTGACAACTCCTGATCATTTTCCATCTCCTGTCTGGAAAAATCACCGCTGGAGCTCTTTATTGGTCTCATTATTTTGAAATCGACGTTGAGACCCAGATTTTTGGCTGCCGTGTATTTTTAAGGTAAAACGCTCGATTAGACGCCAAACCACAGGTCATTTCTCCTGAGTCACAATCAAGTGGCTGTTATCTAAACAGTGCATGAAAGGTCACTGAAAACGTGAAACAGTGCACTAAGAGCGTCTAACATCCTGCACCGCTGCCAGAGTGCACGAGCAGACAGTCCCCGGGTGCGCCGTGAGCGTTAGAGATCGTTCTTATGATTAGCAAACACCAGGAACTCATGTTGTTGAGGCTCATATTTAAAACAGAAAGAGGTGGATTACAATGCTCATTATGTGCAGCTAAAGACGTGTTCGTTCGTATCCTGACCTGCTGCTTGAACGCTCGGATTAAAACCACAGCTTCCACTGGCCAAGCTAACAGGCCTAAACAGCTAGCGCTCCATCTGGCATGAAACAAAGCAAAGTGCTGGTGAAAATTAACTCCTTAAGAATGCTACTGGAACAACCACACCGGCTCCAGCTTGTTATTTTTATATGCTTTAATGCTGTGCTTATTGCTAGCAACAGTTATAATTAGCATGTGTTATATATCGATCTATTGATATATACATTAAAGCTTTAATAAACACTGACTTTTTTCTTTTTTTTCTTTTATTTAAATGTAATAATTTATTTTTTTGTATTTAATTTATTCATTCAGATTTTTATTTTACGTAGTTTTCAGAATTTCTTTCTTTTTGTAAGGACAACAGTACATCTAGTAAATGTCACATTTTCCTACATTTGATTTATGTTTATGAATTTATTTGTAATGATATTTAACATAAAATAGCTTATTATAGAGTTATGCATCTTTGCTATGATCTTTTTTTTAATAATTTAAGACACCTCATGTGTGTTTGCAAGACATGAATGGTTAATACTTATTTACTAATTTAATACTGGTTATTTTTCCTGCTACTACCGCTCCTAGCATTTATTTAAGTTTTGAAAAATCGAATAAATATGATGTGCTTTCAGCTTTTTCTTTAAGTGTAACTGTTTTTCATTAAATATATCAGCTTACTCTGAGTAATCATAAACCACTTTCCCAAGTAAACGCATTAAAGTCCCTTAAGTGAACATGCAGCAACTGAGGTTGCCAGGTATTCAAATGTAATTATGTTTTATGTATAAAAAAAAACATACACTCTTAAGGAATATAAATGAACCTGTTTAAAATGGGTCACTGAGTTTATATATAATATCTGGCTGCAATTCAATCACGTTTTTTTTAAAAAACAAATGAAATATACAACGCACCTCGACTTCCTATGTACACACATATTTATCATGTTTTATCACGTTGTAGTTGTAGTCTGCCAACTTTCTCCTGGCAGGAAGACAAAAAAAAACCCAGAAAGACCTGCAGACGAACTCTGTAATAACATCTGAACTGTGGGACATAATGAAGAGCTTTAATACTAGCAACAGTTACCAAAAACACCGCGGTCTGTGAGCTGTTACGTTATTGTGCAATACGTCAGTACGATGTTTAAGCCGTCAGCCTCGCGTCTTTCCCACAACGATACAACGTAGAGACCGTGACGAAACCTGGACACCCGTAAAGAGCAACAAACCACAGAGTTATAGAGAATATAAAGATGGCTGAACACCAGGACTTTTTAAAACAGTGGGGTGGAGGAATTGTAAAGAAACCACACACTGTAAAGCTGCTTCAAATCGATGCCATTTTCATGTCGAATGACTTTACTTGGGCAGCAGATCATTTTAAAGATATATAAGCATAGAAGGTGGAGTTGTCTTCACTTCACAGCAGCATCAAACACTCAGGAGGATTTACAGTACAACCCCGGAGAGATTTATGTGACTAAGCGGATATGTCCACACATTTCTTATGCTTGTTCTCCAGAGCTGCAGTGAAGCACAAGTTCTCCTGCTGGGTCATTACTAAACCAGCAGGTTTCATTAAATATATTTCTAATAATGTCCCTGACATTTATTAACAATTACTCTAACACCACTCTAACACATGAAGTGTTTTATTCCTCTTATAAAACAGCATTTTCGGCTGCAAGGGGTAAACGTCCATTACCCCTTTGACTGTCTCTTGAACTTGATAAGACAAAAAACAAACAAACAATCAAACAAACAAGCAAATAACACAGCATGTTGTTATAGAGAAACTGCAAAAAACAACCCTTGTCTTAATATAAACCTGAGATTTCCAGCTGCACTGCTGTCAAAAAAACACTGCAACCAACACCACTACACGTGGAAAAAAAGAAAGTACACCCTGCTTCAATTTTATATCTTACGTGAAAACAAGACACACCAGATTTGTAATTCTGTACCAGAAAAACTGGTATAACAGTTATTCCTTGGTAGGTCCCCCACAGGATCTTGGAGAGAACGTTGCACAGTTCTCACTCTGATGTTTGTTGAGGCTCCAGCATTGAATTCCGATGTTACTTGAGGCAGCATTGCACGTCTATCACGTGAAACGATTCTCACCAGTCGACACTGGTCACGTTCACGGCCACGCCAGTCAGAGTGTTTTTACGGCTGCGCTGCTGTCGTAAGTTCGAGGTTTTGGCAGTATTCTTGTAGTCACGGTTCACCCTTGAAACATTCATACGTGAAAATCAAAACTTTGCTTCTACCTCCAAAATGCTATGATTCATCTCACGAGGTTGCTGTGGATTTTGGATAGGTTTTCTGGTACTTCAGTGTATATATAAGTAAATGTTTTCTGTAAGAGTTTATCAATCTCTCATATTGTTCTGGCAAAATTTTGGCCCATTCTTTCTTACAGCACGACTGTAGCTGGACATCTGACCACCACACCTATATGTGCTTCTTTCCCAAACTGATGGAAGCACATGATTGACGTCAACCTCACTGAACACCTTTAGGATGAACTGGAACTGAAGCCTCCTCACCGTCCCAACATGAAAAGTGGAGCTTATTATAACACCACAAGGAGAATAAATCTTGAATGAGATGTTCACTGGGCACAGATGCGTGTGATGATCACATAGATGGTACACATAGAACTTCTGGCCATATTGAGCATCTTAGAGCAAAATGCAAACCTCAAGCAACATTCTTCTCTGAGGCTTGAATGCAAAAACCAAAACAATAAGAAGCAGAGATTATAAATCACACACAATTCTGCCCGAAGGTTTTGCTCCTGGTTATCTATAGCTAATGCAACTCTAAATTTTAAACGTGACACTGCTTTTGTGTAACTTTTTTTTTATCGTGGTTACACAATCTGTATTTAATCAAACTGAGAAATGCATTTGGGTTTTATACTCTGTAAGTCATTTGTGTTTCTGGATATACTTTTTTAAAAATCATGGCTGTAAATAATACTGAAATCTTGCTCGGCGTTTTATTGGACACTGTTCAGGTCACATTTTGTTCTGAAATAGAAAGTATTTCATTTCTGTAGTTCATTACATAAAACTGTTCATCATTTCTCTCTGACCCACTTTTGCCCCACACTGCAAAATGAAAAAAAATGGAAATGATTAAACTCCCACCAAACTTCACCCACAAAACATCTTTTTCTCCAAAAATTAAACAGTCTAATCCATGATAATCTTGTTTTCATTAAGAATTTCGTTGAGAATCTGGAGCCTTTTCTAAGTTCTGCACTGATTATTTTCTGCACTGGTCCTTTGGGGAGGTTGAACCTCTGATGATGGATGTTAAATGGTAAACCTTTATTTACCAGCCCAATGCCCTGATGTGTTTTACAGTAGAGACCTGGCTGTGATGGAGCACACGAGTTCCAGATCCAACACATAAAAATCCACATAACGCCAACTGACAGAAATTACAGTACGGCAATAATGTGGTTAGGGGAAAAATGTGGCTTTGTCTCCAAAAAAGATGGCGTGGGTTTGCGCTTTCATTTGAAAGCAGGGCAGTGTTGGGTTTACTCATTTGAGAAGAGGTTGTTGTTGAAGATGGTTTAACTCATCTAAATAAAGGTTGGTGTTGATGATAATGGTGTTGATGATGATGGTGTTGGTTTGCTTATCTGAGAAGAGTATGGTGTTGAAGATGGTGTTGGTTTAACTTATCTAGATAGAGGATGGTGTTGATCATGGTGGTGTTGATGCTGTTGGTTTAACTCATCTAAATAGAGGATAGTTTTGGTGAGGATGGTGTTGAATATGGTGTTGGTGTAACTCATCTAAAAAGAGGATGGTGTTTGTGATGGTGGTGTTGGTGATGATGTTGTTGGTGATGATGTTGTTGGTTTAACTCATCTAAATAGAGGATGGTGTTGATGGTGGTGTTGGTGATGGTGTTGGTGATGATGGTGTTGGTTTAACTCATCTAAATAGAGGATGGTTTTGGTGATGATAGTGTTGGTGATGATGATGTTGTTGGTGATGATGGTGTTGGTTTAACTAATTTAAATAGAGGATGGTTTTGATGATGATGGCGTTGGTGATGGTGTTGATGGTGTTGGTGATGATGGTGTTGATGAGGGTGTTTATTATAATAGTGTTGGTTTTACTTATCTGAGAAGAGTATGGTGTTGAAGATGGTGTTGGTTTAACTCATCTAAATAAAGGATGGTGTTGATGATAATGGGGTTGATGATGTTGCTGTTGGTTTAACTAATCTAAATAGAGAATGGTGTTGATGATGATGGTGTTGATGGTGGTGTTGATGATGATGGTGTTGATGACAGTGTTGGTGATGATGGTGTTGGTGATGGTGTTTTTGATGATGGTGTTGGTGATGATGGTGTTGGTTTTACCCATTTGTTGTTCTTGTTGATTGGGTTAATGATGTTAATATTGGTGTTGATTTGTGTGATGATGTTGGCTTTACCCATCCAGGTGTTGGGCTGTTAAGGTGTTGATGGTGGTGTTGGTTTAAGTTTATTTGAAGCAGATGATGTTGAAAAATGGTGTTGGTTTCTGTGATAGTGTTCATTGAACTCTTCGGATGGAGTGTACAGTGCTGAAGATGGTGTTTGTTAGTGTTCTCCTTTCAGGTGATGGTGTCGATGGTTTTTAACTTTCCACCCACGATCATGTTTCAGGTTAAAACATTATTAGCTTCTTTTAAAATCAGGATATTACAAAATGCTGCTTGGAGCTCTGGAGTAGATCATGGTACACATCCATCACTGAGGAATCCAGCTGGAAGAAAACAAAATAACAACACATCCAGCACATCCAACGCATCCTCTCCTCCCACACACAAACATGGCAGACCCCCTGGAACACAACCTCTCACTCAGGAAGTGGGAGAAATTCATCTTTGGGCTACAACGACTGCTTCAACAACAACAACAACAGCAAAAACCCAGCAGTGATAACCGAAGTGCTTGGCCTTTCCTTCAGTGCACTGACTTTCTCAATGGCAGAAGCTCATCAGTCAAGCTTTGTGGTGTTCACTTTGTGGAACAGAAAGCACTTTACTGCTTATCAACACCAGCTAATGATGATGAGGAAACACAACACCAAACGAGGGTCTGACCTAACGTCAAGTGATGATATACAGAGACACAAATAATCTGTTCTAGGAATCTGGCACTTTTATTTAGGAAAGGATGTCGTCTCTACACAGCAGAGGAATTTTACAAGTTCACATACACTCCATGATTTCTCAGAAGCCATCAGGTACGAGGCCTCCAGTGCTGCACGTGGCACTGCACAAAATGAATGACAATAGGAGGAAGATTTCCCAACAGCATAAACTATGGTGAGTTTTGGAAATACATCAACAAATGACAGAACGTGAGTAAAAGGAAGAACATTTTAAGACTCCTGGCAGAATGTGAGACTGTTGTAATAAATAAACCAAGGGATGAAGATGATGATGCTTGGGCACATGGTGGGTTCATCGAGTGCACAGCACAGTCAGCACGTAATACTGTAAATAATAAACTATTTTTTAATTTCATTGTCATTTTCTGCTACATGCCTTCTATGTGATGTATGAAAGGTGCTAAAAAGATAAATAGAGAAAGTAAGAAATGTAGAAATGTAATATTAATTCTGAAAATAAATCATTCTAAAAAACCATATAATTATAAATAACGATAACATAAACTAGACACTGTACAGCACTGCATAATATGACCGAAAGACCAAGAATTAAGTGAAATTAAATGTGTCGAGTGCGGTGCCCCCTATGGATGAAATTTTATGAAATTTGGTGCACATCTAAAGAATGTCGTAGTGATGCAGGATGTGAAATTTCATGAAATTTGAGTCTTTACATCCAGAGATATTAGCTAGAAATGTGCTTTGAACATTATTGACAAGTTGGCGCTACTTCACAAATGAATGGCAGTGAGCTAGGGGATTTGTAACACACCTCCTAGAGGCCATAAAAAGTTCATCATTACAGGCAAAACATTAAGGATTTTGAGCTATTGGCCCAAAGGTGATTTGAGCCTCCCACACTTCAGGGGGCGCTAACATGAAGGGTAATACACACCTAGAGACGCAAGCCTTATGATATGATATCATCCACCAAATAGAAGAAGAGAAAAGGAAAGAAAGAAGAGAAAAAGAAAAAAAAATGTTAAGATCTATATGACAACATCTATATGAGCACTGCTTCAGCAGGCATAATAAGGATAATAATTAAGATGAAATTGTCACAACGAGTTTGATCCTATACAGTATATTATAAAAAATAGAAGTTTCGCAAAATTCAGCTTTGCTTTTTTAAAATGTTTTTTATGTTTACTACTGTGTTACTGCTGCAGTTTGTTGGTAAATCTATAAATTCTGATACACATCATGTATCAGAGAAACATCCTTAAATACCATAATAAGACATTTTCGTCATGTCGTCCTCCCACAGCAGTTCATTTACAACATCATGTAAACTTTAAATGAAACCCAGCCGCAGGGAGACACAAGATGATGTCCATTTATTTAGCTTTTCACCAGGTCTTGGTTCACTTGAGTGTTTCAAAAGAGTGAAAAATTTCATATAAAATTAAATCCAGTCTTCCAAACCCCTGGTGCTTTCCCTGGTTTATAATGCAGCAGAAATAGTGTTGCTAAATTTAAAGCAAATGAAATAAATAAAAAAATACCATCCAGACCTTTTTAAGCGTAGTTTTGCGTAATATGTTGCAATGTTCTGCTGTGAATTAAAGAAAGTTGGGTTTGATTTTTTCATTCCTGACCTTTATGCTTTTAGGCTTTGTATTTTTATTTCCTAATAACTCGCCACACAAAACATTGTGGTTTCTGTCTCTCTCTTCTGTCCTTAGGGTAAATATTTTTTGAAAACCCACACATTTTATATATTTAACATCCTATTTTTTAACTGCAGGCCTCTGTGTTACTGTTCAGGACAAGACTTTTCAGATTACAGTTGAGTCTGTCGCTCTGTGGATGTTCCACAACATTAAAAGTGAAGAGAAACAAATTAAAAAGTGTGACATTTCATTCTTTAATAAAAAAAATCTGAACTGTTGGTAAATTGCTGTGGTTTAAAAGGAGTTAAACACTTTAGAGCACACTTTTTAGAGAAAATAATCAACTTCAGGGTCATAACAGTAACTCAGCTTCATCACATTCTGCTGCATCGTTGATTGTTTTCCTACAACAGCACGACACTTAGAGTGTTATCCCTTACAATGTGCCAATGTGTGTTAAAGAACTTAAATTAAACAAAAAAAACCAGT
Organism: Scorpiodoras heckelii; assembly: GCA_028566435.1. Lineage (NCBI taxonomy): Eukaryota > Metazoa > Chordata > Actinopteri > Siluriformes > Doradidae > Scorpiodoras > Scorpiodoras heckelii. The sequence continues at coordinate 8,036,738 of JAOVVH010000026.1, read as the reverse complement.
AAATCATAGTTATGCTAATCTGTCGTATATTGTTATATCATTATTTTAAAAAAATCTTTAAAAATTATGCATTTTGCAGTTCCATTTCTGTAACAAAGCCATATCCGATCTCTGGATTCAGGCTTTGACTCTTTGAGCTATTGACCTTTGACCTCTGAACAGCACAGGGAGCTGTTACATGGAGGATGAGAAAGAACAGACTGCTGTTTCCCCGATCACACCAATTACTGTGCTCATTAACAGCTGTTCAGAGGAACTCTGTGATTTATGGGGGTTAAAAAAAACTACAACATCCAGAACAGAACAGAATGGTGCAGACTTCACAGGAACAAGGAGGTCAGGTAGCCTCAGACAGCATGATGTCATAGACTAATTTGCATATTCGTTGATTCTACATGATCATCTGCAAATCAAAACGTTAAATGAAGAAGGATGATTTTCTGAAGATGCTCAGAATAGAATAGAATAGAATAGAATAGAATTTGATGTTATAGATGTACAGGAAGAAATAAGTTTTTGTTACAGCATCACAAATTATTTATGTATTTATAAAATTCTATAATTTTTACCATGAAATAGTCATACTTTCTGTCTGATAACTGTCTGTCTGATTACTGTCTGTCTCTCAGTCTGATAACTCACTGTATCTCTGACAAGCATCTGTCTGTCTCTGTCTGAAACTGTCCATCTGATAACTGTCTGTCTGATAATTTTCTGTCTGTCTCTGTCTGTCTGATAACTGCATGTCTGTCTGATAACTGTCTGTCTGATAACTGAATGTCTGTCTTATAACCGCCTGTCTGATAACTGTCTGTCTGATAACTGCATGTCTGTCTGATATCTGTCTGTCTGTTAACTGCATATCTGTCTGATAACTGTCTGTCTGATAACTGTCTGTCTGATAACTGTCTGTCTGTTAACTGCATATCTGTCTGATAACTGTCTGTCTGATAACTGCATGTCTGTCTGATAACTGTCTGTCTGATAACTGTCTGTCCGATAACTGCCTGTCTGTCTGTCTCTGTCTGTTACATAAATGTCTGACTGATAACGGCATGTCTGTCTGTCTCGGTCTGCTACATGAATGTCTGTCTGATAACTGCCTGTCTAATGTCTGTCTCTCTGCCTGCTAATTTTCTGTCTGTCTCTCAGCCTGATAACTCTGTAGGGTAACTTTTTATCTGTTGGTCTGTTATCTGTCTGTCTGATAATTGTCTTTCTGTCTGCCTCCTTTTCTGTCTGGATGTCTCTCTTCCTATTTATCTGTCTATCTGCCTTTCTCACTGTATGATAACTACCTGTCTGTCTGATGACGTCTTTCTTTCTCTCTTTTGATCAATCTGTTTATCTTTTTGATCTGTTGGTCTGTCTGTCTCTCTATATTTGATCTATCTCTCTATTCCCTTTGTTTATCTATTTGTCTCAGACCAATATCCATCTGTCTCTCTGTCTGACAAATGTCTGTCTGATGTCTGTCTATGTCTAATAAATGTCTCTCTGTCTATCAGCGTGATAACTGTCTGTCTGTCTCTCTGTCTTTCTGTCAGTCTGCCCCCACTATGACCTTTGACCCCTGTGCCCCAGAATTTCTCAGATTCTTTACTGCAGCTTTGTACAGAAGAGTTTGAAAAGTTTTTTTTCCCCACTTTTCCATGCCCCCACTGAGGCCCTTTATCTGCTCCTCCACAGAAAAAAATATAAATATAAAATCCTCTTCCAGGCAGCAGCTTGGCGCTCTAACCTATTTCTCCAGAAACATTCTGACAGGAATGTGCTGAAACACAAGGTGTGTTTTATCACTGGCACCATTTTCATCGCTGCTTATCAGCTGAGTCATCTGCACTCTCGCTACACACCATTTCAGCTCCACCAGAGGTTGTGAAATGATTTAGGTGTTCGCTCCATTCTTCTGATTCCTCTGAGATGATTCCCTGCTTACATGGTCATTCAACTTCTCTCTCTCTCTCTCTCTCTCTCTCTCTCTCTCTCTCTCAGTCACTAACCCTGAGTGGAGGAGTACAGGAGGGTTTTTTGTGGATATCTATTAACACTGGGGTAAACCGGACGAAAAAGGGAGGCAGTCGATTACACAACAGCATAATAAATACCAGCAGGATGAGAAGCCTCTAAATTATAAACTGAGTGTGTTAGCATTATCAGACAGACATCAGACAATTATCAGACAGAAACACATAGACAGTTACTAGACACATAAAGAGACATCAGACTGACTGTTATCAGACAGAGAAACACAAATGGTTATTACACAGGTAAAGAGACATACAGTTATCAAACAGATATCACACAGAGGAACACAGAGACAATTATTATACAGACAAAGAGACAGACAGTTATCAAACAAATATCAGGCAGACAGTTATCAGACAGATAAAGACAAATATCAGACAGACAGTTATCAGATAATGAAATACAGACCGGTATTAGACAGATATCAGACAGACAGTTATCAGATAATGAAATACAGACAGTTATTAGACAGATATCAGACAGACACTTATCAGACAGACATCAGACAGACAGTTATCAGACAGAGAAACACACAGACAGTTGTCAGACAGATAAAGAGACATAAAGATATCAGACAGACAGGTATCACACAGAGAAACACCCAGACAGTTGTCAGGTAAAATGACAGACAGTTATCAGACAGATAAAGAGACATACAGTTATTAGACAGACATCAGACAGTTATCAGACAGAGAAATGCATAGATGTTTATTAGACAGATAAAGAGACAGACAGTTATTAGATAGATAAAGAGTTATCAGACAGACAAACAGAAAGACAGGCAGTTATCAGACAGAGACACAGGCAGACAGAGAGACACATTTTGAGAGAAACAGACAGCTATTAGACAGTCAGACAGAGAGTAGTCAGACAGTTACGAGAGTCAGACAGACAGTTATGAGAGTCAGACAGACAGTTTTAAGAGAGTTCAGACAGACAGGTAAGAGAGTCAAACAGACAGTTATGAGAATGTCAGACAGACACTAATAAGAGTCAGACAGACAGCTATGAGAGAGTCAGACAGTTATGAGAATCAGACAGACAGTTAAGAGTCAGACAGACAGTAATAAGAGTCAGACATACAGATAAGAGAGATTCAGACTGACAGTTATGAGGGAGTGAGACAGTAATGCGTCAGACAGACAATAATGACAGAGTCAGACAGAGGGTTATGAGAGTCACACAGACAGTTATGAGAGAGTCAGACAGACAGTTATGAGGGAGACAGACAGACAGTTATGAGAGAGTGAGACAGTAGAGTCAGGCAGACAGTTAAGAGAGAGTGAGACAGCAATGAATCAGACAGACAGTTATGAGAGAGTGAGACAGTAATGAGTCAGACAGGCAGTTATGATAGAGTGAGACAGTAATGAGTCAGTAGACAGTTATAAGAGAGTGAGACAGACCGTTATTAGAGAGTGAGACAGTAGTCAGACAGACAGTTATGACAGAATGAGACAGTAATGAATCAGACAGACAGTTATGAGAGTGCGACAGTAGAGTCAGACAGACGGTTATGAGAGAGTGAGACAGTAGAGTCAGACAGACAGTTATGAGAGAATGAGACATTAATGAGTCAGACAGGCAGTTATGAAAGAGTGAGACAGTAATGAGTCAGACAGACAGTAATGAATTAGACAGACAGTTATGAGAGAATGCAACAGTAGAGTCAGACAGACAATTATGAGAGAGTGAGACAGTAATGAGTCACACAGTCTAATCATTGTCTGTCTGACTCATTACTCTCTCACTCTCTCATCACTGTCTGTGTGACTCATAACTGTCTCACTCTGTCATCACTGTCTGTCTGTCTCATTACTCTCTCACTCTCTCATCACTGTCTGTCTGTCTCATTACTGTCTCACTCTCTCCTCACTGTCTGTCTGACTCATTACTGTCTGTGTGACTCATTACTGTCTCACTCTCTCCTAAC
>JAOVVH010000026.1:8017238-8030330 GCA_028566435.1 Scorpiodoras heckelii | reverse complement strand
AATAATATCTCATTTTTAAATATCCGTAATTTATTATTTAATAATATCTAGTACATTTTAAAATATAATATTTTGGAAATTAATCAATAAAAAGCCTTTTATAATAAATATTATAGATATTATTATTATTACATATTATTTCATAATATATTATTATTATTAAATATTTTAATTTATCTTTAATAACATTATATATTTTATAATGTATAATTAAATGATAATCAATAAATTATTTAATAATAAATGTTATATATATATTATTATTAGATATTGTTTAATAATATCTAATACATTTTATAATATAATATTTTTAAATTAATAAATAAAAACCTTTAATGATAAATATTATTTCATAATATATTATTATTAAATATATTTAATTTATCTTCAATAACATTATGTATTGTTATAATAAATAATAAATCATTTTATAATAAATACTATAAAAATCTCATAATTTTGGGCAAAAGTTAGCTAGTTAGCAAGAAGACAGTAAACACTCGTGCTGACGTCTCACTTACGTTATAGCAGCTATAAACAGTCGTTCCCTCACCAACCAGAAAAACACAAAATGTAAATTCTCTGTCATAAAGATGTTGAATCTGAGACTGGAGACTCCTTCCATAAGTGTTAAATAACATCGAACAGAATCCGTTTTTAATCAGTTTATGTTGAACATTTGTCGTGTACGTCTATGAGAATGAGCTGTTGCTATAGAAACAATTACACTTTAGAATTAATATTAATTAATATTAATATAAACCTGCAATTTGCACAACTGTACTGAGAAATTGTTTTTTTTTTCAAGCAAAGCAAAAACTTCAAAGCCTGTATCCATGTGTAAGAGTGTACGAGCAGTGGTGGAGGATTAGGCTGAGGAATGATGAAGCTTTTAGAAATTTGACTCTCCAGCACACAGGAGGACTTGGATAAAAGAAAACACCAGGCTGCAGTTTGTTTAAAATCAGACTGGATAACCAAAGCTCTTCTCTGGGAGGTAAATAAGTGGTCAGATGAAGTGCACGTGCAGGTTCTTCTCTCCCCTGGGAGGATCCAGAGTACAAATGTTGAAGATCCATAAAGCTGCTGGTGCTGCTGATGTTCCTCTGGGCATTCTTGTCTTTCTGCTGGAATTCTTCAGTTCTAAGACAGCTCAGTGTGCGTGTGCATCTGTTTGTGTGTGTGTGTGTGTGTGTGTGTGTGTGTGTGCGCGTGTGTGTGGGAGGTATAACACACTGCGAGAGGCCTCAAGAAATATCTGGAAACACAACAAAGCAACAACTGCACACGCCACAAATCAATTATGATGGACTGCTCCAGAACATGTTCAGACGGTCCACTGCTACAAGGTCCAGACGAGCCTTTGAGAACGTGATCAAAGGAAGAGCGCAGTCAAAGGGGTCATAATGTAAACAACGTTACACTCAACCCAAATATAGTCAATCAGCAGGGCTAATATTAGCTTCTAGCTGTCAGATTAGCGCTGTGCAAGCTGCTTGTCTAAATCATCACACCCTCACATCAGCGCTCAGAAACATGTTCCACTAGAGCAATGCCATAATACGACCTAAAGAACCTGAAAAAATGGATTTCCTCAACCATTTTTACTGGTGCCATGAAAACGAAACAAATATCTTCTGGATAATCTAAACCTTTATGGGTAGAAATGACTGTTCAATTGCTTTTGGCAAGGACAAACACATCAGTGCCATGCTGTTACAGAAAAAAATAATAATTTGTGGGTATGCCCTGAAGGGGTGGCACTTTAGGGCATTAGGGAGGGGTATGTCCTGAAGGGGCAGGGCTTTAGGGCATTAAGGGGGGTTATGCCCTGAAAGGGGCATGGCTTTAGGACATTAAGGAGGAGTATACCCTAAAGTGGTGGGGCTGAAGGTGGGTATAACAGTACTCTAGATCCAAAATGGAGGAAATGCTAATTGTAGTAGTGTGTGTAAGCATGGACGAGAGACTTCCTGTTACACAGTCAGTCTGGAGGTTGGATTAGATGGTAAATATCTTTCTTTTCAAACGGTTCATGGTTGGAGAGTGAGTGGGTTTGTTAGCAACTGAGTTGGCAAGCAAAGCAGATTCCAATAAATACCAATAAATTCCCAATATGCAAAACCTTTTGTATTCGTAGGATTTTGTTTCCTCTTCATGGCCCTGCTTCTCCGCCAAAGCAAAAGCAGAGCTAGTAGTGTTCTCCAATCTTTCTTCATTCTCACTGCAATATCGCTAGTCAAGGCTAAGATGAAAACTCACTGCAAAGCTGCTAACTTCACCAAAATGGATGACTGTACGCCCGGCCTCACCTTGGTCCCGCCTATTTCACAGAGTGGCGTGAACTGCAGATGTCTAATGTGAGCGTGGCTTAGCAGGCGTGAAAGTGTCCTTAGAGAATAAACAAACCCCCTTCCTGCACGACGATAACCCAGACACGGCGTTCATTCAGAACCAGATTTCTTCAGTGAAACGTCGTCCTCCAGTAAAAGACTCCAGGGCACAGGGTAATCTTTAGGTCTTACTACACAACACTAAACACAAATGTTCTGAGCACAGAAGAAGCCAAAATAGAGCCTCGTAAATAACAGACTTCAAGGAGAAAAGTGTTTCTGCACTCACACACACATGCCTGAGGCTTTTCTCAGGCAGACAGTCAGGGTCAGAGTCAGGCCGCTTTTCTGCAACTTTTAGCGAGGGTTATAACTGCAAACGTCAGAAACCCGCTGCAATGGGATGGAGTCCATGTGAAGACGAAATTACTTTATAATTCAGTGCAGCTCATCCTGTCGTATCTGCTGTTTTCATCTCGTCCAAAGAATGACGCGGTGTGATCGTGCGATAACATCGAGAGCCCTGTTGCTTAACTTTCCTCTAGTGTTCACCACTTAGCAATGTAGCAGACTGCAGCCTCGTTTCATTTTATACACTCCAAATGCACTCCAGGGAAAAACGGGGGCCAAGCAGGAAAAAAAAACAACGAACAACTAAAGACTGAAGCAGAATGCAACATAAGTTAAGAACTAACCCAAACGTTTCCCAAATGCTCCATAACATTACATATAACTATAAATGGATAAGAAGTACGGTGTCTTATTAATTAATTAATTAATTAATTACTTAATTAATCATTTAAAAGCTGTTTTATTCTTCTTATGCCACAGCAATTTGTCAACAATTACATTTTGTTATTACGTTTTATCCGCTTAATGATGTGGAACATCCAGGAAACCAGTTCATTAGTGTTTTCACTTACATTATAGCAGCTATAAACAGTCCTTCCGTCAGCAGAAATAAAAGACCTGAATAGTGAACATGTGGTTTATCAGAGCAGGGAACCGTAATGATGGTGATATATCGAAGAGCAGGCGGTGATGACAGCTTCACCACTGGAGAGAGCTTATAAACGAGCGTGTGTGTGCATGCACTAGAACGTTCAGCCCACACACTCCACCCGGGTTTATGATCGCACGCTTTGTTAAGATTATCTTAACTTCCTCATCATCACTTGGTGTCCCAGAGACTCCACTGCTGCTCCACGTACAGCAATCACGCTACTACTACTGTACTACATGTAATAAGATTTTACACTTAACCTACTTTTGTAACATTTTAAGTTCAATGAATAACATTTTCCTAAAAAAAAACTGTAGCTATTAAAAGGATTGAAGATGCAAAAACCTGTTTTGCCAAAATTTACACCTGGAAAAATTAATGACAAACCATGATGTGGGGCAGTGAAGCTCAGTGGTTACGTCACTGGACGGCTCACCAGAAGGTTGTGAGTTTGAATCCCACCACAACCAAGCTACTTCTGGGCCCCTGAGCAAGGCCCTTAACCCTCAAGTGCTTAGGTGTGTAAATGAGATAAATGTAAGTCACTCTGGATAACAGCGTCTGCCAAATGCCGTAAATGTAAATGATGACATCTATACCACGTAATAATAGTTTGAAAATTTCCAAAAATAGAAATGCATCCATGATAGGAGCTGTATTTATGTTTTGATTTTTTAACATCTGAGAAACACTGGTGAAAAAGGGCAATAAAGACAAATCAGAAAACGTCTTCAAGTCGAAAACCTGCGTATAATCAGTTATCGCTAAATTTAAAGAAAATAATTCATGAAACATAAAACGGATAAAACAGTTTTTATGTTCTTTGTTGTAAAATCCACAAACACAGAAAGTAAAAAATATAACAAACAGAATTATGTGGAAGTTGAATTATGAAAGGTGCCATTTATTGTTATTTATTTATTTATTCATTTTAATTAAACTCATTATTTTGCCATTATGACATATTTCCTTCTTGTTTTTGGTCCCTAAGATAAAAACATAGTTAGTTTAATGAGAGCTAGAAGTCCACTTGGAAAGCACAGACCTCCTTCAAGGCCACTAAGCAAGTTTTTTTCATGATGTTTACAAAAGGATCACGTACGGCCAACATTTCTTGCTGATCTCGCAAAAATAATACACCTTGCATCCACCTTGTGACTCAGAGCCACACGCTACAAACTTCAATCATGTTTCACGCCAATCGGCCCTGTAGATTTTCTGTAATCCTGCTAAAAGTCAAACCAACTTGGCGGAGGTAATCAGGGTTGTAGATGTAAGGTGGTTAAAACTGCACATTCCCAGACTTAACACTAAGAATCTAAGCAAACATTTATCCTGGGCTGAGACATAATATCAAAAAAGAAAAAATAAAAGGCAACAAAAAAGGAGAACTGTTTCTTTTTTTTCTCCGTTTTAAATAATTAAACTAAAGTCAGAAAACTGACATCCTTGTTTTGCCCAAAGACTGATATTTGTCAACTGATTCAGAAATTATTCTAGGTAATTAATGATAGCTAGATATTGCTAAATAACAAGAAGAAGTTATCATCTGGAGATAAAGAGACGGGGCAAAAACCTATATGTCCACATCTGTCTAGATTTTTGCAGACTTCAGACTTCACCGTCTTTTAAAACTCCCGTTTTGTTGCAGAGAGCTACAGACCAGCGCTAATCATTAAAGCGAGTATGTAACAATACGTCCAGCTGTCAGAGGTGGCTTAACTTCCTGCTGCGTCTGGATCCGCTTTGTCCTCTAGATTACACTTCCTGGCTCTTAATCCTTTACCTTCAACAAGTCACATTTCTCCATCAATTTGTGGGGTTTAGTCACTTTCAGAGCTACAGCTGGAGTAAAAAAAACCCGCTGAGATGGTGTTTTAACACCACTCGATCATCAGTAAGGTTTTGTTTTCATTATTCAGCAGATTGTTCAATGCCTCAAATGTGTCATATAGTAAATAATTTTTTCACACTTGTGTTTTTTCCCAGACTCTGTGCCATCTGCCCTGTGAGTTGTTCAAGTATGAAAGCTATTTTAAAGCCCTGGAGCAATCCACAGAACTGATCCCTGGTCCTTTTGAAACCTGGGAACGTGGCGGTGTGGGGCTCGCTTCCATCGAACCCTGGTGCGGTCTGCATCATGTGTGGAAGCTAAATGATCTTGGTGCTGCCTGCCAAGTGAAATGATTGATCCATCTTTTCAAGTTGCTTCCTGTTTCAGATTTGGTGAAGGCGTGGAAAGGGTTGTTACGGTTAGCAGAGGTACTGATATATAAAACCAAACATTCACAGAACTTGAGCGGATAAAGACACGTCACATGCCGACCTGCATTTCTAAAATGCATGGCTTTTCATACGAGAACATCTCTGTGTTTGCTGGAAGACATTTTCCCACAAGTTAATCCAGTTCCCTGGTGTCCTAATGAAACATCTGGGACTTTCTTGTGTCAATATACCACATGGATCAAACACTACAGCTGTCTTCTCCGTTGCTTTAGCCTGTTGCTAAATGATAATGAGCCACTGCTAACCCCGCCCCCTCTGCCACGGGGTGTGTCTATAGACATATTACATAGACACTGCGCTGGCCAGAGGCAGTCAGGTTGACACTTAGACTGAAGTGTCCTCCATTTCGGATGCATGAAGACTGCCTGTTTTTTCTGGATAAAAAGTGCTATAACATTTACATTTCTCAGTGAGTCCTTTTTATATTCAAGGGTTTATGTGGAATACAATTTTTTTTAATCTCCAGCTACATCAAAAGTGACACATTTTTGTCACTGTGCTTGTACACAGCGAAATTGAACCTCCGCATCTAAACCATCCATGCAGTGAGACACACTAGTGAAGACACACTAGGGGGCAGTGAACACACATGCCCGGAGTGGTGGGCAGCCGGGGAGCCATTGGGGATTAGATGTCTTGCTCAAGGACACTTCAGCTAAGTCTTGTCAGCCACGGGAATCGAACCCAGGACCTTCCAATCACGGGGCAGACACCCTAACCACAAGACCACGACTGCCCCGTGAACCACAATAGTAATGTAATGTGAACCAAAATGTAATCGCTAGACACTTGAGAAGTACGTTTAGTCTTACATCATCTGAATTACTTCACGGACAGGTTTTTTGCTGACTAGTTTTTAGGATGTTGCCATTAAAATTAAATTTTATCCACTCAGCTGTTCTGTCCTCTGAGGCTGGGAGCCAATGCATTTCCCATGAATGTTCCTTCACTTCCACTTAATGCTGGCGCATCCAAAACTCGCAACAAATCAGCAAACAAAAATGGCACCCTTTTGCAATTGTGATTCTCAAGCTATGGGTGGAGATACTTACACAGGAGGTGGAGCTATTCAGATGAGGGGGCGGGGTCATTCCAATAATTTTGTTTGTGAATTAGGAAATAAGCATCTTGTAAAGAACTGACTGGGTTTTCAGATTTCAAGGTTTGTGGGTTGGTAGGTACTCCAGACACCCAACTGTGTGTGCACAAAACCTGAAAAAATTAATATTCCATAATATGTTCCCTTCAAAATAATTCTGTAAAATAAAAACAGCAAAACGATAAGCAAAGGGCCTACAACTTTGCAGAAACCTGCATGCTTAAAAGTGACGGATGTAATTATGCACTTGACCTGTGGTTCAGAAGGAATTCTTCTATGTGAACACAAAGCTGCTTTTACAAGCCCCGCCCACAAATGAGTCCAGAATTAGTCCTGAATACAGACTCAGGTATTCAGGTTAACATCATTCACACAGAAACGATCTAACGTTTTACATTTTACTGTAACGTTGCCTCACAGTGTTAGCTAATAGCTAGCTAAATTAGAGCTGATATTTAGTTACTAAAAGAACAGATTGGATTTTTCACAGCAAAAATATAAACTACATCAACAGCTTTACCCAACGGGCTAAAGATACAAATACCACTCACTTCTCCCCAAATTACAGAACAAATAAACACCTTATCTATTTATCAAGAAACAAAATCTAAAACATCATCACACCGGAATCTAATTTTATTAATTAGCCTGACTCTCTCTCTCTCTCTCTCTCTCCTGATTGGCTATCAGTCACCGCCTAGCTGGACATCTTTGACATGATGATGTTTGATGTAGCTGTACAAATTTCCGCCATTCCCAAGCAACCATCACGTTTTATTTAGCTACTTATGTACTTAAAATGGCGTAAAAATTCCCAGAATTCCCAGTATTACCATTTAACTATAGTAATATTGGTAGTAATGTTATAATAACGTTTACCTTTAACATAATTTCATATATTTACATTTTTAAATATATGTGAGTGAATTATGCACTGATGTTATATACTTTTTTTGTTATATATCTGACATAGATAATGAACCTGATAAATAAATAAATACCCACATGTAGGATATTACTATAATAACTGTTGGTTACGGAGCCCGGCGTGACTCAGGGTGCATTCCCTGTGGGTTTTGATGGATGTCGTGTTGATGCAGGCTGCCATGCTCCGCTAGTGACCGGTTAATCATTTGATCCCTCATGTGTCTCAACACATTACAGCTTTTCAGCAAAGAAACCACAAGAACCTTCCTTAACCCCCCCAACCCACACACACACACACACACACACACACACACACACACACACACACACACTGTTCAGTCACTCAGGACCTTCTTCAGGTCAGATTATATGATGAAGATCCTCTAACGATAGACCTGTGATTAAAGTGAATCACTTCGCGCAATCCGTAAATCAGCCCATGTACCTTGTGGTGAGTTTACGGTAACATGCAGAGCTTTTTTCTGTCCGTTAGAATGTTCTGTTTATATTTTAGCTGTCTCGTCAGTTCACTGTTATCCTATTGGTGGATTTTACATGAGCACTGACTTGAATCAAACAATCGTACAACATAAAGCCGGCTTTATTTATGTGACTGAGCGCTCCTCCTTTAAGTAAATTAGTACAAAATAACGTCTATAATATGATCTGAAGTGTACAAAAGTTTGTATGCATACAAATTTTACAACCTCATTTTTCAAGCAAACAAACATCTACATGCTACATCTGCTGAAAATACAGCATAAACCCAGATCTAGAGACTGCAATGGGATTTTTCTGATAACAAATATCTTCACAATGTGGAAAAAAAAGAAATACTTATATGTGCTTAATGTACTGTATAGACAATGGTTATGCACCAGCAATGTGGTCCTTAAGGTCTGATTATTCACTTTAAATGAGGTATAAAGGTCCCTCCTTAAGATCCTCTATCCAAACATATAGTCTAATGCGTGAATAATTAAAGAAACAAATACATGATTGAAAAGTGTGACTGCAAGAGATCAGTTTTAGAGTTTTGGGAACTCTGAGGTTAAACAGAAGTGATGTGCGTTTGTGCGCAACCGGACGTCAGGACGCGCTTTTGCGCACCGGGTGTCTGTTCCTCACCTGTAGCATGTGGTCACCTCTCCTGTGGACTTCACACACGAATACTTGGTGGTGGCGATGTTGTTCTCTGAACACACTTCTCTGCCATGCAAATAAATAAATAAATACATAAATAAATAAATAGGCTACAGAAAACGCCAAGCTTGACCGTGGTTTTGCGCAATTTCCAAAAAGTCTCGAAACTCAAGGTTACTTTACCTGCTTGCATCTTCTTGCTCTTGGCGAAAAGTCCACTGAGATCCGTGTGAGATGAACGCAGACACCAGCAGGAGTGTGACAGCACCGAACCTGCTCAGGGGCATCATTTCTTTAAGCTCTGATACCTCTTTAATCTGCCTTAATAACGGGACAAGTTCCGCTCACGACCTCCCGCAAAGCGCCTCTGCTGATGCGCGACTCGTTACGCGAACGACTCCTTTAAAACGACTCCTCTGCGTGAGCCGAGCTGCTGAATCGATTCAGCGAATCGAGCAGCGGATTTTGACCAAAAAAACGTACACAAAAAAGGTCTATGAACACGTTAGTGATAAAAACTTAAACAAAAACACGCAATGATGTTATACTGTTAAACCTGTAAAAGCTTAAAGACACATCAGAATGAAAGTTTTTTAAAAAAATCTTTCCTGATCGTGTTGCTCAAATTGATTCATTAGCATCAACTGCTAAGACAGAATTATTATTTCTGTAACCAAAACTAAATGTCATCATGTAAAGAAATCACATTAAAGCACAATATAACATCATGCCTGACAGAAATCCTTGACTTTAGGAGAGTTTGTGGTACAATTTATCTCACTGCTAAGTTTGTTAAAGTCCTCTGAGGTAGCTTTATTTAGTTCTCTGAAAGAGTGTCAGTAATTCAAGTCACATTTCATTGTGAATCAAAGGCATGAATACAAATAAATCTAGAAAAGCAGACTCTGATATTTATATTTAAATAGATGCTAAACTATCTATTTAAATATTTTTATGTTATCTGGAGTAGCACAACACAGGTTAGCTAGTTTAGCCATTAAGCCTGCCTAATGAATGCTTTCTTTTTTGTTGTTGTTGTTGATGTTTTGTCTTTTTAATGCTTCCAATATCAAATAAAGTCTTTCTCTAGGCTACGTTTTCATAGGCTCGTTCACACATACAGCACTCAGGATCCTAACCATGTTAATCTGTCTCTGAGTGGAACCAAAATCATGCTAAAAATGCTAAAACAGGTCGTGATCAACAGGTGTAAAGGCAAACACTGACACAACTTAAAAGAAAAAAAAGAAAAAAATGTAAGTAGGGCTGACAAGTAGCTTCTGTAAATGATGAACACTTTTGAAACATTAAGTCTGCTTATGACGTACTTTGCTAATGACATTCTAAGAGTTTCTAAACAAACACATGGTTTATTTCTCACGTCTAAAACTGTCACGGTTTTCCAAGTACACAAATCAGCCTTGTGTTCTGCTTAATGCTCAAAACAGTTTCAAACACGCGTAGCCATGGGAGCCATGGTTTTACTAATAATCTAAACACTCATTGCCCTGAAACGAAGCAGAAGCACCTGATACAACTCAACACCAAGCCACAATACAACAAAAATCAGAAGTGTTTTTCTGCATTTTCAGGTGAAAACCTGTAAAATATGAGATTTGGATTAGATTCACTTAAACCTTTTGATGTTTTGTTCTTTAAGAATCAGATCAGCGAGGTGTGTCATCTCAGACTGAGAGGAATTAGAGGATTGTTTGCTTGATGGCCTTCAGAATTCTTCAAAAGGTTTATTTTTCTAAAAGTAAGGTAAAATTTCAAGAATTTAATCCTGGCATGTGCAAAGAGGACAAATAATGCAGGTCTATATTTCTCTTTATAGAATGTAAACAGATCAAGTAAACAAGAACTTCATCATCATCATCATCATCATCTTCTTCTTTATGATAACAGATCCTTTGTTTTTTATTATGCTATTAAAATCCTATAGTTTATAGTACTGTACAGTTTAAAAACTATATAACCAACCTATTTCATAACTAGTATTTTGTAATTAACTTGATAATCAGCGATGTCTTTTTTAGCTCACTCTTTCCTTTGTCTAATAATAATAAAAGCAATACACCACCAGTATAACATTCCCTAAGGACACTTGTCCCTGGCCCCAGACCTTGACCTCTGGCTGTCGTTTAAGTCGTTAAGCTTGTCCATTTGACCGCTGACCTTAAAGGACAGAGGTGTAATCAAACTGACAGGTTTACTTAGCGTCCAACCTGTTTACCTCTGATTTATTTTCTCCTCACATGTTTTTTAGGAGCTCACAGCATTCCGGTGTATCCTGATGTAGATCCCAGAGCCCTTTACAATCCCATAGTCTCCGTTTTAATGCCATCAGGTGGCCAGAAATGAAACGGCACTCTGTTATGTTTAACTGATTTCTGAAGTCATGTGTGTTAACATGCACTAAGATATTAATAAGAGAAAAATAAGCACAGCTCTGACATGTCTAATAATTTGCATCCGTCTCTGTCATCACAAAACGTTCCTGCCAAAACCTCCAAGTGTAATCCAGTGTTTAATCCTGTACTCGCTCTCCATTTGTATTCGTGTTAAACTAATTTGGAATTTTAGACGTCATCCTGTTGCATTTGGATGAGCAGCCAAGGCCATCGTCAAGCTTTTTATGTTGTACAGATGTGAAATAAATTCTGTTAGCTCTTTATTTATTTATTTATTTTGGGCGAAGCTCACGAAATGACAATTAGTGTGAATATATATCTCTCTATTACTGTTGAAATTGTACAATATCATGACTTACATTTCAGACCAATCATTTCCTTATGTCTTTATATATGCAACATAGTCAGACTTCTGGAATCCATCACCTTTTTTCTTTTTTTCTTTCTTTTTTTTTTTTTTTTTGAAGAAAATGTCAAGTAGTCGAGTAGAACATGGTTGGTTTTTTTTCCAGACAGTAAATGCATGATTAAAGGAAAAGTTTGACACCACGTCCCATTTATTCCACATGTAGCTAATTAGCCAAGACGTGTCTGATGTCAGTTTTGCACTAAAGCTTAAAATCTTAACGTAGCTAACAAGCAATCACGTCCAAAATCATTCACGTCATCCAGCATTCTTGTAGTTTGCTTTAAATCGCATTCCATGTTCTTTGATTTTAAATAAATGCTTTTGTAAAAATAAGTTTAAGTTCAGCTACAATTCTGAAGCTACAATTCTGCTTTATTTAGCTGCATAACCCATCAGACCCATCCTTATTTATACGGATATTTCTGAAAACATAGTTTGAATTTCATCTGCGTTTTGGCCTCCTGTAAACCTGAAAACAACATTTTGGGTCGCTGAAAATGAACCTTTCTGAAAGATTAAGACTCCAGTTTGACAGTTTTCGTGTGGACGCTGATCATTTTGAAAATGCTGAT
Organism: Scorpiodoras heckelii; assembly: GCA_028566435.1. NCBI lineage: Eukaryota > Metazoa > Chordata > Actinopteri > Siluriformes > Doradidae > Scorpiodoras > Scorpiodoras heckelii. The sequence goes on along the minus strand of JAOVVH010000026.1, from coordinate 8,018,144 downwards.
GTAACAGTGTGAGCATGCGCATATCAAATGCACCTGTTTTGCGCGTGTTATAAATGAGCTAAGGTTCTGTGTATCACGGCTGCTGACCAGGTTGTTATTTGTGCTTTGCAATTTCTTCGTTGACAACTTGTTTGCAATTGAATTGTTCTTAATTTTTATTGCTACTGAATATGTTCAGTGAATATGATGCTGCTCCTGAATCCGTCGCTCCGGTGCTACAAACTGCACTATGAACTGTGAGTTTGGTTCCAAAACCCTTTGACTTTTCTACAGGGTTAGTGAGACTGCATCAGCTATATTAATTCCATAAAATTTCATTGGTATATATTTTTTAAGGCTACCTTGTGAAAAAGCAGCTCCACAGACACGTGGATGAAGAGTTAGTTTTCTGAAATGAAATGCAGCAGTGATGGAAAAACTCCCTTAAAGGAATCTTTAGCATGGACATGCAGGAAGACGCAGGTGTGTGTTTGTTTACATGTAAATGTGTGACCTTTTCAGCAGGGGCAAACATTTACTCCTGACACAAATGCACCACAAGGCCACAAGGGTTTCAGTACTAGACCTCATCATTAACATTGTTGGGCTTATGTACAACACATTGTTGACCCGAGGTTGACATCAGAAAGACACGTGAGCAGTCGAGTGTATCAGCCTTTAGTTTATGTTCACTAAGCACCAGGTCACTCCTGAGCTGATATATTATTGAATACAAATAATTATTCTCTGTGTATATCTTTCTAAATTCAATTATAATAGACAACATGAAATGTTTCTGCACCTGCAATTGCCGGAACAATCCAGAGACCTACAGTACCAGTCAAAAGTGTGGACACCTTTAATTCAGTGGTTTTTCATTATTTAAAAATGTTCTGCATTGTAGATTAATACTAAAGTCATCCAAAC
>JAOVVH010000026.1:7974896-7988826 GCA_028566435.1 Scorpiodoras heckelii | reverse complement strand
GCTGTTGATGACGTTGCAGGGCGTTTCAAATAGAGCCGTTTTAGTGACCGAGTTCCCTATGAAGTGTCCTTGGGATTTTGTACCCTGTACACAGATTAGAGACACTTACTATTGGACTGAAGCCTAAATACTATTTGTGTTTGCTTATGGCACTGCTGGATTGCGTAATTAAACAATTTTTAATCTGTGCTAAATGTTTTTATCACGATTAATTATTTAACTCGTTAAAGAATTAACTAATAATAATAATAAAATATGCAATATGCAAATTAATTGATAGCATGCAAGTTCTTGTTTTTGTCCTTGTCATGGTTATAATAATAATAATAATAATAATAATAATAATAATAATAATAATAATAATGGCTGTTCTTTTTGTGCACGCAGCAGTAAGGTAGACACAATCTGAACAAAATATGGCTTAAGCACTCTTGTTGTGGATTTGGAGGAGTGTTTGTCTCTGCCTGAGGGACGTCTCCGGGCAAAATTCCTGCTGTTGCCAGACTGCCAAATCAGTCGTGTCCTTTCCTGCTGAGACGGATAGAAAGTGTGGATGTCTCTCTCTCTCTCTCTCTGTCTCTCTCTCTCTTTCTCTCCCTCTCTCTCTTTGTCTCTCTCTCTCTCTGTCTCTCCCTCTCTCTTTTCCAGCTCTGCTGAGTAATAAAAAGCACACTATCCGTCATGTTACATTTTCCTGCTGTATGAAATGATAAAAGACATCTTTTCTCTTCCTGTGAATAAAATGTTCTTAAGATCTGAAATCTGATGAAGTAACAGCTCGTTACATAAAATGTACTAGAAAACGATTTAAAACTCCATGGCCTACTTTATAAGGATATAAAAAAATAAACACATGATTTCTGCATTCATTAAAAGCTAAAACCATTTATATTCGGTATAAAACACCGCGTCATTCTGTTATCGGAAAATACCTCATTCACAATGTGCTGCTGTAATGAAGTGGAGTCACTGTTACCCCCCTGGAACTGATTATTTTCCAAGAACAGTATGTCCTGGTGTGGTTGTTTCCCCTGTCTTGCTGTATATCACATTTCTAATTTATTAAAAACAGTGAAAGTGTATCAAAGTAGCGTAAAGTTACAGCTTTCCATCTGAAGGACACTGGAGACTCCTTCCATAAATAAACATGTTACATAAACATGTTCACACAGAAAACGTCACCACGTCAGTGATTATTTGAGTTTGTTTTAGTGCAGCGTCTGCTGTAAAAAGTCCCTGTGAATCAGCTGTTACTATGGAAACCATAAATCAATTTTATTATTATTACTTGTTTGATTTATTTCATATTTGCTTCTTGGATGTTTCTTATTGCTTCACAGAAAGAGAAAGAGCTTTTTATCAGTGTAAGGAGAGAGAAAGAGAGAGAGAGAGAGAGAGAGACAAAGGGTCAGAGGGTGATAGAGAGAGAGAGAGAGGGTGAAAGAGAGAGAGAGAGAGAGAGAGAGAGAGACAAAGGGTCAGAGGGTGAAAAAGAGAGTGAGAGAGAGTGAGAGAGAGAGAGAGAGGGTGAAAGAGAGAGAGAGAGAGAGAGAGAGAGAGAGAGAGACAAAGGGTCAGAGGGTGAAAGAGAGAGAGAGAGAGAGAGAGAGAGAGAGAGAGATGTTGGTTGGTTGTTATTTTAATCCCCATGACTATGAGACACATCTGTCTGCACATCAGAGCTCATAACACACCATCCTCTCTGTGGAGCCTGGCTTGTGTGTGTGTGTGTGTGTGTGTGTGTGTACATTAGAGCAGGTTCCTAAACAACAACACAGCTGCTCATCATCACTACAGTCAACAACACGAACACTAAAGTGGTTATTAGATTTATGTTTGTATTTATATTTATATCTTTTTTAACTGACGTTACAGACGTTACACACCTGAATATATTTAATCGTGTTTCTTCCACATAACCACAGCGACACGTCCGAGTCCCTGCAGGATCGCAACAAGACCGGATTGGTTAGTAGGATGATTTGCCTATTTCTCATCTGCATATCGGTGAAGGCGTTAACGGCGTGACATTTACCTCCAGTCGGTTTTATGCTGAATGATTTTCGCTCAGTTTTGTAGTCGAACGTGAATCAACATGACAATAACGTGATAAATGGGCCACACAAAAGGGTCAACATTTTTTTTTAAAACAAAAAATGACAGAAAATCCTGACACTGGAGACTCCTTCCATAAATGTTAAATAAATGTCTCTTCAACAGTTACGTTTTTTTTTTTAATTCCAGTTACCTGTTCGCCGTGCTGTGAATATTCTGTCGCTATGGAAACCACAACATTAGACCGAGCACATTAAATATAAACACACGTGCATGTGGTAAAAAGCCTGAAAATGTGCGTTAGCTATAAAGAAGTCATGTGACCGTGACGGTTGTGCGAGTGCTTTAGCGGCTGAGACGCTTCCACCGCTGCAGCTTTAAGAGTCTCACAGACGGAATGATTCATCAGCATCAGGTAAAGCGATCTGCCAGGAGGAAACGTGATCCGCTCGACCTCCAGCGCAGGGTCACGGGCCGGCGTGCGAGAAGCGTCCAGGGTCCTGTTTAACAGCTGTGAGGTGTGTAAACAGATCAGCGAGTGTGTGAGGTCAGCGCTGACGTGAGACGGGTTTGAGACCAGGACAACGTGTTAAAGGTTCGAGGATTTTAAACAGGATTCGTAACCTGGGTCCTGATACAGTTCCAGTTAGCGACGCTTGGTCACTGTTGCTTACAAATGATTTTTTGTTGACTATACGACATCTACGTACATTTAATTGTGTGCATGTTATTCTGACTAAACCACAGACAGGGAAAGTGCAGTGGAACAACAGACATCATTCAGGAACTCAGGAAGATCCATCTAGTGCAAGATTCTCTATCACACATACACACACACACACACACACACACACACACACATATATACACACACACATACACACACACACACATATACACACATATACACACAGACACACACACATACACACACACACACACACACACACACACACACATACACCCACATATACACACAGACACATACACACACACACATGCACACACACACACACACACACATATACACACACACACACATGCACACAGACACACACACATACACACACACACATACACACACATTTTTTCTAAAGTTTTCCTTCGGGATTAATAAAGTATCTATCTATCTATCTATCTATGCACACAGACACACCCACATACACACACACACAGACACACACACACACACACACACACACACACGCACACACACAGACACATACACATACATGCACACAGACACACACACATATACACACACACACACACACACATACACGCACACACCGTCGTCAGTGAACGGATTTCCCTATGCATTCTTTTCTCCTCTTTTCTTTCTTTTGCTTTAACTGGATATTCAGCTTTTCTTTAGTAAAAAGTGTAGATTTGCAAGACAATAAAAACATTGTGACAGATAACGTATGAGCAAAGATAAACAAACTGTCCATCTTAGCCTACATCGTTTCTCACTGCAGAAATTATTCATGTAGATCTACTTAACGCATGTTAGATGCTGTGCTGGAGAGCATGTAGATCAAAACTCATTGTAGGACTTCACAAATTTCAAGTTCAGGGGATTAAAGTGGATTAAATGCCAAAAAACCCACATTGTGTACTCTATGTTCTGTCACAAATTCAGATGTTCTTGCTCTGGATATCTGAACCTTTATTCCTAACCGGAGTTCTGGAGAGCTTTTATATCGGAACCGGGAAAAATTTACGTAGGAATTTCCAAATTTCGAGTTCAGTGGATTAAAGTGGATTAAATGGCACAAAAAACGCAGTGAGCATGTTACTTCCACTAACTAAAACCTCTTTATAAGTTTTCATTTATAAAACTTTTTATGAGGCTCTTAAGGAAGCCAAGTTCATTGAAATGGCACTAAAACTAGTAGTTAAACCTGCTTTAGGCAAACGCAGAGTGATGTGAGTAAACTGTTGGGTTGTGTGCTGTGAGCGTCCTCATTAATATTCAAGAGAAGGAAAGTTTGAATCTGGGCTGTGATAGGAGTTTAACATAGGCAATTATGTATTTAAAAGCACTCAGTTTGTTAAAAAGCCTAAATTTAATTATTTATATCTCTAGAATATGAGAGATTGGAGACTTTGCTTTCCTGTCATTTCTCAGAGGAATGTTTTCACAAAGAAATATCATGGGGAAAAAAATATAGAGTTTTAAGGGTTAGTAGAGAAATCGAGTCAAGCAAAATATAATTCTTAGTTTTGTTGCACATTTCAAAATGAGATGCATATTTTAAGACCATGGACAATATTTTAAGGAATGTAGAAAGAAGAAAAAAAAGAAAGAAAGAAAAAAACACAAGCGAAAATATAAAAACCTGTTGTTTTGGATTTTTGACTGAAATTTTAGATTTTTAAAAAAATGTATTTATAAGATAATTTATTTTAATTTTTAAAAAATCTGTTTTAAAGTGTAAACTATAAAGATAAAGTAACTTGTTAGAGGAAAAAAACAGCACGTCGCAGAGTGTTTCATTCCTCTTATACAGCAGAATTTAACTACAACTACACTATAAAAAATTATTTTTTACAGTTTTTCCTTGTATTTCAAAATGACAGTAAATAATATTAAAATGACAAGAATAAACTATTTATTTAAATGTGTCATGATCTAACACAAAAAACTCATATGAATGGAATACATTAAATATCTGTTTTTAACCGCTTTTAACAAAACTAACCGTAAAAACACAGAATTCTTTCATCAAAAAATTCGCAGCATTTTCTGTAATTTACATGATGTAAGGATACAGTTAACCCACGTTTAAAGAAAGAAAATGCTTTTATATTGACAGTTTATTAATGTACTTAAATAAAATAAACTAAATTTGACTTTCAAAAAGCTTTTGTAATGTAAAATTAAATGTTTTTTGTTGTTTTCGATGTAAACCGGTGTTTATGGTAATATAGATTTATGGGTTGCAGTTAAGGAAACAGACTTGTGAGCAGAACATTGCTGGTTCAAACCCCAGAAATGTGTGAATGAGCCGTTACCATAGAAACCGTAATGTATTAGGAGAAGCACCCGTCCTACAGCAGTAATAATGACAGTATGACTGATATTATGATCATTTTTTTATACAAACTTATAACAGAGTAACAGACTTTCTCCCATACTGTGCTTTTCATTTTTTAATCTGTTATATATTTTTATCCTATTTGAACATAGTGGCAAAATGAAGGTTTATCACGTTTGTATTAAATTCCTGAACATCATCACTGTAACAGATAGGCTTGAATTTGGAGGGAAATATTTGAAGGAAATCATGAAAGTGGGTTGTTCCGGGCTAGAAGGGGTTAACATGGGTACTGAACGAGGAAAAGCATGAGTTGTAAAATGGAGAAAAAGAAAAAAAAGGAAGAAAAAAGGGATTCGTGACAAATCCATCAGCACTTCCATTTATATTTTTATTTTTTTCTGAACACATCCAAGCCTCTGAATCCTGTGACTGCACTCACTCAGTCACATTTGGACTGAAATTATATTTTGTGTGTGTGTGTGTGTGTGTGTCATAGTCCTTTGTTCTCCACCTGCATGTTTTCATACCAGACACCTGTGCACCCTTTGAGGCAGATACATCAGATGACTCGTTGTTCCTTTTCTCCATCGCCGTCTCTCTTCCTGCACTGTGCAGGTGCCCCCCCTCCCCCTCCCCCACGTCCAGGTGAGCACAGGTAAAGTGAAGCAGGCACGTGGGGGAAGGGGGTTGGGGGGGTGTTCTGCAGGACGCGGTGTCATCATCACTGCCAGGGATTACGCGACTCCACCTGCTGCCGAGGCACGTGACTGACAGCACCAGCTCCTGGCCACGCCCCCGGCTCTGAGTCATGTTGCCCCGGTGACGACGGCCGCAGAGTTTCCATCGTGCTGGTGCGTCAACCATTTCAGGGCCGCCTCGTTTGCATTCGGGCTAACAGCAGGGGAAGTGGGGAAATTTTCATAATCACATTTTCTCTCTGCACCTGGCTGTTACTAATCACGGTGCGGGATTACTGCTGTGCTTTTACTGAAACCTCCCTCTGAAAGCAGCTGCACCGTCCATTTAGATTTTACACAGACACTCAAGACCCTAAATGACACACACACACACACACACACACACACACACACACACACACACACACACACACACATATGTATATATTATTTTAAGAGATTAAAGCTCATCTCATTCTGTGTTTAAAAACTTAGAGATTTATAGAGATGAATTAATAGAGAGAAAGAGAGAGGGAGAGAGAGACAGGAATCAAGACATATGATAGACGGAGGAATAAAGTGAAAGCTGGGAGAAGTAATGAAAGACAGAGTGACATGGGGCAAGAGAGGACAAGATGGATTGGGTGTGTGTGTGTGTGTGTGTGTGTGTGTGTGTGTGTGTGTGTGTGTGTGTGTGTGTGTGGAAAGACTGTGAAAGAGACCAAGAGAGAAAGAAAGGATGGTGAGAGACTGATAAAGTAAAAGATGGAAGGAAGGATAGAGACGAATAAAGAAAGACAGCGACAGAGAGACATAGGAAAAGAGATGGCAAGGTGGATGGGGGGGTAGAGAGAGGGATGGAAAGACTGTAAAAGAGCCCATGAGAGAATGAGAGGATGGTGAGAGAGTGATAAAGTAAAAGAAAGAAGGAAGGATAGAGAGAAAGGCAGAGACAGAGAGAATAGATGAGTCATAGAGAGAAAAAAACTAATTTACAGCCACCAAATGAAGAAGAGACAGAGCGAAAGAGATAAAGATAGGGTGGATGACAGAGTGAGAAAGAAAGGAAGGACAGAAAGACCAGGGAAGAAAGAGAGAGAGCGAAGGAAGAGTAGAAATATAGAGAGAAAGAGACAACGAGGATGGATGTTTGAGTGAGAAAGACAGAGACGAAGATGTAAAACGAGGTTAGGTGAAGGGTGGGAAGGAAAAGAAATGCGAATGAAGGGGGGAGGGGGGATTGGTGGGCGGTGTCACCTGGGACCCAGGATTGCCGATATGCAAATTTGCTTTGAAAGCGGCTAAGCTGATTGGCTGAGGGATTGTTGCCATTCCACAGGCAGCTCCTTGGAGAAACCTCTTGAGCCGAAGAAGATCCTCTCTCAGGGCTCTCTCTCTCTGTCTCTCTCTCTCTGTCTCTCTCTCTCTGTCTCTCTCTCTCGCTCTCTCTGCGTCTCTGATCAGGCCCTAAAGCTCTCCTCACGTGGAATGTGTGCTAAGTATGCGTGTGTATCTTTTCCCCTGCAGCAGGAAGTAGGCGTTAGTGACCCGAGAGAAGCCAAATGGCATTTTATCGGATCGATATCAAATCTGTTTTAGCTTCGAGCTGATTTTATGGAATGTACAGAGCTGTGCAAAAGTCTTATGCATCCTGTTTTTTAGTACACATTTTGTTACAGATACTGTATGTATTTTATGAATTCTACATTGAGTCATTACAAAAACAAGTTAGATTTACACACACCACTTTGCCAAAAAATGTTCGTATGTCAGTAAAGGAAGCAATGAATTATTTAAGAAACCATTTATGAAAGCTTCTTGGACTTATATACAAAAATCCCCATATTTAATTGATTTAATATTTAATTGATTTAATTAATGTAATTGAATTATTTTTAAAGTCATCTTTACAGCTTTTACTGTACTGAATATTTTTGGACTAATTATTAAATAAAGTCAGTCTGTCCTTCAGTGTGTGTCATTCAGTTTAAATAATGGCAACCCATTCACCATTGTGGCCATATATGGAAATAAGAGCAGCCATTGAAAGTACTCAATGTCACGAAAGCACTGTTGCTAGGCAACTGGGAAGCATGGCTGCCGATCGTAGAATAGCTAATGTCTGAGCCGGGTTAGCTAGCTATAGGATGAAGTAGTTAAGACTTGTATACAAAGACAGTGGAGTCAGATAAAATCGTCCTGTTTATAAATCGTATAAATTATTAGTAAAAAAAAAAATGAATACAACTAAAACTGTGCTATAATTACACTTAGCATTGAGTGCTAACCCAAACCTCTGCCATGTACTAAGAAGGAAGTTTATATCATTTATAAACATTCTTAATTTTCACTGCTAAAGCTAACTAACTGGCTAAACATGTGTCACCTGAAAAGACGTTTAATATAGTTTTTAAAAATAATATTAAAATAATAACCTGGCAGGCTTTCTGAAAGTATTTGTAAATATTAATAATATGTCCTGCTAATGCTTCATAGGTACGACAGGATTTCTGACAGGATTTATACTTTATTTGGATCATATTTAGCCTTACTTCTAATGCTAGTTAGATAACATGACCAAACCTGACAGGATTTCTGAGAAGTATTTGTAAATATTTACAGCTAAAGCTATTTAACAGTTTTTTTTAAGTTTTCCTAAAAGCTTCCTAAAGGCTCATAATCTTTTGTGCTAACATTAGCCACCCATTTATTTGCTATTTTCAGTCTATTTATAAATGTAACCATCTGCTGATATAATTATTCAAGCTAGCTGGATAACATGGTGCCTCTCACCAGGATATCAGAGAGAATTTTTAAGTTCATGTACTGTATGTTCATGTTCATGTATCTGCAATAACAGCTAATGCTAATCAGCTAGCTCACACCTGCTAATCAGGTGTTTTTGACAGATTTTGGACATGTATTTAATACATGTATTTCTGACATGTCTTGGCCAGGACTCCCTAGGAGAAGAGTTATTGTAACTCAATGGGATCCTTTCTGGTTAAATAAAGGTTAATAATGTGTTTAATATTTAAATCATTTACGAAAATGTAAATTTTTTTATTAGTAACAATAGCTAGCTAACGTGCTAACCTGACAGGACTTCTGAGAGGATTTTAAAAGTCATATTTATATGTGGTCAAAATTTTCACTACTTATGCTAGCCTGCTAGCTAACACAAGCTAATCTGACAAGATTCTGAGAGGAATTTTAAAGTATTTACATGTATGAATTTTAAATATTTACTACTAACATGGTTAGCTAAGTTGACAGGATTTCTGAGAGGATATTAAAGATAGTAATAAGTAAATCCAAGGTAAATTAATCATCTTCTAATTAATAGTTGAGTCAGTTTAAATAATCTTATACTAATCAGAGCTAGCCGGCTAATCTGATAATTAAAATAATATTTAGACCTACTGCTAATGTAATTTGAGTGTATAGTTTAGAATTTTCACTACTTATGCTAGCCTGCTAGCTAACACAAGCTAATCTGACAAGATTTCTGAGAGGATTTTTAAAGTATATATATGTATGAATTTTAGCTAACATGGTTAGCCGAGTTCTGAGAGGATTTAAAAGATAATAATAAGTAAATCCAAGGTAAAATATTCATCTTCAGATTAATAATTGTGTCAGTTTAAATAATCTTATGCTAATGAAAGCTAGTCAGATAACCTGACAGGATTTCAGAGTGAAATAAGCCAAATTCTTTGGGGCAATTAGAAAACTGTTTTTTAAGAATAAATTAGAATTGAAGTTAACATTATTGCACCCTGACTAATAGAAAGATGCTCTGTGGTTATGAATCCCATATTCATGCCTGTGTGAAAGCCTGTTTTATGCTTTAGGACTGTTTTGTGCAGTCATCAGAGAGTTTATGTGTTATAACACCTGAATAACTTTTTCTAACTATTGCTAACATTCATTAGATCTCACTAGTGGCTCACTTTGTCTGGGCATGCTAATGCAATTTCCCTTCACTTCCTTTCAATTAGACATCCGTCGTCCCACAAGCAGTCTGTGTGTGCGTGTGTGTGTGTGTGTGTGTGTGTGTGTGTGTGTGTGTGTGTGTGTGTGTGGGGCCATGATGAGATCAACAGGAACATTCGGTTCTTTAGGCAGGCGCCCTGTGAGCACGCCGTAGGAAACAGAGTTGATGATGTCGCTAAAATGTCTCTTTTTTTCTAAACTCTCTAATGCTGTTATACTTTAATTTGGTTGTTTGTTGGATAATTAAATATGACATTTAAAAAAGACAGATCCATTAGTTTTTGTCCTGTTAGTGATACGTGTATCTCAGAGCTGTATTTTTTTCTTGTTGTAAAAAAGCTTTTTGAAGACTTACTATTTACTATTTACTACTGTTTTCCTTATGTTCTTTCCTGTTAATTTTTTTTTTTGCATGTTGCAATGGCTGGTGCTGTTTAGGCATTAGCTAATAAGAATTGCTAGCACACACACATGGTCTAATTTGTGTTCTTGTATGGATATTAAAAGCTGGTCACATCTGTGTAATGAAAAAGAAGTGGATCATGTTTTATTGCCATTGTTCGGTTTGCTTTTCTCTAGCTTCACCTCTCCGTGTCATGCTGTTATAGGAAAACAATCAACGGCAGGGTGGTGTGATGAAGCAGAGTCACTGTTATCACCACGAAGTTCTCTAGTGCAATATTTTATTTATAAAAGAACTATATAGTATACATTTAATCCCTGTATTTTTATATTGAATGTTGTGGAACATTTTGTTCTCTTTTACATTATAGCAGCTATAAACAGTCTTTCCCTCATGAGCCTCTCTTTTTATTCCTCTCTTGAACTTTTCACTTAAGGTTCCTTTGAGAACTTCCAGCATTTGCGGATCCAGATAGATTAATATGCATTGTGGCGTCCTGAGATATTTTAAAGTGGGATTTATTTTTTGCTGTATTGTGTGCTTGTGAAACTAAAGTTCTGTGACAGGTTGAGCTGAGGAGCTGAGTCATGACTGCACTGCGTCGGCACTGTCGTACCGCTGCCCCCGGTGGCCATACGTCAGACCTGCGGCCCCGGGTGACGGTGTGGTGTGTGTAGGTATGGAGTGTGTTCAGGTTGATGAGTATAAGGTCTAATGGCACATAACCCTGCTGGGACTTCACTCTAAACTTCTTGATTACTGGTGATGTAAATAGTAAGATGGCTGAAAGGAGGATTTGCAAACACACATACAGCACTCGACGCTCTAACACTCCCACGCAGGTCAGTGCAGATACACACTATCACACACACTCTCACACACAGGCTTTCCATCTCACACTCGTACAACCACGCTTGTGCGTATGTCAGTACATACTGTGAATGTTAATACATTTTTTTATAACAGCAGCTCTGAGAGTAATCCAGCAATATAATAATGCGCTCTTGCTAATACATTATCGTTTCTATAGTAACAGCTTGTGCACATGGACTCATGCGGTGGATTCTCCACTAAAAGTAAATTATTTAAAAATTGTGTATAATTGTCGATCTGTAAGGAGACCTTTTTAACGTTTATGGAAGGATGTGTCAGTGTCAGAATTTAGTAACAATTTTCCAGGTTTTTCAGAAAAGTCTGGACAAAGGAGTTTATCCTTTGTTATGGTTTCTTGGTAACATGACAAATTGTGGGTTTTTTTTGTCAGAGTAACTTCAAAAGAGAGACAAAAGATTTGTTTGTTAAGGGAACAAGTTAAACAGCTGAAATGTATCAAACAAACAGAATGTGCTTTATAAATGCCCCGCAATTTGCAAATATACACTGAAGTACCAGAAAATCTGGTACTGGAGCCTATGCAAAATCCATGGCAACCCCATCTATGCACATCATTGGTTGTGTCCGTCAGTGTGTATATAAAGCGACAGACATCTCTGGAAGCCTCTAGAGCTGTTTCCACCGTGAGAATGGCGAGTTATTACAATTTTGTGATGTTCAACACGGTTTAATACTTGGAGCTTGTGATATGAGCATTTCAGGGGTGAACTGTGACTACAAGAATTCCGGCAAAACCTCGAACTTACGACAGCAGTGTGGCCGTAAAAAGACTCTGGGTGAACGTGAGCAGCGTTGGCTAGGAAGAATCGTTTCATGCAATAGACGTGTAACGCTGCCTCACATAACATTGGAATTCAATGCTGGGGCCTCAACAAACATTAGCATGAGGACTGTGCAACGTTCCCTCCAAGATCCCATGGGGGACCTACCAAGGATTGACTGCTATACCAGTTTTTCTGGTACTTCAGTGTACACACAATGCTTTACAAATACAACACACACCTCTCAAACAAACACAATCTGCTTTCGAATACAAAAAGACGGCTATCGATCTATAAAAACAGAGTGTGTTTTATGCTACTTATAAAAAAATGCACGGCAGGTTTCACAAATATAAATAAATACGCTGTGTCATCAGTTTAACACATGCAGAACTTTTTGACTAGTACACAGGAACACGCATCATTTGTGGGTCACATGACTTTTGCCACTTTTGTTAATCTCCTTCTACAATTACAAATGCAAAAGCCCTGATTTTCTCATAAATGGGCAGAGCACTGTAACAGCAGGTGGCACCAAAAGGACATCTGCCTTCTATCCAGCTCATGTAGCCTAACAAAGGAGTTGCCTTGGATTCTAACGAGACCTCCGAGTTGTATCGAACACCAAAATATTCCCCAACAAAAAATTACTATAAGGAAAAGATGTTGGCTAGTGGAACATTTCCAGTTACAAGTCCAGAAAAAAAAAATTTAAACTTAAGTTCACAAACTGTGGCAGTTAGCTAGCTAAGTTTGCATTGCATCACATCATCGTAAACTTCAAATCTAACTAATTGCTTGGTTGTTATTTAATTCTGGGTGCTAGCCAGACTTTGGAAGGCTAAACGAGCTGAACGGAAGTTAGATGTCACTTTGGCGCCACCTGCTGTTTTAGCGCTCTACCCATTTATGAGACGATCGGAGCGTTTGGATTTGCAGTTTGTACAAGCGCTTTAACGGGGCCAGAAGTCATGTGATCCAAAAATGACGTGTAGGTTTGTACAGGTCAGAAAAAACATGTTGCATTTGTAAAACCCGATGACACAGACATGCAAATTGTACTTGTTTATTTGCATTGATTCTTTACATTTCTGGCACCTGCCTGCACGTCGTTGTAAGTAGCATTTGTATTTGCAAAACAATGTATTTTTTTTACAGATAGCTGTTTTTTGTATTCACAAAGTTTGAGAGGTGTGTGTTGTTTTTGTGAAGCATGGTGTATACAGAATATTTGCTAAACGCATTCAGTTTGTTGCGACATTTTGGCAGCATACAACATTAAACGTAACTCTAAATGGATAAAACATAAGACAAATCATTGCTTAATCAATAAAAGTTGTAATCATTGGGAAACAGCTGTAATGTAAAGAAATAAAACACTGAGACGTGCTGTTAATATGTAACTATATACTAGTAAAACATCAAATTTTAATCTAAATGTTACTTATTTGTGCTTATTTTAAAACGATATTCTTACCACACATATCAAAACGATCCATATATGGAAATTAAACTTGTCCTTTTAAGGACATTTTGAATTCCTTTGGATGTTGTGATGTCAGTTCCATAAACACTTTTATCATACTGCATCATATTATTTGACGACACACATTATATTTCAGGATATAGTCAAGAAAAGTGTCTCGAACAAGAACAGAAAGAACAATACAAAAATACCCGAAACACTCTAATTAATTCTAATCATAATTATAATTATGATTACAGATTACATCCTGTACCATGTGGCTCAAAGTGAACACTCGGCGCTGTCTTTAAACTTTTACCTTTAACTTAAAAACTTCAAACTAACACATGCTGCTAATTGTGGGTTAGAAAAACTATAATTAGCTTTAATTTAAGTGAAGCTAATCTGTTTTGTAGTAATAATGTTTTGTAGAGGCTTAATGACAGCATAACAATATGAGTAAATGTACTATGTGGGGGGAATATTACGCATTCATGGACTGTTTACATTTCAAATTGAATCTTAGTGCAGTTTAAACACTACATTTTTCTTTAGGATATATACACCAATCAGGCGTAATATTATGACCACCTCCTTTTCTCTACACTCATTGTCCATGTTCTCAGTTCCACTTC
>JAOVVH010000026.1:7798085-7810222 GCA_028566435.1 Scorpiodoras heckelii | reverse complement strand
CACCCAAATAGTACCTGATCTGTACTGGTCCTGTGGGGGTCCTGACCATTATCTGTGTGTGTAATAAACCTGGCTGTGTGTAGTACGTGTGTAGTAAGAATCACACCCGGTGTGTTCCTCCTCACCTTCCCCAGCAGGGGTCCCTGTATGATTTTGGGGTACTTTTGGGTGGCGCTGTTCCCGTGGCCCAGCTTGCCGTAGTCTCCGTCCCCCCAGCTGAACACTTCTCCCTCGACCGTGACGGCCAGCGTGTGTCCGTCCGAACCTTTGGACGAGGAAGCCTTCCTCACGCAGCGTGGAGGGTCCAGGACCAGTTTTTTGGGGACTGACTGGTTGTTGGAGTCTCCGAGGCCGAGGCGGCCGTAGCTGCCTTTTCCACAAGCCCTGACGGAGCCGTCTGACGACACGGAGAACGTGCAGTACTGCCCCGCCTCTATCTGCACGCAAGCAAACCATTGTTCAAGGTTATTAATAATAATCTCTAGTCTGGGAATCATTAACAGACCTGAGTGGAGTCTATACCGGATATAAAATAATTACCAGTCAGAAACTTTTGATTTTATTTTTCATATTTGATCATAACTATACAAGCTATAAATATGCATGAATATGCAAATTAGAAATGCTCTTAATCCCACCCACCATCCTGATTTATAGGATCTGTTTTAAACACTGTGGAACAACATTTTATCCCATACTGCTCTTGAATTCTGGATTGTGATTGGACAGAAGGTTTTGATTGATTTCCTATTTTTCGTTATTATTTAATAAATAAAAAATGTTAATTGTTGGCACATTGCTATGGTATAAGAGGAATAAAGGACATCAGGATACACGGCTTGTGGAAAATATTCAACTTCACCATGGTAACAATAACTCTGCTTTATTACACCACCTCCTTGTTGATTATTTTCCTGTAACAGCGGGACACCGAGGGATTCGTTAAAAGTTTCTTACGCTGTATGTATTATTACATATACTAATATACTACTAGCTAGCTTGAACTAGCAGACCTGATCAAAGTTACCGAGTGTACAGAGGAGAAATTACAAACATCTTGCATCACAGGAAGTTAAACTTAATCTGTTTCAGCAGACTAAAATCCCTGGAGTTTTCGTTATCGGACCCAATAGCGGCCTAAGAACTAAAATACGACTGTTATGGAAGACTGTACCACTTGTGCATCACTGAAGCCTTGTGCGAGTTTCGGTTGGAGGATTTTCTCTAAAGTTCCCTCGGCCAGCTGGTGACTGCTGTTACTGCCCCAGACGAACACCTTCACCAGGGCGTCGGCTTCGGAGCTGGGGCACGAGGTCCCCGCGCTGCACGAACTCAGACAGCTAGAGGCCAGTGTGCAGATCTGAAACACACACACACACACACACACACACACACACACACACAGCAGTGTACAGAACATGCTTTATCATTTAAATAAGTAAAAAGTTCATTATATATATATTTATATAGTTATGGATCATGATGCACTTTAGTGAGGAAGAACAGATCCAAATAATTCTACTTATAAGAATTTGAGTGTTGTGGTGAAAAGTCGGACGTATTAAGTGAACTTTTCATTTTTCCATTTTTGTCCTGTGATGCAGGACTTAAGGGACAGTGGTAGCTCAGTGGTTAAGACATTGGACTACTGATAGGAAGGTCAGGGGTTCAAATCCCAGAACCACCAATCTGCCACAGTTGGGCCCTTAAGCAATTCCCTTAACCTTCAAGAGCTAGCTGTATAGCTGTGAGTCAAAAAGGATCCGCACTCTGGTTATATTATCAGCACTTTCCATAGGAGCTCGCCGTCTCTCCAGGCACTGCTGTGCAGGTTCGAATGTCAGTTTATTTGTGACTGCCGTGCGAGAAACAATGGCTGCCTCACTTGTGATTTGGACGAAAGAAGAGCAGCATGAAGAGCAGTGATTGGTTGTCTGTGGTCTGAGGTCGTGTCCGGTGCCGATATTTATCGAAGACTTTGTGCACAGGATGGAGAAAGTGCTTCGAGGCGTTAAAGCGTCCTCGCCTTAAAGCACCACATCAGACTATCACCTGTTTGAGCAAGACATCTAACCCCCAATAGCTCCCCGGGTGCCGGCTAGGGCTGCCCACTGCTCCAGGCATGTGTGTTCACTGCCCCTAGTGTGTCTTCACTAGTGTGTCTCACTGCATGGATGGGTTAAAATGCGGAGGTTCAATTTCACTGTGTGCAAGCACAGTGACAAAAATGTGCCACTTCCACTTTCTTAAAGAAGCCCTACGAGGACGAAGATTCATGTCTGATGAAGAGGTGAAGACAGCGGTGGCTTTGTAGCTCGCAGCTCAGCCTCAAACGTTTTTTAATGAGGGAATACGAAAGCGTGTTGACAGATGGACAGAGGGTTTTGAAAGAACAAAACAGCAGGGAGATTACTGTATGTCGAAAAATGATGTTTGTCTTTTCTTTTTCAGGGCCAGAACTGAGAGGCTGAGGAGACGTTTTTACCCTCAGGTCATTCAAACATTGAACACTTAATGCACATGGACCATTCTACTCTAACCACAGACACACAGACACTTCATATATATATTAAAAAAATCTTGAATCTTGAACCTGAAAGTTGATTAAAACAAATTCTCCGAATTATAGTGTGGACACACAACAGGGAAAAACTCCCATAATCCCATAATTACTTTCTCTAATTCTTAAAATATTATTAAAGGATGTAAACGATGTAGTGTTAATTGTCTGTGGTGTTATAACTGCACTAATGACTCTTTAATGCAACGTTGCTGTTTTGCTGGCAGTTTATTTACAATCAGGTATCAGAGAAATGGGTCGCCTGCAGCAAACTATATAAAATAAACAATATCCGAACATCAAAGTCTCCTACAACTGAGCATTAACATAAGGAAACAGTATGAGGCTTTAATTAAGGCCAAGAACACACACACACACACACACACACACACACACACACACACACCTCCTCGAGGAGACACAGTGCTACATGGGAGAGACTGCAGAGTCCATCTGCATCCTTCTTAAGCACCTGAGTGTTGATGAGGTCACCACGGAAACCCTGCAAATGTACAACAAACAAAAACAGCATGATTTTATTACACGTTCAGCAAAGAGAAGGTGGTTCTCTGAATACTAATTCTATAAATATGCAAATTAGACCGTGCAACGTTATTCTGTAACCGAATGTTTTATACGGCTGAGCTGTTCTCAATTCTGATTGGTCAGGAGGTGCTGATTAATTATCTATAACAGTAGTGTGGCTGCAAATCACAGCTACTGTCACAGCTCATGTCCAAAATCTTCAGGATGCAAGTAGTGAGAAAAAAGGACGCAATCACACACCATTAGTCACTAACCCTGATATCTTCTGACACCAGATCATTTAAGACGTAACGAATGATGTTAAAAATCTGAAAGTTGTTTTTGTGAACCTCTCTAATACCAGTATCAGCTAGGACTCGGCGATATGACAAAATAATGCTGATAAATATTATAAATTAGGTCACAATATCACAGGTATCAATAGATGTATATCTTTTCTAATAAAAAGCAATTGCACACTCTGATTGCAGGCAACTAATTTAAAACTGAACCTATAAAACTATCAAATTACATACCTTTATTTACTATTACTTTTTTTAATTGGTGGATTTTTTTAAATAAACTTTTAAAATGCAGACAAGTTTATAATTTTCCCTGTAATGTAATTTATTTTGTAGACAATATACATTTTTAAAAATTATTGTATTTGCATGTTTAATTTTTTATTTAATTTTAGTTTTTTTTTTATGTTTTGTTTATTTATTTATTCAAACTATTAAATGTTTTTATTTAATTTTATTTATTTATGTATTTTTATTTGATGGTTTTATTTATTTATTAAATTTTATGTATTCAAATTTATTTATTTATTTATTTGTTTGATTACTTATTTTTGCTTATTTACTTACTTACCTATTTATTTATTTAATTTTATTTATTCAGTTTTATTCATTTACTGATGTATTTATTTATTTATTCATTTAATTAATTTATTTATATTCTTTTGGTTTTTATTTATTTATTTTATTTTATGTATTCAATTATATTTATTAATTTATTTTTATTTATTATGTACTTCCCTATTTATTTGATTAATTATTTTTTTATTTTTATATTTATTTACTTACTTATCCATTTATTTTTTTTATTTATTTACTTACTTGTTTTTTTATTTAATTTAATTTATTCAATTTTATTTATTCATATAATTATTTATTTATTTAATTTATTTACTTATTTATTTAATTGTATTTATTCAATTTTATTTACTTATATAATTATTTCTTTATTTTTATTATTTACTTATTTATTTATTTAATTTTATTTATTCAATTTTATTTATTCATATAATTTTTAAATAATTTTTTTATTTATTTACTTACTTATTTAATTAATTTTATTTATTCAAAATTTATTTATTTATTTTGTTTTATTTATTTTCTTACTTATTTAATTAATTTTATTTATTCAATTTTATGTAATCATTGTATTTTATTTATTTATTTATATTCATTTGTAGTTTGTTTCCAAATTTAAACATGGTGATAAGTAAGACAATCTGATATTTTCGTCATATCTTCCACCTCTACTAAGTAATGTTTTGGTTTACGATCTGTGCAGGGAGACTCTGGACAGGATGTTCTGCCAGTAAAACCTTATAGTCTTAAAAGCTTACGGTTTTAAGGAATAAAAAAATATTTATTTAAGTGGGGAATGATGAATGACTTTGCTGTAAATGCCCTACAGGGTTTAATGCGACGTTTAGTCTTGCGGCACATAAATCTATGAAACGTCATTACACACCCGGGGGTAAGAGCAGAGCCGGAGAGGAAAACAGATGTGTGTTACGGGCCAAGTGTTTGCTATCGATTAAGAAGTGAGTAAATCTGAGCGGAGGAACAGAAGCTTCCGAGACCAGGACGAGAGCCAAGGAGGTGAAGACGGAGGGAAAAGGGATTTGGAGTAGAGAGGAGGGAGAGAGTTCGTACCAGTGGAAGGGAGTTTAATCCTGCTGTTAACCGCACTAATGCAGCAGCACCAGAATAAAGTGCTCAGATAGAGAGAAACTGAATGGAAGGGTGTGTGTGTGTGTGTGTGTGTGTGTGTGTGTGTGTGAGATTCATCCATTACTTATACCACAAGGCGTCCATTAGCTACACACGACCTGATCCACGTCAGTAAGCGCCACTCGTTCTCACAAAGGCAAATCTTTAACAATTCACATGCATGAACGAGTAACATTACAACTCTGGGTTCTCAAAGGTTCTCAAGGGTTCTCAAGGGTTCTCAAGGGTTCTCGAGCGTTCCATTAAGCACAATCACAATGATTACTGTAGTTATTACATTTATTATTATTATGTTGGCTTGACAGAGCCAACCAACTCTTCTTCTTCTTCTTCTTCACAGGAACTCAGCGTTTGTGCTTTTGGATACGACCAGAATTACGGTTGCCAAATAAACAATCCAACGTGCAACCACCTGGAATACCATAGCAACCAGCTAGTAACACCCTAGCAACCCCTAAAAATACTACGGCAAACACCTAGCAGCTAACTGGAATAATCACAGGAACCAGCTAGCAACATGCTAGCAACATTACCGTAGCAACCAACAAGCAGCCTGGAATATCATACAGCAACACCCTAGCAACCAACTGGAATACCATAGCAACCAACAAGCACTACCCTAGCAACCAGCTGGAACAGAATAGCAACCACCTAGCAACACCTTAACAACCTTCTAAAATACCATAGCAACCACCTAGCAACACCCCAGCAATGAATTGGCATATAAGACCCACCAACTTGCAACACCCTAGCAACCAACTGGATTATCATAGCAACCTGGTAGCAACACCCTATGATCCAGTGGAATACCACAGAACCCACCGTGCAACACCCTAGCAACCAACTGGAATACCATAGCAACCACCTAGCAACACTTTAACAACCTTCTAAAATACAATAGCAACCAACTAGCAACACCCTAGCAATGAATTGGTATAATCAGACCAACCACCTAGCAACACCCTAGCAACCAAGTGGATTATCATAGCAACGTGGAAGCAATACTGTATGAACCAGCTGGAATACAACAGAACCCACCATGCAACACCCTGGCAACCAACTGGAGTACCATAGCAACCACCAAGCACTACCCAGAACCAACTAGGACAGAATAGCAACATCCTAGCAACCAGTGGATCATCAACCTGATAGCAGGACAGTATATACCAACAGGATTATCACAACAACATGGTAGCAACACCCTATAAACAAGCTGGAATATCATAACATCCACCTAGCAACACTCTAGCAACCAAGTGTGATACTACAGAAACCACATAGCAACACCTTAGATTTCAATATTGCTTTGAGGGTCTGTCAGGCCAAGTTCGTTCAAACTTTAGCCGTCTAGATAAATTATTATAATTATTACCTCCTTCACTGCTTAGTCGAATTGTACACTTTTTTTAAATAATGAGTCTAATATGTGAACAGTTTGATTATGTTCATAAATAAATTAATATATCTGTACTAAAAGGGGTTTTTTGGCTAATGGGGCTGCTGGCTGCAAATCTTAAAAAAAGGGAATTTGTTAAAGTAATTAAGAAAATTAGAAATCTTCGGATTAAAGGCACAGTTAGTGGTCACAGCATTAAAGGTCTAATTCTTCATTTTGAAGTCTTTCTAAAGCTAAAATCAGTAATTTTACAAAATACTGTTAAAAAAGTGAGTTGCAATATTTCTGTGCAGTAGATCTGGCGAGTTTGCTTGTTTCAGTGTGAGAGTTACATTTTTCTGGCCCTGAAATAAGCTCCACCCCCTACAAGAACACAGCTATTAAGCCTTGGCCCTTTTCCATAAAAGGCAATTAATGACTCATATGCACTTTAAACAAAGTTGGTTACTGAGGTGGTCACTCGTACTGCGTGCAGCAAAAGATGCTAAAGATGCTAAAATTTCAAACTGCCCCTTTAAATATAATACAGATATTACCTCGCGTGTTAGTTTGTTTCTGTGATGGATTTGCAAACACATACCGAGCACTGTCTCATCTGCTGCAGGATCTGAACAATGAGCTCACAGCTGACAGCCAAAGGCTCTGAAGATGAAAACGAGGATGTAGATGAAGACGAAGACGTAGCTGCTAGCGCCACCTCCACCCACTCCAGCAGGAAGCGCAGGGCTCCTCTCTGCACGGCGATGCTCAGCAGGAGTTCCAGTGCCAGGCGTCGCCCAGCTGGGTCCGCCCCTCGCCCGCTCGCTGCCGTCTTCTTCAGAAAGTCACCCACCTGCGCCATACACTCCAGCCCCACCGGTGCCATTTTGTTCTCGTTTGCTAGCGAGAGCGGCGAAAGGGCCGAGAGCACTGACTGAGCCGTGCTGAGGACGTCGTTGCACAAGGTGACGTCCTCGAGGTTCCCGCGCTGCCAGTTCTGCCTCAGCAGGGCGAACAGGAGGCTCAGTCCGGTACGTACGCCCATTTCGATCAGCACATCTGTTCCGGATGTTGTCCTGCCTCTGACGCCTGATTGAAGGGAATCAGAAACTGGCTCCGTACTGCCCCCGTCTGGCCCCGAGGAGCCCGACTGAGGCGGAGGAGGATTGCGGAAGCGATCGTGGTACTTGGTATGCAGGGCATAGTAGATCCTCTGCAGTGCCACCAGACGCTGATGCAAAGAGATGGAGAAAGGCCAGTGGGCGAGGACACGATGACCGAGGCAGCGCTGGCTACGCAGGAGCGCCCGCAGATACTCTTCACGTTCTTCATTGGCGCTGGAGTCATGCTGGAAGTCAGGAAGACGTGGACCGAGCAAGTCCTGAACGGGCAGCGCCAGAGGCATCGCCTCCTTGTGGTGGAGCAGTTTGGCGTAGAGAGAGGAGGCGCCGCTTCGGGTGGCGGTCTGCGTGCTGTCCTCCGCCGCCCAGGAGCTGTTCAGGTGCTCCTGCCACTTCAGCATAACGTGGGTCTGACAAGGCACCATGGCTGAGCATTATCCTCTCACACACCCAGGGGGCACACAGCTGAGGGAGAGAAATGATCCAGAATTAAGTACCTGAATATCAGACGCAGTTCTCAGTTTGTGCAAGTCCTCAAACAACCAAATGATATTCTCACTTTTATCTTTACTCCAAATGGCTACACCGCTAGTCACAAACATCTCAAGTACTTTAGCTCACTGGTCAAAATTCAGTACTTAGAAGTATTAATACTTTTCTCCTATGAATTCACATTTACAAATTAATTCATTTGTCTTTAATGTCTTTTAAATGCCTTTCAATAATTACTTTTGTTTAAATCAGTGCCCATCACATTTCACTGCATAAGCATAGTTCATTCAAATTGTTAATTTACATTTTATCTTTTTTATTTTAGCTTTTAATTTACATTCATCTTTAAAAATAATCAGTACCTTACAAGAATTAAAAAAAAATACCAGAACCCATTAAAAATGAATTCTGAAAAATAAGTAGGACCGTTGCAATTGTATATTCAGTATAAAAGTAATTAATAGACTTTTTTTAAAATTATCTTTACATTTATAACTATAATTTTGATACAATATCTACTCAGGTGTCTTTATTTAAAATTATATACATTTATAACTATAATTCTGTTACAATATCTACTTATTAGGTGTTTTTTAATAATTATATACATTTATGACTATACTTGTTCTACAATATCTACTTATTAGGTGTCTTTTTTATAATTATATACATTTATAACTATAATTTTGCTACAATATCTTCTTATTAGGAGTTTTTTAAATAATTATATACATTTATAACTATACTTTTTCTACAATATCTACTTATTATACTTTCGCTACAATATCTACTTATTAGGTGTCTTTTTTATAATTATATACATTTGTAACTATAATTTTGCTACAATATCTACCTATTAAGTGTCTTTTTTTTTATAAAAATACTTTTATACAGAGAAACTGAAATGGTCCTGGTGATTTTTAACAGGTACTGGTAATTTTAAAATTTTTGGAAGGTGCTGATTATTTTTAAAGATGAATTTTAAAATCTACAATAAAAATTTGAAGGAATGAATAAATAAAAAAATTTAATGGGTTAATAACTTATTGAATAGCTTAATTAATTAACAGTTAGAACTACAATAAAAAAATAAAATATCTACATAAATATGCCATATCCACTTCCTGGGATCAGCCTTGATTCTGAGAAAGGCTCTGTAATATTATTATTATTATTATTATTATTATTATTAGCTCTGCAGTCGGGTTTGCGATCCAACTGCTTAGCCATTTCCAGTTAAATTAATCAGACGCAGTTCTCAATCTAGATGCTCCTCATCTTCCTGCCATTACCCAGAAGCCTTAGCTTCAGACACTTCAGGCTCCCTTGATCTGTGGACTGCACCCAGGAATTTATTACACCACCGCCGCTATACAGTTTCTCCGAGTATAAAAATATAACAGGAAGCATCTCAAGGCTTTAGCTCTGGGACGAGCCTGGACTGGTTCAGCTTCATGCTCATGAAGGTGGTGTGTAGTTCATATACGGAGACATCCCCGAGATAGAACCACACTCTGACTAGGAGCTCGAATAACATTACTGTGCCGTGGCACTTTAACCTCATTATAATTCCACATTTAGATTTACAGAGCACGTGCAGGACCTCGAACCTTGTACTATTAATACTCCTGTTAAGTTTTAGAGCAGCAAGTCGAAACAGAAGAAATGCTTCAGATCATCAAACTAATTTTAATCTAAGATAATGACAACATGACTAAAAAAAATGCAACTTTATTAAAGACAAAGATTTAGTCAAAACCTCTATCACCCACGTGAAAAAGTAAATGTCCCCCTTAGCTACCAAATCAACCAGTTAACTAAATTTAATTGACTACCGGGTTCGAATCACTATTATCACTTAAACAGACGCTGTCTGGCAACGTGAAGCAGGTTAGAAGTTCTCAAAAAGCAGCACATGATGCCATGTTCATTGAAATCTATCAGATCGGAAAGCATAAGGGGGCAAAGACTTTGTCACGGAACTGTATGTTATCGTTTCTATAGTAAGGAAACTTTTACGTATGATTTATTGAAGGAGTCTCCAGTGTCAGTGCTTTGTAACAGACGGAGAGTTTCACGCTTTCCGGTTTAAGAGAGAGAGAGAGAGAGAGAGAGAGAGAGAGAGAGAGAGAGAGAGAGAGAGAGACTGGTGAAGGAAAGACTATTTATAGCTGCTACAATGTAAAGTAAGAACAGGAACAAACTTATTTTTGGACGTTCCACAACATTAAATAAAACTACACGTGGATAATCACACATAAATATATGTATGTCTAATAACTGAACACGTGTAGTATAAGAGGAATGAAACGTGCATGTATATTCCTTACTTAATGTCTTAGGATCTTCATCAACTGTATCGTTCTCTTTGAAGTAACAATAATGTACATTTAGCTATAATATTCACCGAAATATTTATATCAGATTAGATTTAAACACCTAGAACGTCATCAACTTAATGTACACGGACTTGTAGAAATTAATTTATGAAACGCTGAGCTGTGTGGCAGGAAAGGTAAGCCCATAACGAGACGCTTGTTGTCGTGGTGATGTGGTTAGTGTTTCGTATTAATCAGCAATTGTGCTTCATTATTATGAGTGTTTAATATTTCCTAGCTTCAGAAAGCCTGTGGTGTTTAGTTTAGGAGATGTTGGTAGACGTGTAACAGACGAGTGCAGGATTTGTCTTTAATAAGTCAGGCTTGATGGTTTGGGATTCGGAGCTTTGTGTACACGTAAACAAAGCTATTTAGACCACCACATTGGAGCATGACGAGTCGACGATCCTAGCAACCTCTAACGGCGAGCCGAATGTCTGACAATACCATCTTTAACAACAGACAGAGTTGTGGCTCCTGTCAGGACTCCGGCTTTGACTTTGTGGGACGCCGATCGTATTTCACAGGATGTCAGAATCTCGGCAACGCGCCAGACTCTCGCACCCCATGGACAGATTTACCATCGTGGTGGAGAAGGAGAAGGGCAAGGGTGGGAAATCTGGCTGCACTGAAGGTCTATATTAACTCTGGAAATGTGGCTCGGATATATTAGTTTATGTCTGTTTGCAATATTAGGCTAATGCATG
The DNA here is from genome assembly GCA_028566435.1 of Scorpiodoras heckelii. Classification (NCBI taxonomy): domain Eukaryota; kingdom Metazoa; phylum Chordata; class Actinopteri; order Siluriformes; family Doradidae; genus Scorpiodoras; species Scorpiodoras heckelii. Next base: position 7,799,037 of record JAOVVH010000026.1, on the reverse strand, counting down.
AGATTACTCAGGGGTCCAAGCACCAAACGTACTTCTGCACTGGGAGTTTATAAGCGTTGTCTGATTCAGCATCGGCCCAAACAGTTTCTCAACAATAATTAGGCGTGGACTCTAAACACTACATCATCACAATAACTCTATAATGATGGTTCAGATGTTTGAAGTCTGATGACTGTTTGAGTATGATGGTTCAGACTGGTTTAAGTCCGATTGTTCAGACAGTTTCTAGTCTGATGGTTTGGAAAGTTTTGAGTTTCAGATTGTTTCAAGGAAAATGGTCCAAGTTGTCTCAAGCCAGGTGGCTCAGAACATTTCAAGTCCTTTGTGTTTGATTGCTTCAAGTCTGATGCTTGGGCTGGTTTCCAGTCTGATGTTCCATGCTTTTTCAAGACCATAGGTTCCATTAGTTTCCAGTCTGATGTTTAGATGGTTTCAAGTCTGATGTGCTCTTATTGATTTTGTGGCTGATGGTGTTGGTTGCTTCATGTTCTATTATTTAGGTTATTGATTATTTCAAGTCTGATGGTTCAAACTGCTTAACGTCCAATGGTACAGGTGATTTCACAGCTGATGGTTCTGATTGACACAAGTCTAATGATTAAGACTACTTCAGGTCCAATGGTGTGAATAGTTTTTAGCTATGAAGGGTCAGATTTTTTCATGTACTTTGGTTCTGACTGTTTCAAGTCCAATGATCTGATGGTTCTGATTGCTTCAGGTCTGATGGTCCAGGCTGTTTCAGTTTTGATGTTTCAGGTTATTAATATCGGATGGTTCCGATCTGTTCAGGTTCGATGGTGCAGACTGTGTGAAGTCTGATGATTTGGTTTACTTCAGGTCTGATGGTTCAGACTACTTCATGTCTGATGGTTCAGACTACTTCATGTCTGATGGTTCAGACTACCTCATGTCTGATGGTTCAGACTACCTCATGTCTGATGGTTCAGACTAC
>JAOVVH010000026.1:7735866-7747173 GCA_028566435.1 Scorpiodoras heckelii | reverse complement strand
ACTCCACACAGAACGGCCCGGACCGGGAATCGAACCTGGATCGTCTTGCTGTGAGGTGACAGTGATAACCACTACACCACCGTGCCGCCCCACACAATAATAATAATAATAATAATAATACTTATTGTAATGTATATTTTAAAAACTCAAAGGAACATACTTGCCAATTCTGTGCCATTTTTCAGTAGAAGACCCTTAATTTTTGCTAAATCAATTTAATGTATATTTAGACATTTTAATCACTTGCCTGCTGATCTGATCCAAGCTGCTTTATCCTTTATTACGTCACTTGAACATCTTGTTATCTTTTTTTAAATATAAGACTGAATTTACTTTTGTCTATAAGAAATGCTGCGCCAACCTGAAACGTGGCGGGTCGTCTCCTCCGTACTGGTTAACTAATCACATGAAGTAAAAAAAAAAAAGGAAAACATACCCTACTAAAAGTGGGCGTGTCCGGGGCGCAGACTGCAGCATCCAGTCTGAAAATCTGAAGCAACCAATTAGAGCAGCCTCAGGTCACCTGCTGGGCAAATTTTAAGGCAAAAGGTCAAAGTTTTATTCATGCAGAAATGAATCAAAATGTTTTTGAAAACATTTAAAAAAAAAACCTAACATGACTTCCAAGCACACAGTATGATAATCGCATACTTTTTATTTCATAATTATTTTGCAATATATTATTGACTTATTTTTTAACACCTTTAAGCAGCCTTTCTTCTTAGATTTGAGCTATGTCTATTTGTGAGACTCCTCAAAATCCTTAGATCTGTGCAAGTCTTCATTTTGCAAAGGGAAAAACAAGCCCCTGAGAGCAGACACCTCCAGATGACCCTACGCTGACTTACTAAGCTCCCGAATGATATCTAATCCTACGAACTGCTCTGGTTTATCACCGGCCCTCCTCCTGGAGTTCTACTTTACCTCAGAGTTCAGTTTAAATGCTAATACAGCAGATCGAGATATTGATTTAGTTAGATCTGGGGTGGCAGATTAAGTAGGACCTGTGCGTGAACAATCAATACCATAATCCTTAATTTCCCTGTCCATGTCCCGGAGTAGCTCGTTCACTGAACACTCGAATGACTTCGCTGATTTAACACACCTGATTTGTTACTCATCAACCCCTCCATGACCTGAATCAGTGTTGCGCTGGGAAAACGGTTAGCTAATGGACACAAACACTCTGGCAGAGTTAATTTCCATGAAATAAATCTTAAACACACTTGGATTAGCTGTAAGGCCTTGTGGGTGTCGGTGGAACATTTGGTTTATGAGACGCTGCTTAAAGAGATCAGGCTTATTTCTTGGGGGATGAAGTACTAGATATTGCCCAGTGTTTGCTTAGCTTTTCTGTATCAAATGCAACTCTGAGTATTAAAACAGGAAGCAGTTGGTTTAATGGATAAACTTTTATTTAATCCATGTTAAATTTACTGTGCATTATTTTCTTTAAGTAAACCATGATTCAGGGTTTTGCTGTTTTCTCAGTCCAGCCTTTCCTCACTAGAAAATCCTGTCACATGACCATAAATTGATGCTATAGCCATACCTGACAATTCCACCCCCCACCACTAGAGGTCTCCATCACCAGAATGCCTCACTTTGATCCTTATGACCAGTTTTATCTCCGTTTCATGCTAAGTTGATCTTTGCAGTCCCTGTAAAAAGTGCCTGTTAGGTGCCTCGTAGGTGAAAATGTGTCATGCTGTTATAGGAAAATAATCATCGATGGGCTGGTGTGATGAAGCAAAGTAACTGTTACTACCCAGATGTTGATTATTTTTTAATAATAGCATGTCCTGATGTGTTTTAGCCATTACAATTTTGATCCATTTACTGTATAGATACATTTAATGTTTATTTTTTTGGAAAGACCACGAGTCAATTCCTGTTCTTACTTACTTTATAGCAACTACAAGAAGTCGTTTCCTCAACATCCTTTTTTCTTTTCACCTTCTGTTGATGCTAATTATACAAAAATAACCCCTCAGCTTGTCCCGTTAGCAGAAAAAGTATCCCGAAAACTTTCCTCTGAGTGAAAACTTACTGACTGTTACAAAGCCCTGACACTGGAGACTCCTTCCATAAATGTAAAATATACATCTCCATACAGAAAACACCAACATGTCAAATGAGTAGAGTATATTGTTGTTAAGTAAGAGCAAGTTTTCAAATCTGTTTATGTCTTAGATTAAATAGAGCACAACTTCGGACCAATCAGAATCCAGAATTCAGCAGCACCGAGGCATAAGGTGGAATAATAAAATAAAACTTCAGACCAGAACTAAAAACAGACACTGCTCTCTCTCTCTACGGCTCTCTCTCTCTCTCTCTCTCTCTCTCTCTCTCTCTCTCTCTCTCTCTCTCACACACACACACACTCTCTCTCTCACACTCTCTCTCTGCATGGCTGATATTGATAGAGAATCTCAGAGGGTAAATGTAATAAATCCGGGAGGTGCAGGTAATGGAAAGTTTGAGGTTCATCACAGTTCTGGACCTCTCCAGTTTCAGCTCATTTTGGAGATATGATGCATATTTTCCTCAAGCCAAAGCCATTAGTTTCTGCCAAAAGTCCAACGTTCCAGAAAAGCTCCATGATTGCTGAAGGTAATTTTCAGAGAGGCGAACTAGCTGAGCAGGACTCGGGTGGAGACAGATTGACGTATGAACTTGTAACAACTCTGAAATGAGGATCAGAACAACTGCAAAAAGCAAAATGCAAGAAAAAAAAAAACACCACTGGAAAAGATTGGGTTATTAGGACCTCAATAAATGGCAGAACTTCATTAGACAGGTTGGAGATCTCTAGAGCATCCATGTGTGGCATGTTCATAAAGAGAAAGAGCCAAATCCTTCTGATATTTTCAAGAAGAAAATGGTTTATGTGCAAAAAAAACAAACAATCTAGACATACACCAAAGTTTCATGCATTGTCAGCTTCGGTTCTGATCAGAAACAACATTTCGTATTTTCATTGGACTAAATGATTCATGACCTAATTACTAAAGTTTAAACAGTACTCTTTAGCGTATTAATGCATTAGCACATTCATAATGAACAAACAAGTGCAATGTCACAAAACAAAGATTACTGATCAGTCATCATTTCCCTCAGAATTAATAAAATATAGTGAAGATTTAGCTTAGAGTTTAGCTTTAGGTCTTGGAAAGGTGTAAAATGTTTTTACTGATTGCTAACAAGCATAGCCAGATTCTTAGGTATTCATATAAATTATGAAATATTTAAAAAAGCAATAAATGATGGAGTATTTTTTGAGAACTGAACATTGTAACACTGAATCTGGAAACGATTTTATTCTTCAACTTCATGATTTTAGATTTAGTAAGGATTTTAGACAGGAGATCCAGCATTTTACAAATTATTCCACTTTTTTTTAAATACAACACACTATACAAATGGGTCATTATACTGTACCTAAGAATAGCTCTTTTCTTATTTTATCACTCTGGTTTTTCTTTATCAGCGTTTCCCAAACCAAGTCCCCCTTTTACACTGCACAGTTGTTCAAACACACCTGGTTCAACTTGTAATGAGATCTGACAGTTAGCTGGACAAAGTTTATTCAGGTGTAAAGCGTAAACCGAGCAGTGTAGTGCAACTTTGGAGCTGGGTCACCTTGAAGAAGAAGAAGAAATGAAACATGTAAGTGTTTTCCTTTAACCAGCTGTGGAAGTGATGTGTTTCACTGGGGATCTTGTAAGAGGAAGAGCTTCTTCATATAATTTTTCACCACATGATGAGTTAGGAGACATAAATGCACCTCTAATATCCCAAATACGGATGCTTACTAAAAGAGTAGGCTACAAAGTCAAGGGTAAATGCACTTTTTATCAGGCCACAGCTGTTCCCAATTGATTCCTACGAGACTGTTGGGTTTTTAAGTCCCTGTGCATTACACAGTCACATCAGGCTGCTTGCAGGTTTTTCTGTCATCCATCTCTCTCTGGTCTGTCTCATCTATCCCAGGCAGTCCATAAACAAACAGACAAGAGGCTCTCTGATCTTGTTGAGCTCAGCTGCACTCCTCGATGGGGGCATTCCCATAACTCAGCTCACACCATGGAAGCTTCGCCTCCCGCCAGAGACCGAAATGTAATTAGAGGAAAACATCAGCGTCATAACAAATCCGCTGTCCGTACCGCACTGTAGCTCCATTTATCTCTCTTGCTAGAGGAGAAAATTCTTGCCAGCATGTTAGACTAACCTCCAACCCTGGAAACCAGGGAATACTGCGTACTGTAACTGTGCAGGGTCGCCTCACTGTAAACAAACATCCGGTTCTCACAGTTCTTTGCAGTCCCCACAGAAGGACACATATCCAGAGGGCCTGAAGGCTTGGGGTCAGTGGACAATTGCATATTTAGAAAATAATTTGCAAGCCAAGTCATATGTAAAGTCATGAACAGTTGTGCACACAGAGATGGAAGACATTTGACAGACTTATTCTTGGCCCATCATCTTCAATCAGATTTTTTTTCGGAGATTTGATTGACAAAGTGATGTGTCATTTTGCTTTTCTATTGCTAGGTTAACAGGTCTTCTCAGGTAAGAATCCCAAAAGTGTCTTGAGAGTTCCTGTCCATTTTAGTCCACTCTTCCACTGACATGGGGCAAGTTATTGGTACCTAAACCAGTGTGTCACCTGCAAATGTTCCTTCAAGTTTTCTGTAGGATGTACTTTGGAAGACAGTTTTTCAAAGTACATTCAGATATTTCTGGTGGTGTCTGTGGGGCAACAATCTGAAAAGGTCAACCCAGACTTTTCTATCCATGACCACAGATCCCAGTTCCTCCTGGGAGTGTTTCCAAGGCAAATGAGAGATATAATATACTCTGGGGTCTGACATGGGGTCTCAATCTATTATGGCTTGCCTGATGCATGTCTAGCAGGAGCTGACCTTCAAGACCTTCTAAGGTGCCTGAACCATCTGAACTTGCTCCAGTGGCTCAGCTCCAAGATTTGCAATTCAGTCTAAATGTCCAGGGCTCAATCAGCCAAGTCATGTACAGATTTGATTCTATGCACACTACTGTCATCAGTATGGAACGTAGGAGTGTTAGTTATATTTTCTGCTTGGACATGAACCACAAAAGACAACCTCTGAGTTTTACCAACTGGCGATTCACTTTTATGTAAAGTTATATTTGTTGAGGAGGGCAAACCATTGAGAGAATTGGGCTTGATGTTGTAGAATACATTTTTTTGTTCAGCAAGCTTGTACAGCGACCTAAAGGCTTCTTGCTTGGTCCTTTGTGGTTGAACTTCTACAGATTCTATGTTCAAAATAGTAAAACCTCTCCAGCAAATGAGAATTTCCAACCATCCAAAGAACCCTGGAGGAAACCTTTTTGTTTCTTTGTGTAAAAATTCACTATGTTAATAGGCAGTTACAATCTTCTGCCAAATCTTTGCAGGACACCACAGAGGTGACAGGGCATGCTGGGAAATGAACTCCTGCCCCGCAGTAGTAACCATGGAATGAGAGATGTGGTTGTTGACGTTTGAGAAAATCGATCGTTCACGCAGCGAGAGGCCAGAGTGCTTTGGCAGGGTTGCAAGATGAAAATTGATCTACAGTGACCTGACTTGAAATGTGACACAACATGCATTGTAAAATCTTTGTTTTTGTGTGTTGAGGGTTTTGGAGACACTTAAGTTGTCAAGGGTTTACTGAGTAAACTACTGTGCAAGGAATGTAACATGAATCACTTTTTATGTTCACATTTAGATAAATTAACATGATGCTTTATTGCATTAATAAAAATAATTTCATACTTTTTTTCCATCCAACGAATATTTAAACAGTTATACCGAATTTGCAAATCAACTTTAAACCAATAAGATGAATTTACGACTCAGATTTAAACCATTAATCTAAACTTGGAGTTGAAATTTTTAAGTAAGAATTGTATTTTTTATTTCAGTTTCATTTTAAGCTGAATTTGCAAGCTCAAATTTACAAGCTTTTTTTTTCTGCACCAAAGTGAGTCACAGTCAAGTTGTTTTCAGATATTGTGCTCATCTCTGGGATATAGGTACAGTATGTCTATTTCGAGACGCATCAGCCTTGATTTCCTTTAGATGTTGTCTTCCATCTGTCGCCTGATGGCTATTTTTGTTTTGCAGAAAATTGAGAATTGAATCCTTACCTTGTCCTGCTGGGAAAGAGGAGAGGAAATGCTTCTGGCAGTCTCACATAGATTAAATTAGTTCAAAGCAAAAGACTGCTTTTGGCTTTCAGCTTTTCTTTGCTGCCTGGTGATAACGATGACTTTAAATGATAGTTGCTTGCTTAGGTCACTCGTAGATCAGCTGCACAGCTTCCACTCTCTAAACTCAGAGCTCTGATCCACATCAAACGAGCCCGTGCCCCTCTGTCACCTTTACGAGCTCCATTAACGAGCTTCATACGGGGCAGCAGGTAACGTTTCCGCTTTAAGTTAGTCTTCATGAAGGAGTGACCTGTTGGCAGGAAGCTCTCAGATCTTTTAGCTCTGGGTAATGTTTATGGACCGAGAACGCCAGTGCAGGTCACGCTGCCACATGTGGAGTGTGTTTAAAATGAAGAGAAAAGAGGTGACAAGGTCACAGAGGTCATGAGTGACTTTTGTTTAATGGGGATAATAATGGCTTCACCTTTCACTGGGTGATTCATCAGGGCATATAGGCGGAAGACATAATCTCACAAGGCCATGCTAGTAATCTTAATCAAATACACATCCATAAATTATTAAGGGAAGTCTAAATAAGTATATAATACTGTACAATTATGTTTCCTTAGCTTTCTAATGGGATTTTGTGTTACACTGTAACACCCTCTGACCAAATTCGGCAGTACTGAAGATTTAAAAGGGGTCATGAGAGAACTAAGGAAAGAATTGTGTCAAATGAAATGAGGTAAAAGGAAGAAAAGATTTATTAATAGCTTGTTTTGATTGTGAAAGTTGCACAGTTTCAGTGTGTCAGCTGCTGATGCAGAGTGGCTCAGAGACCAGTAGAGCAGAAGCTGAATGCATAACACACACTTTATCACCTTTAATACACACTGCAGTTTCTCAGGCAGTAACACTGATGTGTGTGAGACTGGCACTGATTCTCCTCCTGGGATTGATGATTGATGGCTTTTGTACTCTGTTCTGCTCTCGGCATATATGGATACACGCAACGCTGCTTTATATGGGCTCCTTACATCTGATCCTTAAACATGTATACAGAGTTTATTTTTCCAAAACTATCAGGAGTGTCTTTTAAGGTTCTAGAGCAATCAAATTAAGAAAAATGCGAAAGTTTGATATGATATTTCTACTCCGCACCAACAAGAGCGAGCTGTTAATTCAATTCACAGCTGAGTTCACCTAAACTACACTTCTGTGTGATGACATTTTATCTTGGCCTTTTAAAAATGGGTAATTTGTCTGAGAGGATCCACTGTATTTAAACCTGCTTTATTTTCATTTTGAAAAATGACAAAATGTCTAAATTCAGCCAACTGAAAAACACAAAAAAGACGAAAACAACTTTGTTACCTTTGTAGCCAAATTGCATTTTTGTTAATAGGGTTTCAGTGACAGATAAAAAAAAATTTATTAACTACAGTTTAAGCAAACCATCAGACGTACCACATAGCAGTGCAGAACATGACCAATGCATTAAATGAGAGAGAGAGAGAGAGAGAGAGAGTAAAGAGCAAGAAAAAAAGCATAGCAACTTTCAAAATTGTAGATTAAGCAGTTTTTTAGATTATGGATGTGTTAGTTGCGGCGCCCCCATGGATGAAATTTCACAAACTTTGGTGTGCATCTAAAGAATCAGGTAATGATGTAGGGTGTGAAATTTGGTGAAGTTTGCGCCTTTACATCCCAAGATATTGGCTACTGAAATGCTAGATTTTTGCTTTGAACATTATTCACTAGGTGGTGCTACTCCACAAATGAATCCTAATGCGCCTCCTAGAGGTCAACTGGACATAAAAAGTTCGTCATTTTGGGCAAAACGTTATAGTTTTCGAGCTATTGCCCTAAACAGTGCTTTGAGCCTCCAACACTTCAGGGGGCGCTAACATGAAGGGCAACACACACCTACAGACACAAAAATAATATTCTGTATCAGACATGTGGAGCTACAGCCGGACCAAGTGTCATGAGGATTGGTGATGTCTGAGTGTATGATATCATTGAGCAAACATTGGTGAAGGAAAAAATTACAACAAGAAGATGAAGGAAGGAAGGAAGGAAGGAAGCTCTGCTCTGGTAGTCATAATAAAATGAATAATATTTGCATCTTTTCTTAGAAAAGGTTCTTACAAATAAGCAAAGAACAAAATATGAACAAAACTAAAGAAAAAAAAAGAAAAAACAAAAATATATAGATGCATAAAATAACTAGGTGTTTGGAAGTTTATTTTGTCACAGGTAAGTATAATATACAATATACAGTATTATTCTGTTGAATTATATGTTATATGACATAAAGCCAAGAAATGAATTCATATTACATGTTGTTGTTGTTGTTGGTGGTGTTTGTTGTTGTGGTTGAATGCCTTTTCAATCTTTTATCCATACATTTATATAAATATACATATATATTTCTGTCCTGCTGAAAATATAGGGTTGGTATGAAGATAGAAACAAAAATACAGCCGGTAAACACAAGCATAGAGTTTATAGTTCAAAAAGGGTGTGAGTGTTTGTTCTGGACGATTTTGGGTAACATCTAATTTATCTAATTACTGTGTGCTGGCCCCTAAAGCTAAGTGTGATGAATTAAAACTGGTGGACGGAAATCCTGCTGGATGGCATCTTGTTTGAGTAAATACATCAAGGGTGTAACTTATGTTTGTTTGGAGCACGAGGAAAAAGAGAATGCACTGTAAAAAAAAAACAGTAAGAGCACCCTGTAATTTGTGCCAATACATTTCTGAAATAGAATACTGTAGTGTAAAGCTGTCTTAGTGGACAGTTTGTGTTTTCCGGAGCTCACCATGACTTCTGGTGTTCTGCAGGGTGCCATCTTCCTGCCGGGTAACCGTGTCACCGAGCATCCCAGCAACGTGGACGAAGCCGGCAAGTTTCTCTTCGAGGTCGTTCCAGGTAAGATGAACAATGGAAATTCCAGAGTGCAAACTCAGCAGGAATATTAATGAGAGACGCATCATAGAGTGAATATTCTTCTGTCAGATGGAATGATGCTGAAAGCACAGCGTTGAACATACTTTTTGTTAAAGAATCGAACATTACAGTATTATTGCTCTGGGAAATGAATTGAAAGTTGAATTTAGCTGTTTACATTCTCGAGCGTTTGAAGGCTTTACATTTTTTTACTGCCCCTGAAGCATGCCCTGCGCTAGCATACAAGTTAAATAAGGACTGGTTGAGTCTGGTTGAATGCGAATGTTTGACTGTGGGGAGAAAAGTAGAAAAATGCAAGTGAGAACTTAACTCTGGAGGACCTGCCATCTTTTGAGCATTGTTGCTTCACAATTATTTGATTATTGGCTTCTGTACTAGACCACAGTTCAGCCAGTGCTTTTTTGGTGATCTAGCATCTTGGATGTGTTTTTGAATCTTTTGGATATTTAAGAGGAGTCATTGCAAATTGGAGTGGCTTATTCCCAGGTGTTCCCAACAGTCCCTTGTTGGTTAGGTGACAATATTCTGTAGATGTCTAAAACTTTTACATGAGCGTCAATGTAATTTCAATGTAGACTGGTTATAAAGGGTAAATGATGTCAAAGGTTTGTTTTCGAGACCCAAGGAATAAAGAGTAAACAACAGCCAAGCCAAAGAACCCAAAGGTCTTGGGTAGTTCAGCTTTCTTATAGTCCATGGATCATTCCCATGACCAGAAATGTACTCCAGGCCCTGAGGGACAATGCTCATGTGTGTTGAATCCATTTCCTGGCTCCATCATGAACAATGACTGCCTTGGTACTAAATTCAGATTTATAGCAGACACCCTTTTCCAAAAGTGCTTTTGTAGGCTCTCATCAAGAACATATCCTCGTGCTAGTTCACTAGATCAGTTACAGCCATGAATACCATCAAGCTAAGAAAAGTTAAGAAATAAACAAACATTTGGACTTAATTGAAAGTCTTCAGAGTTAGTGTGAAGACCACTAGTGACTCAGCTGTTTGGACAGCAAGAGGAAGTTCATTCCAGCACCTGGATGCAAGAAGAGAAAACAGTCTTGATGCAGGTCTTCCTTGTTGGTGGGGCCAATTGAGCATGGTGCAAACTGGATGTGCCTTAAGGTAGCTACTGGCCTGTTTTTGGCAAGCATCGATGTTTTTTAACCTGATCCAGGCAGCCACAGGAAGCTAGTGGAGGGAATGGAAGCAATGGGATGGTTTGGGAGAACTTGGGAAGAATGGTGTGTGCAGGGGAAGACCTGCGCAGGCTGACTAGCAGTAGTCCAGTCTTGAGATGACAAGGAACTGAACAAGCACCTGTGTCGCCTCTGTGGATAGAAATGGGCAGATCCTGCAGATGTTGAGGTTGTGCACATTGCCTGATGGTTTTAAGGCACCAGGGATACATACTAGTTGGATGATAGCTAAGGAGCAGGATAAGGGTGTCCAGACAAGTACAAGTATCAAAGTATTTCTTGAACAACAATATGATAGGCGCTGGAGCTGGATATAATGGCAACATAGACAAATACACATTAATATTCAGTACATATCATAGTCTGCTCTTGGGCTATACTTTAATTCAGCATGACGCTGAACCCAATCCAAGACTGAGGGTTAAAGGTCTTGCTTGCGGACCAACAGTAGCTGTCAGATAGTCCTGGGATTTGAACTCCCAACCCTCCACTCACTGACAGAACCATAACCACTGAGCTGAAAGATGTTTTCTGCATGCCTTATAGACATCCTCTTCCTGTTTGTGTTGGCGTGTCTTAAAACATCTGCAAGAGAAGCTTCCAGAAGCCTCTTTTTTGTAGAATATGTGGGGGAGTGATGGAATGAAAGCAGGGTTTGGCTTACATATACAGAAATCAACATATACTCACCTTTGCTGATTGCATGACTCTTTTTTTATGTTTTTTTGTGGTTGTCATCATCGTACCTCCTCTTCTTTTACTTTTCTTCCAAGTATCTCATTTCACCGTTCATCTTCTTTCATCTTCAACTGGTCGATATAGCGATGCCATGCTTTTCATGGCACTGGGGCAGTTTGTCCTTGACTGTGTCAGTCGATATGGTGTGTGTGTGTGTGTGTGTGTGTGTGTGTGTGTGTGTGTGTGTGTGTGTGTGTGTGTGTGAGTGTGTGTGTGT